>CM076575.1:2068980213-2069086448 GCA_034641835.2 Pinus albicaulis | reverse complement strand
AAATAGAAGGGAGAAATGCGGCTCCAATTAAACCTGAGCGTTGCTTGGTTTGAATCTTTTTGATAGTATCATTTGGTATAGTATCAACATCGAAACTCATTCTTTTATTTTGATTCATAATGGAGGCTTATCTCAGGAAGGGAAGTTAGTCTGGAAGAAGTTGAAGAAGCAGTGATGCATCTGCCTAGTAATAAATCTCCAGGCCCGGATGGTTTTACAGCAGAATTCTTTAAAGCTACTTGGAAATTCATGGGTAATGATATTAGGGAGGTGGTTGAGGAATCCAGGAAGCATCGCAAAGTTTATCCTACCCTTAATGCTACTTTTCTTACTCTCATTCCAAAACAGGAAAATGCGGACAAACCGGTTGGTTTTCGTCCAATTGCTCTCTGTAATGTGATTTATAAAATCCTCTCAACTATTATGGTTAATCGGCTTAACCATTACTTCCTCTTCTTATATCTACGGAACAAACAGGATTTGTAACTGGGAGGCAAATTCTTGATGGAATAGTTACAGCTCAAGAAGCTATACATTCCTTGCCATCAACAAAAACTAAAGGAATGCTGGTAAAACTCGATCTTGTAAAAGCATATGATAGAATAAATTGGTCCTATCTAGATGCAATGTTATCAGCTTATGGTTTTGATCAGCGATGGGTTCAGTGGATTCATTCTTTCATATCTACTCCAAACTTCTCAATCCTGCTCAACGGTATTCCATCTCAGCTGTTTAACAGCTCTAGGGGTCTTAGGTAGGGAGATCCTTTGTCTCCGTTACTTTTTATTATAGCAATAGAAGGCTTAGGTAGATTAATTAAATCTCAACTTGCAGATGGTAAAATCAAAGGATTAAAGTTATGGGGACCGCATCTTGCTCTGACTCATCAACAATTTGTTGATGATATACTGTTATTTTGTCAAGCATTGGTAAGAGAGATCAGAGCCATTTTACAAATCCTTGAAGACTTTATGGATGCTTCAGGTACGCTAGTTAATAAAGATAAATCAAATGTCTACTTCTTTAATGTTAATTATGAAACGAAAGTCTTCTTGTCACGACTTTTGGGCTTTCAAATTGGTTCCTTTCCTATGAAGTATCTAGGAGTACCATTAAATAAAACTCCTTTACGAATAGCAGATTGGAGAGAATTGATCACGAAAATGGAGAAGAAACTTCAGAATTGGACTTTTCGTGCTTTGAATGCACCCAGTTGATTGGTTTTATTAAAATCTGTTCTCCAAGCTATACCAATATACCAACTTTTTGGTCGAGCTGTTCCCAAGAGTGTTGCTACTCAGTTGGTTACTATGTTTAAGAAATTTCTTTGGCAAGGCGTTCAAGAAAACAGAAAGTGGGTTCTTATGTCCTGGGAGAAATTAATTAAATCTAAATCAGCAGGAGGCCTTGGTCTACGTGACCCCTTTATATTAAACCAAGTAATGGGCGCTAAATTGTGGTGGCGATGGCTCCAAGGCGGTCATGATTTATGGAAGTTAATTTGGGAAAAGAAATATGTTATGCCTCAATTAGTTGCTGGTAAGCTAAAAATCGATACTGTTCCCAAAGGATCTATCATTTGGAACCTTGCTGCAGCAAACAGATTAATTATCCATCAACATAGTTTCTGGGAAATAAAGGAAGGATGCACAACACTTTTTTGGGAAGATTCTTGGCAGTAGCGTGAGAAACTTTTTTCTCAACTTGATCTTGCAGAACTCTTCATATTTACAAATCTACCAAATAATCAGATAATTAGTCATTATTGGACTCCTCATCAGGTAAGTCAATGGCGGAAATGGAAGGTGAGAACAGATTGGCCAGGAGCACCATAAACCATCCAATGGAACAAGCTCGATAAGGAGTTGAAAGCAAGGAAAATCGCTATCCAAATAGGAAGTGATACCTTACACTGGGGATACCAAACTAAGGAACCTTCACTATCAAAGAAGCCTACAACATTCAGAGCCAAAATAATAATCCTCCTGGGCGCTCCATCTGGAAGAAAATATGGTCTATGCATCATTGGCCTAAAGTAGCATATTTCCTCTGGCTCCTCAGTCATAGGAAAATTTTAACTTGGGATAATTTACAAAAGAGAGGTATGATAGGACCATGTTTTTGTTATATGTGTCATCAATATGCTGAAACAATTGAACATCTCCTTAATTTATGCCCATTTGCTGAGGCTATTTGGAGCAAATTGGATCAAACTTTCAAACAAACGGATAGAGACCCTCTCAGCATTAATACAACTTTGTTAGCTTGGTGCAAAGGAGGTTATAAATGTGGTGTATTAAATCATGCTTGGCAATTATCAATAGGCTTCTTACTTTGGGGTCTTTGGAAGGAACGAAACCATCGGATATTCCGAGGAGAGGAACAAAACCTTCCTAATATTTGGGAAAAAATCATTGATAATATCCGAGAAACAATCCTTATGGAAAAGTGGATGGAGGATGACTGGAAAGTAGAAGGGATCAAAGCACAAATTCTCAGAAGCATAAATCTGCATTCTCACATGCTATCTCCTACTCTTTGGAAATTTCGGCCTCCTAGACAAGAAGTTCAAGATAAATGGACATCTCCACAAATTGGTTTTCTCAAACTTAATTTTGATGGAGCTTAAAAAGGCAACCCAGGACTTGCTGGTATTGGAGGAATATTTCGGAACTCCCAAGGAGCAGCTTGTCAAGTGTATGCCATGGACCTGAGACATGCTACCAATAATGAAGAAGAGCTGAATGCACTTAAATAGGGTCTGATTATAGCCATAAGGGAGAATTACCAGCGCTTAATCATTGAATGAGATTCTGCTATGGTTATTGTCGTTTTAACGAAACTTCAGAAAGGAACGAAGTGGGAGAAAATCAGTAAGAGTTGGCGAACAACAACCTTAATTCATGAAATAGGCTTGTTGGTTAACCAAATTCAATATATAGTTTCCTCTCATATCAGTAGGAAAGGTAATCAGGCAGTAGACTACCTTGCTAATTGGGGATGTAATAATGTTGATCGTCCTCTAGATATTACTCCTTCCAACAGAATTTGGAATATTGAACTTCATTCTCTACAACTAATTCTTTAGCAAGATAACCAAGTAGATTCCTGATCAGGGTGTTAGATAGTTGATTTATGAAGGCCGCCGCCATCCTCTTCACATCCTTCGAGCCTTTATGGTTAATTATACTCCTATGCACGGTCTAACCATCCCACGATGGATGGGTATCATTTCAATGAACAGTTGGCGAGCATACATTAACTACATGGCTCGTTCCCCGAATATAGAAACCGTCCCTTGTAAGATTTTCTTTCTATCTCTCTGCATTCTGTTTACTTTTCTCTGCTCTGTGGAAGGATTTCACGACCAGCAAGGAGCTTCAAACCTACACTTCGACATTCCGCCAAGGTGTCCAGGGTATGTGATATCCTTTTCCTCAAATATCTTTTGGGATTCTTCTCTGGATAAGTTCTCTGAGTTCGCTACTGTTTGTATGGTTAAAAAGTCTGCTCTACTCTGTTCCTGGGGTTTTGTAGTTTTGCATGTCTCTGAAATCACAGTGGAAGCTCATATTATCCCCTCTTTTCGCAGTCCAGACCATCATAGTATTCAAATAATGGTATATTATAGGTTAAATGGGACTGTCTGTTGGATAAATGGGACTGTATGTAGGTTAAATGGGATTCTCTGTTCGTTGTTCTTTCCTCAAGTTGTTACTCATACTTTAATTTCCACAATTGTTCTGGGCATAGCAAAGATATCTATGTATCTTTTTATTACATATGTTATTCGAGTCAATCTAAAGTATCAGGCATTGGGTGTATGTTCAAATACCCTGACTTCTGTTTATCTTGCTAAGTTGCCTCTTATACAGTTGATAAGGTCTGTGTCAAATCCTCTCATCTTTTTCCATGATATTACAGCCTACTTTCATTCCATGATTCCCAATTATACAGTCAATTCTCCTCATCCTCTGCAGAGTTTTCCTCTTATTCTATTCCAGAGGAAATTCTATTGTTTTCACAGCTATAGTTTCACTATTAAGGGTATCCATTTCACTGGTCCTCCCCTGTCTCCAGATAGTATGCCTCAAACAAGAGCAGGTTCTTCTACAGCAACTGATATTCCTCCTAGAAAAAGAGGAAGGAAAACAAATTCAGAGACCTTGGAAACTATGGCTACAATTTATGAGGAAACAACTCCTGAAGATATTAAGAGTTCAATTGAGACATGGGAACAGGTTTCTGAGGAAGATGATATGGATATCAACGAGCAAAAAGCTAGAATGGAATTCATCCTGGACCCAACAAGTACAAGGGGGAGAGTCTCCCTATTTCAACAGAGTGTGAAGACCTATTGGAAAATCAAATGTGTCCTGGCTAAAGCTTTGATGAGCCTACAGGAAAAGGAGGTTAAATCGCATTCTTCAGTGCTTTTCGAACTCCAGGCTATGAAGCAAGAAATGCAGGAGATGGCGAAGGTTTAGCACCAACAAAATGCTCGAATTGGTAACATTGAGCAACAACTCAGAATGCTTCAAGCAGAGGTCTCTGTTGTTTCTGCAAAAGCTCCAAAAGAATCATCTAATGGATAATCAAATTTCTGTTTACTTCATTTTTGAATGACTTTAAATAGTTTTTATCTGTTTAGTTTAATATGTAATTTCATTGGACATTGTCGTGATAAACTAGAGGCAACTAGAAGACAAAAACAATTTCAAAGGCAACTAGAAGACAAAAACAATTTCAATTTTGGTTTGCATTTAACTCTTTAAGGTGGCCAACAGACCTGGTTTCCTTCGGACAGGTTGAGGCACCTTGACACTGATGTATTTATTTTTGCAACTTGCTCTTATAATAGAAAAATGGCTAGATACTACTTGGAATTTACCAAAAAAAAAAGTAAATTTAGATGAAAAAAATAATATTTATTTGTTAAGTAATAAATTTTATTTGATATAAAATCATTTATCAGAATTAAATGTTATGAAATAAATTTTTATATTTCTATTATTAATAGAAAATTAAGTTTATATAAGGATTTTTTTTATTTCAAATCGATTTCAAACATCAAAAACTCTAAACAATTTTAATCTGAAATTCAAATCACCAGGTTTTTTTAATCATGCTATTAGTAAAATATGATTTAAATATTTTAGACTTCAAAAAATTAAAATAGGTTGTATTAGTAAAATATGATTTAAATATTTTAGACTTCAAAAATTAAAATAGGTTGTATTTTTTTTAATGGGTGGAGTATTTTAAACTTAAAAAGAGTTGGAATATTTTAAACTTAAAAGGTTTATATAGCAATTTGAATTCAAATGATTAATTGATTCTGCAATTTATTTATTAAGATAAGATAAAGAAAAAATATTATTTGATAATTTTAAAAGGATTATTGGATTTTTTTTAATATAGTTATTTTAAGAATTTAATTATATAATTATTATATTTTGTTAGGTTATGTAGCTGTCAATGAATCTCCAGATGTTTACTACTTGTCCTTTCCTTTATAAACCTAGGGATTTAAGAAGTGAGATGCTCTCTTGGGACATTAAAATTATATTTTGAAATATAAATAATTTCTTTAAATTTTTTAATGAATTTATTGTATATATCTCTATAATTATAAAATTAATTATTTTTATTATATGTTTTTCTTAATATTTTAAGTATTTTTTTGGCTTGCTAAGTTGTGTTAGTTCTGAAATGATTACTCACTTGAACTTTGGCTTGAGAAATTGGCATCTAAGTCATTAAAATCACCATGAATAGAGAAACTGGCATCTAAGCCATCAAAATCACTAGGAATCACACTAACATGGTTGGATTTTTTGTCCATGGAATTTCCTATCCTTACTCAAAATATCATGTTTTTTTGTTTTTTTGTTTTTTAGAGGCTCTAAAAAATGGTGGTAGAGTGTTTGGTTAAGTCACATGTTGAAAACATCATTGGTTAAAAAACTTTGTTGGGCCAAAATCCAATCATGCTAAGGGCTGTGTGGTCCAAACCCCTAAGTGATTTTGATTTTAATAGCTTAGATGCCCTAAATAGCCATTATTTAAACCAATTTGCTTTTTTATTCATATGTAAATTGAATTTAAATCTGAAACAATATACACACTCTTTATAGATAATTTCTATACAAAAATTCTTCTTCATAAAATTTTAACATAAACTAAATAAATACAAAAACCTATACAAACCTATTAATTTCCACTTCATAAATATTAATTTTTTTTACCTATTATATTAACCATTTCAATTTCTTTTCAATTCTTCTTGATAAAAATTTAACTTGAAATTAAATAATAATATATACCCTATAAAACCAATTAATTTCCACTTCATCAATATTAAAAAAACATAAAAAAAACACATAGCTATCATATAAACAATTTAAAAAAAGGGGTGAAGTTATCTGTATCAATTTTAGCTGTATTTCACAAACACAAATTCATTTAGACATTACATATGGAAAAAATGCAAGTTTCCTGATGAAAATAGAAGGAACGAGACTTTGCATGTCCCTGGATAAGCTCCGTCAATGATCCCTCACAATTTCAATTTTGAAATGCAACAGACTTTCTCTATAGAAGGATTTCCCTACAGGTTCCTGGTTCGTCTCGCTGTGAAAGTTGGCCATCATACCTGTTCAGGTAAGGTATTAGCTTCATTACTAACAAAATCTGTCAAAGTAGATTTTTTCCCAAACGACATGTTCCTGGATTGCAGGGCCGTTACAATTTCATTGTAACATTCCGAGACAGGGAAAGGGAAAGGGAAAGGCACTTGCGTTGACACAAAACATTGATTTTAGCATAACGTGTACGATTTCTTTTCCAACGGTATCAAGAGTTCCACTCAAATATTGGAAATTCCAGTATGGGTTTGAAAAAAATATTATTTTGCACAAGAAAACAAAATTTCAATCTCCATAATCTAGTGCTATATGCCAGATCAATATATATGAAATTATACATTTTAGATTAAATTATTTAGCTACTGGCATAGATGTTAAGATGTGCAAACAATTACAAAGACATGCATTTAATTTAATGGAAAATTGACAGATTATGTAATACTAATATTTTAATTAAATAAAACAAATGCAACACACACAATCGTGAGACAGAGCTTACACAAAATTATTATTAGCTCAAAAGACGACATTACATATTTATAGCATAGGCACTCACCTAATCTTCCTAAATTTGAGGCAACAATCCTGAACTAGTGGAACTAAACTCTAATTATAAAACTCTCATTCAACAAACCATAACCACTCCTATTTCTACATTATTATAGATTATTCTCACAATTTTTTTGAAAAAAAATAGCATTATAACAATAACATAATTCTTCACAAATTGTTCTTTTACTCCAAATCAATATTCACAAAGCTTACATGAATTTTGAGGGCAAAATTTTGAAATTTCATAGACACATTTGGACCAAAAGTGTAAATCATCTTCATGGATTCACCCCTTAGATTTAAAAGAGGTTTGCACCTCAACAAATTTGATCCCTGGGCTTTGATACATTTATGGTTAAAATGGATCTTTGTTGATTTTCTCTTTCTATATAAAATTAATCAACCCAATGCTAAGTATGAAAGGAATTGCATGTCTTCTTCATTTTAACCAAGAGAGCAATAAAATATTTTAATCATAAGATATTTTTTTTTCAAATATACATAGTTTACATTGAAATATCTTACTTAACATGAACATTGAAATATATTATTTATAGTTTATATTGTCTATATTAAAATAATTTTTTTTATTATTATTAAAAGATATGTTTTATATTGCTTCATGCATGTATCTATATAATTGATATTGAAGTATTTACTTGATGTATATATTGAAATATTTTTCAAATGTCACATATCAATGCATATTAAAAAACTGAAAAAAATTATACATACTTTTTTATTAAAAAAATAATTGAAATTTTTTAATTTCGATTGACTTTTTCTCTCTAAATATATCCCAAGTTCATATAATTTTGTTTTTGGTAATCAAAGAAAGACTCTTACTAGCTTGATAGGGGGGCCAATTCAAATCCCTCCCACTACATATT
Organism: Pinus albicaulis; assembly: GCA_034641835.2. NCBI lineage: Eukaryota > Viridiplantae > Streptophyta > Pinopsida > Pinales > Pinaceae > Pinus > Pinus albicaulis. The sequence continues at coordinate 2,069,078,359 of CM076575.1, read as the reverse complement.
TGGGCCTAGGACTTGTCCTCTTATACCATAAACCAAATTACTTCCAAGAATTTGAACCTTAAATCTCTTATTTTCATAATTTCATATAATATATTGATATATTTGATTTATGTCAACATTATAATATTTTTTAGTTACTCTTATTTATATATATATTCAAATATTTTATTTTTAATTTTATATTAAAATATATTTAAAAGTTAAAAAAAAATATTAATTTTTTTTCCAAAGTAAAAATATAAATGTTTTTGTTGTTATTATTATTATATTTTTAATTATTTTATCTATTTAAATAAAATTAATATGATTATTAAAATCTTTTATCTATAATTAAATGATAAATATAATTTTATTTTATAATATATAATTTTTAAATTATATTTCAATTTTGAATATCAATAATATTTTTTATTTAAAAGTAATTAGTTAACCATGCTTTTTGCTTTTACTTAATAGTAATCAGGGTGACAATTAACCCATCACATACAAAAAGCTCAGGGTGTACCATTGCATATCTTAAAGGTTAGGGTGAGAGATTTGCATACTAGATAGACTGTGCTTTTGAGTGTACAAATATGGTAGGGTCATCTTTTGCGGGTTGGATCTAATTGTGGAGGTATATTGTGTTAACATTTGAATTCATGAGAGCTTGAGAGATACACACAAAATGATTTATATTACTCTTAATATATCAAGATACAATATGTATATATATAGTTGGAGTGAGATCCAGCGAATTCTAATCTTGGGGGTGACTGAGAGAATATCTCAACGAGTCTCCTACAAAACTTCAAAAGCCAATCCCCAAAGCTCACGCGCCTAGCATTAATGTTGACGCATTACTCTAATAACCCCCTTTAGTGCTTACATTTCCAAAGCTTACAACATGAAATCACAATTACAAAATTTGTAATTTGTCTTTGTCTCACTAGTCTTCGATCAACGCTTACACCCACTTTTGAATCTTCTCAAGGCTTCCGCTCTTTTTCTTCTCCACACATTCAAGCTTCCCATTTGACACATTTAAAGTACAAAAGCTTTTGACGAGCCATCTTTGACGTTCTTTGTAGAGCGACGCTTCTCAACACTCCCGAAGGATAATCTTGACACCTGAACCATTTTATCGATACACTTCCATCCGTGAAATTCCCCGAAGAGCAAATTTCAGGTGCTATATACAGACAACTTGATCTGACGCGAAATGTTTTCGGCAATCATAGTTCAATACAACCGACCTTTCTACATACTTACAAACTCACAAGGTAACCCGTAACTAATGATATTGAAAGCACCGAAAGTGCAAACAATCTCTGAGCGTTGAACAAACTTGTAAGACATATTAACCAGCCTGCTGTGCTCTATCCTCATAGCGCCGTTTCTTTACGCATCCGTGAAGCTCATTTTTTGTGTTGGTATAATTGCATCCCACCAACACAGCGTGCTTTCCTTGGCCATCAACATATTTGGATATCCCTCATTACACTGCAACTCGTTTCCGTTGATTGGACAAACGAACCTCCACACAACTTCACACAAAACAAAATATGATAGACATTTCCACTTTCACACCTATGTATAGACAATCGAGGCCACTTTAGACTCTCACATCTTCCCGGACACCTCCCGTGAGAAGATGAAGCCATATGAGAAAGTGGCAGTAGCATCCACTTGCAAATAATTCAATTATCGTGTGTGAATTATTTGCAATGGATGCTCTATCAATTTCTCATACTTTCAACTAATAAAATCACCGAAAATTTGTATCTTTAAAATTTAAATTGAAATGTTTTATAAACTCGACATTTTATTTGAATTATTATCATTTTATAATTATTTTACTTTTACGAAATTACATATTATTGATACACAGATCTGGGTTATCATCCCAAAAAAATAAACAATGAAACTAATTATACATGGAACCACTAATAATTGGCAACATCCCTAAAAGCTATTTACCTAACAACCAAATATATATATATATATTCTGTTTTATTGATTTTAACCGGTTAAAATTCAAGGGAATGGTTTATAATATGCCAGGTTGTCTAAGAAGTGTCATGATTAAGAAAAACTCAACAATATGCTCATTTTTATATTATATAAAAAACGCGGAGAAATCGATTCTTTCTTGTATTTAAATTCCTCTATGTTTTTATACATGTCAGAAAATAATGTTTTGCCATTGATTTGAATACCATTTTATGTTTAATTTTTAGGAAATATTTTAAAAAAAATTTAATTTTTTTTATATAATATCAATATGATATTTTGAAAAAGTAAATTTAGATGAAAAAAAAGTTATTTATTATATAATAAATTTTATTTTGATATAAAAATTGTTTACTAAAATTAAATATTATGAAATAAATTTCTTTATATTCTCATTAATAGAAGATCAAATCTATATAAGGATTCTTTTACTTGCAAATCGATTTCAAATACCAAAACTCTAAACACTTTTAACTGAAATTCAAAAGCACTAGTTTGTTTAATCATGCTATTTGTAAAATATGATTTAAATATTTTAGACTTCAAAGATTAACATGGGTGGGATATTTTAAACTTAACAAGTTAATATGGTTGGAATATTTTAAACTGTATATGGATTCTGATATAGCAATTTGAATTCAAAAATAAGATAAAAAAAAGACTATTTAATATTTTTTAAAAGGATACCATAATTGGATTTGTTTGATGTTATTATAGGAATTTAATTATATACTTTATTGATAATCATATAATTATTATATTTAATTAAGTTAATATGTAGTTGTAAGTGAATCTCTAGATGTTTACTACTTGTCTTTTTCTCACGTAAACCATGTGATGTTTACTACATGTTCTCTTCTCTATAAACCAAGTTACAATTAGGGATTTAGGAAGTGAGGTGCTCCCTTGGAACATTAAAATTATATTTTGAAATATAAATAATCTCTTTAAATTTTTTAATGAATTTATGGTATATATCTTTATAATTATAAAATCAATTATTTTTATTATATGTTTTTCTTAATATTTAAGTAATTTTTTTTTGGCTTGCTAAGTTGTGTTAGTGCTCGAAAATGACTACTCACTTAACCTTTGGCTTGAGAAACTCGCATCTAAGCCATCAAAATCACCTGGGGTCGCACTTGGCGTGGGCCACACTAACCTTTAACATGGTTAGATTTTTTGTCCATGGAGTTTCCTATCCTTACTCAAAATATAATGTTTTTTTGTTTTTTTAGAGGGTCTAAAAAATGGTGATAGAATGTTTGGTTAAGACACTCATGTTGATGGTGTCTTAACCAAACATTCTATTCGATCAGGAGTGCCTAGTGGCAAATGCTGCTCGACAGATTGGAGGCACGTGACGACGCGCACCATCCCATCACCCTCACTCATTAAATCCCCGCAGTTGGAAGATGGATGGTACCTTCGCATGCCTGGGATAATTATGGCAGCAGAAGAACGCCAACTAATTATGTCGAACGACATTGGAAACAACAAAAGAATTGGTTAAGGAACCAAGAAGTTAGTCGGCAGAGCATTCTTCTCGACTAGCAAAATTACATGGAGGATCGGAAGGACTTTACTGAAGGTAACGCTGCGATAGGTCTGCAAACGGTCACGCCTCTAGTTCCTGTTGGTATGTAATAGCTTTGGTTCTTATCCTTGTCAATTTTCCTCCTACTCAATGTAAAAACAATGGAGACAATATGTGCATGGGTAGGGTATAAGGATTGTATAATTATTGTTACAGGGAAGGGTAGGAATTGTTATCATTCTGATCTCAAGAAGATGTATGCACTCTTCGAGTAATGAATTTCCTTTTAGAATGTTAAATTGTCGGGAACCTGGTTATCCCTAAGAAGGCCATAGAGCCGTGCTTTAGAACCCCCAGGTAGTATATTGCTTCCGCAAATTCAAAGTCTCTCGGCTCACCCTTTTCACACTTCCGTGAGGTGCCACTGTGACCCAGATTGCCTATCTCAATTCTATGAGACCTCTTGCATGATGCGCCAAGATAAGCCGACAGGGCGTCGATAACCTTACCTCTCGCTCACTATGATTGGGGATAGGCGAGAATCCAAAACCCCCTCTCTGTGTAAGTCTGAGAAGTCTGGTCGTCATTCACTCACTTCAATATTTCTTCACACAAAGTTTGTTGAATTTAATCGTGGTATGTTAGATAGGGATAATTATAGTTGTAATGATAATCATGGCCCAGATGCTTTTGTCAATCAACAAGGTCTTCAATCACACTGGTTTAACTACCTTTACGAGTAATATGATATGCATGGACATCTTCATTGTTAACTCCATCGCGGGTGTGGGTCCCATCGGATTTCCGTGTACTCGCTTTTTTCGATTTTCCTCACCCTCTACAGAGCCCTCTTACATTTCTCACGAGTTTAGTTTAGTTGCTGTCGGTGCTTGTTAGTCTAAGTATAAAAATGGTGAAAGGTCGGTGAGTTAAAGCGACAACCCAAGGAAAAAAGGAAAGTAGAGGCTTTTAAAAAACCACGGCCAGGGCCAAGCAAGCGAGGCGAGAAAGATGAAGAAATAGGTCATGGAGAATCTCTTTGAAGTTTATTCTCAGAGTAATCCCCCACGAAATTCATAATGTAATCCAAGGTCGGGAGAGGGAAAGTAACAAGTAAGGAAGAAGATATAGAGGTTCGAGAGGAAAACATGGATTTTGTTTCTCGACCCCGAGAACACAAGAGGGAGACTGTCTCTCTTTCACCAATCCATCCACACATATTGGACTCTAAAATGTGTGCTAGCTAAATCCCCGCAAAGTTTACAGGAAAGTGAAGGAAGTCCCACAAGTGGTCTCAATTCTACAGAAATCAAAAAAAGAAATTGAGGATATAAGGGTATCTTAGTATCATGCCACAACTCGTATTGGTAGAATCGAAAGGCAACTTCAATTGATGCAACAAGTCGACATGCCTGGGTCTCAACCGCAAAAGACCCGATGCCTATAGACTCTTCGGATGGTTAACATATGATGCACTAAGTTTCTATGATTTTTGCGGCTAGCTTTTACTTTTCATGTTGTCAAATAGACTTTTGCTTTAAACAATAAAATGGACATAGCGGCTAGTAGACGAAAGAGACATTTTCAATACTGGATGGCGTTTAATGCTTTAAGGTGGCCAACAAACCTAGTTTACTTCGGGCAGGGTTGAGGCCACCAAATGTGTATATGTTGCAACTTGCTCTCTTTTTTTGATAAATAGAGAATGGTAAGGAACTACGAAATTTACAGACACTCATGTTGAAAACTTCATTGGTTAAAAACTTTGTTGGGCCAAAATCCAATTATGCTAAGGGCTAGTGTGGTGCAAGGTCCCTATGCCCCCTAAGTAATTTTAATAGATGCTCCTTAGTAGCCATTATTCAAACCATAGTTTTAGATTATTTTTTATACATATGTAAATTGAGTTTAAATCCGAAACAACATAAACACCCTTTATAGATGGTTTCCATACAAAATTCTTCTTCACAAAATTTTTAACTTGAAATTAAATAAATACTAAAGCCTATACAAACCTATTAATTTCCACCTCATAAAATATTAATTTTTTTTTACCTATTATATTAACCATTTCAATTTCTTTTCAATTCTTCTTCATAAGAATTTAACTTGAAATTAACCCTATAAAACCAATTAATTTTCAGTTCATAAATATTAACAAAACATACCTATCATATAAAGGAAGAGTTGTCTATAGACTCAACGAGTAGTGAGGGACCACAATAATTAAATAGTCAGAAAAGTTTGAATTGCATTTTTGATGGTGTAAATGGTTTCAAGCACCATTAGTTGTGAAAGTTGACTATCATACCTATTCAGGTAAGATATTACCTTCATTACTAACAAAATCTGTCAAAGTAGATTTTTCCCAAACGGCATGTTCCTGGATTGCAGGGCCGTTACAATTTCATTGCAACATTCGACACTGGGAAAGGGAAAGGCACTTGCATTGACGCAAAACATTGATTTTAGCATAACGTATATGATTTCCTTTCCAACGGTATCAAGAGTTCCACTCAGATAATGGAAATTTCAATTTCAGTATGGGTTTGATAAAGTTGAGCAAAATATTTTTAGAAATGCATGGTATAGTCGTTAAGCTTTGAGATTTTGGATATTGCAAGGCTTTATAAGTGTAGAATCTACTTTCATCATTTAATTATTTATATATATATTTTTTTAAATAAAATCTGATTTTGGCAAATTTGATAACTTCAACAGACAACCCATAAGAATTAAACTAACTAAAATAGTATATAAACTTATAAAGTAGTGCATTATCAAAATTTATCAAATTACAACCTTTCATTTTCAAAACCCCTATCAAAAGCCTACTTTAAAAACATCTCCATCAACCCATTTTCACCTAAGTTGTAACGCTCTGGCCTACTTTAAAAACATCTCCATCAACCCATTTTCAGCTAAGTTGTACCGCTCTATCCATATAATCAACTAACTTATTGAATATGGAGAAATGATATGGTTATATTAATTGCAGATTCTAATATTTAGAAAAGTCAACTATTATTAACTCCATAAGATGTACTGATTTTGGAACTTGCAATTAATATGAAAGTGCCTTGAAGAGGCCACTCTCCCTTCTCTTTGAAAAAAAAATTATGACTATTTTTTGCTACATACCCATTAAATATATTCCCTTTCCCTTTTTCAAAAAATTACCATAATTTTCTATCTATATCCATTAAACGAAATGAAATTTAGAATTTCCAATCTGTGCATTATCTTCTCTTAAAAGTTATTGTCAGAGTGGTTCCGCGAAAACTTGTTTATGCCGATCCATAGCTAAGCTCATAACAAATGTATTTAAATACCACTATTCCACCCGGTATTTATAGATCCTAACAACCACTTCTTTCCCTATGGATACATAAACTAGCTTATTGAATTTGTCTATTCTAACTCGGGTATTGTGTATTAGATTTAAACAATGAAAATTCCATCACAATCTTTTGATAAAATCTCAACAAAAAATGAGTTGGTAATTTCTTACAACGGAGTACCCTCATCATATAGACTATTGAACAATTGAATTTCGTGAAAACTAGGTACTATCTTGCATATAAAAGATTAAGATGTTTGAATCTCTCGCAAAAACCAGGTACTATCCGTCATATTGTTGGAGATCATGCACAAGCAAATTAACACACAAGAATTTATCAAGCACATAAAGACACAAATGATTTTACTCGTGGTTCACCCAAACCTCCGCTACGTCGACATCAACAGGCATTGCGTCTTTATTAATCAAAAGCAGAGATTACAATTCTCACACACTCACTACAAAACATCCGTATGGCTATCTCGTTATATAGCAGAGAATCTATGTACTCTCAACTCAAATTTAGCTAGCATTAACTCCCTCCCAACAACCGGAGTTAATCTAGCAACAATTTCCTAATTTTTGTCACCTAATGAGATTTTTCCTATTCTATTCAAAACAGAAAATCTCAACAATCTCCACCTTGACAACAATTAGCTCCGATGCCCCGTTCTTTATTATTTATCTTTTCTCGCAAGCCAGGAGAAGCCAAACACCAACGCAGCCTTCTCCAACAAAACCGGTTTCGTGAACATGTTCCGACGGTTTTCCTTTGTATGCACCTTTTCAAGAGAGACTCCCCTTTCGCAATAACTCTGTCTTACAAAATGGTACTTAAATTGGAATATGCTTTGATTTACTATGATAGGCCGGATTCTTAGCCAAATGTATTGCACTTTGACTATCACAAAAGTAACTCTGATGTTGTCCCGTAGCCTACCAAACTCACCAAGCAAACCTTTCAACCAAACCGCCTCTTTGCAGAGCATGCGAAGCGACAGCGTATTCTGCTTTCGGGTAGTGGATAAAGCAACAATGTTTTGTAGCTTCGACATCCGACTAATAGCTCCACTCGCAAGAGTAAAGACGCACTACCAAGTTGACCTTCTCTTATCCAAATCACCCGCAAAATCGTAATCAACATATCCACAAACATATTCATCGCTCTCGTTATAAGTGATACAGGTAATCACTTGTGCCTCTCAAGTACTCGAAGCACCCATTTCACTCGTCGACCGGTGTTCTTTACCCGATTTGCCATGTACCCTGCCGACAGCCCAACTACATGTGAAATATCCGGTCGAGTACAAACCATACGCATACATCAAACATCCTACTACATTGGCATATGGAATTTGAGACATATAATCCTTTTCTTCATCTCGTATTAGGACATAAACCCGAAGAAAGCTTGAAATGGGAAGCGAAAGGGGATCGACACGAGGCTTCACATTATTCATACCAAATCTCAAAAGTATCTTCTCAACATACTTACGTTGTGATAGCCACGACTTACCATTACTCCTGTCTCCGAAAATCTCCATTCCCAAAATCACGTCTTGTTGCTCCTAGATCTTTCATATCGAATGTCCTTGCCATCCGAGTCTTCAACTCGTTGATTTCATCAATGCTTTTGCTTGCTAAAAGCATATCGTCAACATACAACACTAAGATAATGAACATGCCATTTTTTCAATTGCTTGAAATACACACAATGATCATATTCACTTCTAACATATTTCGACTCAACATGAAAGAATCAAACTTCTTATACCATCGCTAGGCGATCGCTTCGGAGCCATATAATGACTTCTTGAGCCCCGAGACAAATTTCTTATTGCGATGCTCGAACAAACCCCTCGGTTGTTCCATATAAATTTCCTCATCTAGATCTCCATGTAGAAAAGCAAGTCTTAACATCTCAGTTGCTCGTAACTCTAAATCAAACAAAGCAACTAAAGCTAACACAATTCGAATTGAAACTATTTTAACCATCGGTGAAAAAAATCTCATGAAAGTCAATACCGGCTTTCACGAGAAAACCCTTTGCAACCGGGCCGCGCTTTGTACCCGTCCTCCGTATCATTCACACCCCCGTTTCAGCTTGTAAACCCATTTACACCCCACAGCTTTTCCGTCTTTCGGAAGCTCAACTAGATCCCACGTGCCGTTCTTACTCAAGGCCATCATTTCTTCCTTCATGATCTGCTTTCCACTTGTCACTTTTCGAACCTTCTATTGCTTCCCGATAGCACGAGAGGTTCATCATCGTTAGCGGTCAAAGCAACTCGAAGTAACATAATCATCATACCTTTTCTAACACGTTTTATCCTTGTAGACCTCCTTAAGGATATTTCGGGCCGACTACCATCCGTAGGAACTTCTTGCCGATCGCATGTCGAGACACTCGTTCATGATCTAAAACTCGAACCCCGTTCATGTTCGCGATTCCGAAACCCGTTCATGACTAGTATCCGAACTATGGTCATCATGACTATCATTAGAAGTGTCGTCAAACCGAATGTGCTGAAAATCAATCACGTTTCAATTTACCATCTACATCTAAGCGTACAAGAGAGGATTCATTAAACTTTACATCTCTCGTTGATGATGATTTTGCGGGTAGTAGGATCCCACAATCTATATCCCTTTGTTCCAACACCATACCCAACAAAGACATACCTTTTAGACTTTGGATCTAACTTAGTTCGCCGATGTTTTAGGCACTAGAGCATATGCATCACAACCAAACACTCAAGTTTAGAATAATCACAAGGGTGTCCTTTCCATACCTCTTGCGGAATTTTGTAGTGTATCGTCGTTGATGGCGACCGATTTATCACATAACAAGCTGTAGCCACGACTTCCGTCCACAACTCCTTCCTGCAACCCGGCAAGTTACTCAAAGATACTCTTGCTCTCTCTAGAAGAGTCCCGTGTTCATGCGTTCAGCAACTCCATTTCTGTCGAGGAGTATAAACCGTGGTCTTATGTCTCTCGATCCCCGCATCCTTGCAATAGTCGTCAAACTCCTTGAAGTAAACTCACCACCATTGTCGCGTTCTTAAACACTTTATTGTTCTACCAAGTCGTTTTCTACCAATGCTCTAAAGCTGTTTGGAAAACCCCGAAAAACATCGGACTTCCTTTTCAACATGTAGACCCACACCTTCCTAGAAAAGTCATCAATAAATGATACAAAATACGACGAACCACCATATGACGTGTAGAGAGCCGGACCCCAAACATCCGAATGAATATAATCAAGTATCCCTTTACTAGTATGTTTGCCCTGTTTTAAATTTTTTGTTTACTTTGTTTTCCAAACAAGCAATGCTTACGAAAATCTAACTTTCCGGACCTTAGATTAGGAAGTAACTTGCGATCACCAAAATTTTCAACCCTCTTTCGCTCATATGGCCCAACCTTTGATGCCATAGGCGAATGGAACTACCGTCATGTTCGGACACCGTAGACACATGAACCGACCCTCGTTCTTCCTTCTAACCGAAACATATTTCCTACTTTTTTAGCTTTCAATACTAGTAAAATACCTTTATAGATTTTCATAACTCCACCTTGAATTACAGCTTTATATCCATTCGTGTCAAGTGCTCCTAGTGAAATTAGATTTTTTCTTAAAGTCCTGGAACATGTCTCACATCTCGTTAACAATTTAGTTGTGCCATCAAACATTTGCGATTGTATGCTTCCTATCCCAACAATATTAGATGTGACATCATTACCCATGTACATGACTCCATCATTAACTGATCTATATGTCTTAAACCATTCTCTATGAATACACATGTGGTTTGATGCACCGGAATCTAACAACCAATGTTGATCATGATTTGACATATTAATGCAGCAACACTTCGTCGCTCATACCCGAACCGGATGCCGAACTCCGTATCCGTCGCATTTGCCTCCTTCTTCTCTCGTCGAAGAGTCTCTTTTCTTCTCTCGTTTGCTCGTCTCTTCCAGCCAGCCTTTCTTCAAGTGCCCCGATTTGCCACAAAACTAGCACTTCACTTTGCTCTTCTTCCCTTTCGACTTTGAACGCGAATCGTTGCGCGCCGTGAGCGTCTTTCTCTAGAACGACCTCTAGCCATCATTGCCTCTCGATGTAGAGGTGTCGGCATTCGACTTCTTCCTCGTCTCCTCGCACAACATGGCTCCAACCACATCGTCAAACTCAAGGACAACTCGCACATCGAAGCTTATGGAAGTAACAAAGTGATCCCACGATTCGAGCAATGTACACAATAGAGTTATTGCCTTATCCTCTCGAATCAAATTTTACATCTAGACTTTGTAATTGTACCAATAGAGTATTGAAAACATTCGGATGGTCATGAATCGAGGTACCTTCCTTCATCCGCAACCGTACGATTGCCGCCTGCAGAGAATCCGATTTGTCAAGGACTTCGTCATGTAGAGCTTCTCGAGCTTTATCCACAAGCCTCGCGGCGGTCTTCTCGACACAATGTTGAACAGAACGTCATCTCGCCGTACATAACCGAATTGCGCTCGTAGCTCGTCATCCAACTCAACCCATTCATCCTCCGTCATGGAAGAAGGCCTTTTGCTCCTCCCCAACAAATGCTTTGCCACGCCCTTGTTGAACCAGGAGATCATGCATCTTTACCTTCCGTATCTCGAAGTTGTTTTTGCCATTGAACTTCTCAATTTCAAACCGGGCATTTTGAGTTTTCGTCATCTTGTTTCACATAAAAAAACACAAAGAATCTCCAAAAAACCAACTTTAAATCAATGAAGTTTGTGTTTTAAAAAAATGCCTTTGCCTTTAATAAATAAAACACCGTCTTATTGTACAATTGCCTTTCTCTGTTTTTAAAAAAATTTCTGCAATTATTTGGATGAAATTATGCCCTTCATTTGGTATTGACTTTGCTCCAAATAAGACCCTTCACCTTATATAAAAAAAAGAGCCTTTCTCTTTATACCATATGCAAATGGTATTAATATTCAAATCAAATTTTAAAAATGTCACCCTTCACCTTATAATCTATATTACTCTTTTAAAAAAACCTTTTTTTCTAAATCGATTTAACATATCGATTTAACATATGCCCTTTAATAAAAAAAATATATCCTTGACCTTTAACATGTGAAGGGAATTTAACACAAATCGATTTCAATGCCACCACTCAAATCGATTTTAAAACTTTACATAAACTCCATTTTGAAATGCCAAATGAAAAAATGGCAATCGATTTTCAATACAATCGATTTGCATATCGATTTTTCAAAAAAAACATTTTAATAAATCGATTTATATATTAAAGCGATCGATTACTCTTTTTAATCACCATTCGTTGTGCTCCTGGCTTAGTCCCTGCGAAATCTTAAAACGCCACCATAAAACCATGACCGCTACTTGACAATTTCGATCAAGCAAAATATTTCAATGCAGCTCCACTTCAAACGTGAGCATTCCAATACTCGTCAACGCTCGCCAACTAAACACCTGCTCATTTAATTTTGATGATTTATGTTCGTTTTAAAACCCGATTTGAATGAACCTTAAAAAAAAATTTGCATACGACTCGTCAAAAAAATAAATGGCTTTAAAATCGCTTTTTTCAACGCATAAATCAGCGTTATATTTCAACGCACAATAAAACTCCGTTCAACGCTGTCAACGCCGTGGAACTCCACACACACCGAGAACTCCACTACACTAGACAAGATCACCAGCAGCTCGATCAGGGCGGACTCCACGCACCTCGCACAGCCATACGCACTCAACAGCACCTCGATACCAATTGTTGGAGATCATGCACAACAAATTAACACACAAACGAATTTATCAAGCACATAAAGACAAAGTGATTTTTACTGTGGTTCACCCAAACCTCCGGGCTACGTCCACACAACGGGGCATTGGCGTCTTTATTAATCAAAACAGAGATTACAATTCTCACACACTCACTACAAAACATCCGTATGGCTATCCGTTATATAGCAGGAGAATCTAACGACTCCCTCAACTCAAATTTAGCTAGCATTAACTCCCTCCCAACAAACTCGGAGTTAATCTAGCAACAATTTCCTAATTTTTGTCACCTAACGAGATTTTTCCTATTCTATTCAAAACAGAAAATATCAACACATATAACTATAAAAGTTTCAAATTCTGCCAAAGTCGAGTACCCTCGTCATATAATTAACTAAATGTTTGAATTTCTGCCCAAACCAAAGCATGAAATGCACTTAACATACTTGTGGACAAGTAGAAAAAAGAATATTTTCGTTCGGGAGGATGTGAATGTTACACTTCATGCGTTGATTCCATTTTCCAAAATCAAAGATCCAGGGAATTCAATATGGGGTCCAAAGAGCTCACGTCTCATAAATGGAAAATTCCCTTTCACGAAGTTGATCCTTGTTAAGATTAATAGTGATGTAATTAATTTATATCATTGGAATGGGTTTAATAGTTAAGAATATGTTTTTGTAATTAATTTATATCATTGGAATGGGTTTAATAGTTAAGAATATGTTTTTTTAAAAATAAAATTTATAAATTTAAAATTAGAAAAACAAAAAATATATGTTTTTTATAAATAATTTTTTTTATACTACAAACAAATTTATGCACCAATTTAAACTCTATATATTCTGATTGCTACTGCATTTTGTCTGTTTTCATGGATGGGTGTGATTCATCTCACCCCTGACACCATTTTCATAAAGATCGACTTAGAAAAGGTGCTGAGTCCCTTTATTTCCGCTATAATCCATTTGTACTGCAAAATCACATTTTTCCCGTGATATTTGTTTTCCGTATGCAATGCATGCTATATACATTGTGTATATTGAAATTTCAAATTTTTTTTTAAGGAATGATGGTTATTTCTTTGGTAGGATGAGAACTCAGAGATTACCTCTGTACATGTACGTAATTATCCATAGGTTATAGTAATGGATTAATGGGTTAATATATGATAAAAAAAATATAAGTATACATTATTACTAGTAGAATTTTAATTGGCAAGTCAAACTAGTAGCATTAGTAGAGAATTTTGTAATTATTTACATTCTTCATAATTTAAATGTTTAATAATATAAAAAATTGCATAAAGTGCTTCATAAAAAAAATGAAAACTAGACTGAAAAAACATAGAAAAAATTAGTGAAAATTACATTGTTGTTATGAGACAATGTTTTGTAGCTTTTTGTTTTCGCATGGGTGTCTTCCGGGCCAAAAAGGCCAAGGCTCTCTATCATAGTTTGATGTAGAGGGATCCATGCTTGTTAACCTCTTAGTTAGGAGTGTGATTATCCTATTAATTTTGTCCTCTTTCTCTACAAGTTTTTCCATGCATATGTTGATTTCCTACCGAGTATCAACCCTGTCTATGAAGACTCTCCTCATTAGTCTTTATATGCCAATATAGATTGATCTGTTTGCATGTAAAAGGAGGCTTTGGGTTTGGTAGAGTTCCCAATGTCCGAGATCCAATATTTAGTTTCCCTGGTCCACATACATGTCGAGAATGTATCTCCAAGATTGCCTTACTTGTTCTTCGATGTTAGATATTGCTCTCTCGGACAATTGCGAGGAATGATTTCCTTGTATCTTTCCATAATTGTTCTAGCAGATCAAATGTGCAGGGGGTTCCACGAATGGAGAGAGTGAGACGACCCAAATAATTAGTGCCTAGCCATACAGGGAGAGGGGAGGACCATAGCCCTGGGAAAAAAGGGGAAATGCTTCACAAGAGCAGATGAAACATGGGGAGCGGGCAGAAGGAAGATCGTAATGGGGGACTTGAGAACACAAAATAGAGAGAGGATGAGGCAAGATAAATCACGAATAGGGAGGGATGACCAAAGAAAATGAGCAGAGGGATCGGGTGGAGACCATGGGGGGGGGGTGCGGGGGCAGGGAGTAGAAAAACACAAGAGAAAAGGGGACAAGACTAAAGAAAAACACAAACCACCCCTGAATTGGTAAGCCCAATGAGGGGAGAAAAACCCAAAAATCCTATGAATCTCACAAACAAAAGAGAACCAAAGATGAGAGAATTCACAATTGAAATGTGATCCAAAGAGGCAGTAATGAAGAGACAAAACCTATAATTATTGCAGGGTGTTATGGGAGGTCTCTCACGAGAGAGATAAGACTCGAAGCAATCACAATTCACTATCACGATCGGACCCCCTAGCCTTAGTTTTTCCATGGATTAATTCTATTGATCCAATAACTCCAACTTTGTTTGCCTCTAGCCATGGTGCGCTCTCCTTCTAGCCACCTTTCAAAATTATTAAATTGCTTCACTCCATGACCTTCCATAATTATTAATTAGTGACCTTCTTTCCTCCCTTTGTGAAACCCCTATGCTATTCTACCTTCCCTAATTGTTGCATGAACCAGCTCTACATCACAACAACAACCATTAACTTTCCATATGCTTGTCCCTTCGCTTGAGAGAAATGTAACCATGCAAGTCGCTAAGGGGAAGGAAACATGCCCTCCTTTATTTGCTTGTGTGTTGTCACCTTGAGTAGTTCTCAAAGTGAGTTGATTCCAATTTGAATTCATAACTTCCTCATCATAGTTCAAGCATGCATTTGCTATCTTATCCGCCAATTTATTGCCTCTTGTTAAGATATGTTGAGGAATGGGTGCATTTATTTTTGTTGATTACTCGAATATGTTTTCTAGGCTAGCTAGAAGTCTCTAGTTGTTTGTAACTTTGGGCAAGACTCGTAGCCACTTTGGATTTTTTTTATCACGGTGATGTTGATTTTGGTTTCCGATTTAGTCAATTGGTTATTCTTATCCCTTACTCCATTGCGTACATTTTTGTTGCAATGTTGGTATCATTACCTAAATCTCCAATATATATATGAAGAATCTCGCCCTGTTCATTTCAAAATGCTCCTCCATAACTAGTTAGGGCTCGGGATTGCCCTTGGAAGCTTTGTCAAAGTTTAGTTTGATAAATCCATTTGGCGAGGGTTGCTATTTGTCCGCAAGAGGGAGCATGTAATTGATTGAGTGTTATTGATTGGTGCAACCCCTCGAAAGTCCGAATATAATTGATTCACCTAATTCACTTTCCCAATCCTTAGTGGTCTAGGGGAAGATTGAGATTGTTTCTTTAATTCTTTAATTATTGAATGCCAAATGATGTTTAGTTCTTCAGACTTGTCCTTGAATATTCTTTTGTTGTGCTCTTTCCATATCTCCGAGACGACTGAATCCTAGAAATATTTTCTAGGCTCTATTGATGATGCTATTTTCAAAGGGCGTTGATGTCCATTCTTCAAGCATGGAGAGTATGCTAGTCCTATTTCTATCATTTTGCCTCAAAACTATGGTTAATTTGTCCCATAGTTTTGAGGAAAATTGATAGCCATTTAGTACTCCATTGTTTTTGTCCTTGAGAAGCATAGATAGCAACACGACTAGCCTTGAAAACTTTTTTTTTGCAATCTATCCCGAGTTATGGGTTTTTGTTTTTGCAAGAGAAGCCAATTAAAATTTGTTATTTTGGCCCAAGGTTGTGCTTTACATTATTTTTTTCCATTTGTTTTCCTAGTTTTATTCCATGGTTCCTGCAATAATGTTGTAGGCTTTATTTTGAGTTTTAGATTACCTTTATGATTTCACCCATCGGAGAATATCATCTCCATTGTGGATATTAATTTTCTTGAGAGCCAGTTCCTTTTCTAGGATTTGTAATTAGTCCATGCTATTGTTCTTGGGCCATTGTTATTTTTTCATTGCATCCATTGAGTTTGTTTTCGATGATTTTTTTCCAATAATTGTTTACTAGAGTTTTTCCGTTGTTGTTGTAGGTTTGATTTTATGTCGCTCAAGCCTTCTTTATGCTCAACTTTTTGCCCATCTCTGCCAGGGGGTCTTCCTAGAAGAGTGCTTGGTTCCCATCTCAAATTTCCTAGAAGTTGTGATTTTGTATAATATGCTTATTGCCCCATGTCTAGTTCCGTAAGTGTGAGCCCTTTATTTTCCCTTGCAGTCTTATTAGCTTATTTTGATTAACTTATGGAGCATATTTTGTTTCTTCTATATTTTGCTCCGTAGTGCTCCTAGGTTTTTGATCCATCTCCACCACATTTTTTGCTCTAATTACTTGGCTTTAGATTTTTGGATCTCTTAGTCCCAAACCTCTTACTTTTTTTGGTATGCATAATTTTTTCCCATGCAACTAGGGCATATTTTTTTCTCCCGCTTGACTCCTCCCCATAATAAATATCTTTGGATGGATCAGATCTTCTCAAGAACAACTTGAGGAGTGGCAAGAGTAGCAATGCGATAGAAAAGAATGTCTTGACGTACAAATTTGAGAAGGATAAGCCTACAGTGCTAGATTTTAAGACTTTGAAGGTCCAACATGAATTCTTATGCTCCAATTTTTGTAGAAGGCCATCCCAAACTTCGATTTCGAGGGGATTTTTGACTAGAGGCACACCGAGGTATTTCGACGAAAGGGAATTTCCCTATATTCCAAGGGTTCTAGAGATGTTGAACTGAATGGCTACAAGAGTTTTGAAGAAAAAGACCTAATATTTGGCAAGATTAATGTCAGTGCTAAAGGCACTTTCAAAGTCAGAGAGGATGGTCTAAAAAGACAATGCTTCTTTGATGGTGGGTTGACCCATGAGATGGGTGTCATCAACAAACTGCTTTTGAGAGGATACGTGATTGGCAAGCCCATTAGGGAGGCCTTTGAGGGAGCCAACCGAGGTTGCATGACTAAGAGATATGCCCAGACCTTCCACCATGAGGAGGAAAATGTAGGGAGAGAGGGGATCACCTTGTCTTATGCCAAAGGAGGGAAAGAAGGCGGGGGAGGGAAATCCATTGGCAAGGGTAAAAAAGAAAGGTTTATATATCAATTGCATAACCCAAGAAATATAGGGATAAATGAAGCCATAGGCTTTCAACATGAGGGACATAAGTTGAGAATTAAGCTTGTGAAAAGCTTTAGACATGTCTAGTTTGATAAACATGCCAATGTTGTTAAAGGAGGAGATAGAGTGGATGTGTTAGTGGGAAGTGATGATACTATCAAGAATTTTTCTTCCCTCTACATAGCCTCATTGTTCCATAGAGATTATGTAGGGTAACAAAGGGTTAATTCTATTGCAATGACCTTTGACATTATCTTGTAAATAACATTGCAAAGAGCTATGGGCCTAAAGTCAGCAAGGGTTCAAACTTGACAATTTTTAGGTATGAGAGCTATGGAAGTGGCATCTAGAATTGTGAATAAGGTTCATGATTTCCTTGAGTAGTCTGTTATTTGGACCACATCTACTCTTAGTCTACCCCTATGATATTCCAACATTCTTGAAAAAAACTGAGTAATGAAGCTTGCAAGGGCCAGGGATTTTGTTTTTGGGCATTTCCATCACTATTTCTTCTACCTCTTTGATAGTGATTTCTCTCATAACCATATCATTTTGTTCTTGAGTTATCAAATTTGGTATATCTGTGGTTATATTTCTGATAGGCATTTTTCTCTCTCTTTTAAAGCCCCTCCCTGGCCTAGCCTCCATTCCAAGCCACAAAGTTGCTCATGGAGTGTTAGGAGGAGGAGTAGTGTTACAATTGGGGGAAATTTCCAAAATCAGTTTGTGGAGATATCAGCCATGCTGATGTTTCCTTCTGGTCTGAACCCCTCTGAGGGAAATGGCAAGGTCATATGTGTCATGGACGCGTCCAGTTATGTAGACTTCTGGATTATTTAGGGTCTTCTGCAACGAGGCTATTCAATGCATGCCACTATGCAGAGAGACACTGGTATATTGAAAAGAGAACAATATTTTCTAATTTCTTGATAAATTTCATGTTAAGATGAATCTATGAAACTAAGATTTTAACCCAAGTTTGTTGCATTAGTTTTTTTTCAAACTCCTAAGAATAAAAATAGGAAAGTTGCACCATTCCATCCCTATTTTGAATTCCCAGTCACTTTGAAATTGAGCTGAAGGTTTTCACATTTCGTTTTTATGGAACTTATATTATGTTGGCATTCTTCATTGATGATTTTAAAGGGTGGCAGGCGAAGTTGAGTCTCTCAGAAAATTGCATGAAGATCGATTGCAGATATGCAGATGTCTTGGATTATCACAGCATTACTGATGCGCTCAAGGGCTGTTCTGGTCTTTTCTATACCTTTGAACACCCTGAGAGTGTTGCAGGCTATGATGTAAGTTAGTGAACCTTTGAGTTAAAGATGTGGGCATTTTGATATATGTATTGGAAGGGTTGGATATTGATATATGTGGACTTGTGTAATACAAGAAGTGATGGCAGAACTTGAAGTACAAGCAACCCACAATGCAGTGGAAGCGTGCGCTCAGACCAAGACCATTGAGAAAGTTGTGTTCACTTCTTCTGTGGCTGCAGCTATTTGGAGAGAGGATGGAGACTACAAGGTTAATGCCCTTGATGAGAGGCATTGGAGTGATGCAAATCTTTACAGGAAATTGAAGGTCTATATATATGATTTTTTATATGACAAAATGTTAATTTATTATACAATCTAAGAAAACTAGACTGATTTATTAGTTTTTCCTTATACTTAATATTAACTCAACATGTCATTTGTAACAATTGAATCTGGGTGGGTAAGCATAATTTCTCCTTCCAATCACAAGAGATAAATCCAATTGACTCTTTCAGATTTTAGTTTGTCCACTATCATTTTACTGAGCTGTACAATGCATCTTGCTTCTCTCAGTCCATAAATCCATATCCAATTAGCTTTTGGCTTTTTGAAATTGCTCAAATGATAATACATGATACATATTGCAACTAACCCTTCAACAATCCATATCCAATTGATCTTTTGTCTCTTAAGATTGCTGAAGTGATACCACATCATAGAGAACAGAGTGCATATATCTTTACTATATGCAACAATCCATATCCAATTCATTTTTGTCCTTAAATTTGCCCAGGTTATAAATGCATCAAATACTGAGAAATTCTACATATGTAACCTTTGTCTAAACCTTTGGTGCATACTGAAGCAAGGGTAAAATGGCTTTGTAAAGCATATGTATTTTTACAGAGAGAAGCTAAATACATTGTGGTGGGGTATTGATCATTTTTTTAAGGGGTATATGTATAAAAATTGGGTGTTTCTCAAAGATTGTGGAGTTCAAAGCTATACAGTTTAATAACAGTGTTCCGAACCTTGAAGTGATCTGTGGTATTCTGTTCTAATTATGCAATATTTACTGTTCACAGTTGTGGTATGCATTAGCCAAGACGCTGTCAAAGAGGGCTGCATGGGCACTGGCCATGGACAAAGGGTTGAATATGGTGACAATCAACACATCTCTGATTGTGGGACCTGGTATCACATACAAAAGCTCAGGATCTACCATTGCATATATTAAAGGTGAGGGTGAGATATCTACATACCAAATATACTCTGCTCTAGAACGTACAAATATGGTATAGTAATCCATTGGAGAGGATCTAATATATGGAAGTGCAAAATATTAACTAGTTTATTTATAGTTGCTAGTCTTTGTGATGGCAGGGGCTGCAAAAATGTATGAGAAGGGTACTTTAGCTAGTGTGGACATAAGGTTTTTGGCGGATGCACATATATGTGTTTATGAAGATCCATCTGCCTATGGAAGATATATCTGTTTCAATCAAATAGTCAGTAATGCAGAAGATGCTGTCAATTTACCATAGAGTTTGCGACACCTAATACCGTTCCCTGATCGGTACAGAGCAATTAATTATTGTTCAGTTATTACAATCACTAAAGATTCTGTATCTTCAAGATTTAAATTGGGTTTCTTACCTAGTGATATTTTATCTTAACTATTATGTAACAATAAAATTAATCATACATAGATACTGTTTTTAAAGATAATCATGAATTCATTATTCATTTGTTTTTTTTCATAATTTGGTAACAGATTTGAAAACCCAACGGTCTACCAACAGTGTCTGAGTAATAAGAAGCTGACTGGATTGATGGTTGGATATGGAAACTGTGCAACCCTAAGCAGCGAATTGTAAGGGAAAGGGGGGAGGGGAGCGGTTTCCCATGTTACAACTTAATAGCAGCCATGAATAAGGGGCACAAGAAAACTTGGGGAGTTCATATGTTCAAACTACATCCATTTTTGTACATACTGTAATGTAATTTTCACTTCAAGGTTTGGATAGTTGGCAATAAGTCGATTTCCTTCACGATGAGCATAAGGTTTGTTTGATAGTTGGCAACAACCCTAAGTCGGTTTCCATAACGATCAACATTAAAATTTTAGCCTGTGACTAAGGCTCTCTACCATATGCAATTTTTTTCGTTAATTTCTGATGTAAAATCAATTTCCTGATTTCTGGCAAGGACAAGTGCTAGTAAGCTATTGATGGGCTGTTTGGTGTGTGAATAAAAAGTGGGATACCCCACACTTTGGAATTGTTTCATCATTATTAAAGTTTCTCCCTTTTGTTTTACCATTATGGAAAGTTGCACTTTCTCTTATAATGAGTTCTGTTATGAATGGAATGAGAAGTTACACTTTCTCTGATCTTGAACTGTTCTGTTTTATGAATGGAGTGCATAATGTTCGTTTGATGGTATTTTTATATATTGGGATGGTGAATTATTTAATTACTAGAAAAAAAATTGAATACTACTTTGCCTTGGAAGATCAAACTTCTATTTTTAATTTTTTTAGTCAAGCACCATCGCTGGTCAAACTTGTGAGAGGCCTGGATTGTGTAATAGTTGTGTAACTACTAGTGCTTGTTGGTGATTATATGTGTGGAGGAGAGTCGATCTCCATTGTTGCATTGGACTGTGGAGGGACGAGTTAAGCTTCATAAATTTATGATACTGTGCCCTCGAATTCCCGGATCCATTCCCACGAGAAAATTCTGCCATGAGCTGAGTCGGTTTGGATGTGCGTAGCAGACAGTGAGGCACAATTATCGGTTTGGAGGTGTGCTGGGATTGAAGTATTAGTTGCTAGCGTTTTAAGTTTTGTTCGACTTGTTCTGCTCATTGAAGAAATCGGCAGAGGCATGGGCCTATGTGTTGGAGGATTGTTGAAACAAAATGATCTGCCAAGATCCCAATTTGCAATGATCATGGAGATCTTTGCTTCACTGTCTGCTGACTGAGTGTGGAAAAGTGACAACAGAAATTGATCAAGGCCAATACGGGCCGTGGTTTAGAGATTTTTTTTTGGTCAACGCCCTCTCCAGTAAGGGCGTGAAATGTGTTGACAAAGGGAAAAATTGCTTTGAAATTTCTTGCTTTGCAGCGCTCCCTGAGATGAATCAAGAGGTGCCCTGCGCACAGAGATAAAGTTGAATTTCTATTATAAAAATAGGAGCGGCCACCATGAGTTTTTTTTCCACCTTAAAAGCTTGTATTGAATATGTTTCAAATGATTTGTAAATGAGCGATGAATCCAAGGAGAAGTGAAGGAAATATTTTGAGCGACCATTTATGCGCTGTCACTAGCAAAATATTCTTCAAGATATTTTTTATTAAATTTAGGAAGAGGTTGGAACTAGTTCTCGAAAGGTGCTAATATATGGTCTGAATTATTCAAGGCCCCTTTTTAGTTGCTTTGCAAATATATGTATATCAATCGGTAGTGCTTGTGAAGCAGGGTACTATTGCAGATTGGGTCTATTGTGAAGATGATGAATCCGATTGCAGAAACATATACGAATGAGGCTAATAAATTAGATGGTACCAATTATGTTAATTGAAAATTTAAGCTATGAACATTGTTGTAAGGTTATGACGCTTGGACCATCACAAATGGAGAAGAAGAAAAATTAGTTGCCGCTTCGACAAGTGTATCGATTCAAGACTAGGAGAACTAGGAGAACAAAGCAAAGGAATTATTAAGAATGCCCGTGAAAGATAATATAATTCCTTATATTCGTGATCGTCAAACCTGTAATGCAACCTGGAATACATTTATATTCGTGATTGTCAAACCTCTAATGCAACCTAAATACATTGAAGGAGCTATATGAAACTATAAATACAAAAGAGTCCTTGTTTTGAAAAGTAAACTCCTGTATATTAAAATGGAAGAGAATGAATGTGTTAGTGCTTTTGTCTCCAGAATTAAATATTTGAAAGATAAGTTGAGAGACATAGGAGAATAAATACCTGCGACTGATCTTGTGACAATCACTTTAAATGGAATGTCAAAGGACTATCAAATGTTTATTACAGGTCTTGCAGCAAGAGAGGAAGCGCCAAATTTTGAGGAATTAATAGGTATACGGCTGCAGGGGGAAGAGAGACATAAAATTTGAAGCCCTAGAATCCAGACTTGGCACTTGTGGCGAAGAAGAAAATTTTCAAAGGGAAACAAGGACAGACAAGTAAAGGTGGAAGCTCATCTCGTAAAAGGCCATTTCCGAAATCAAATCAAGGTATGTGATCTGTCAAAAATGACTCTGGAATGAATTTTTTTTATTGTGGTATAAGTGGGCATATTTCCAGTGACTGTTATAAGCATAAAAGTGATTAAACTAGGCATAATAAACACAAAATACATTCAGGACATTTAGCAGGAGAAGCCCTGAACTCTGATATTGAAAATATTAAGTTTTTTGTGTTTAATGTTGCATTTTCTACTAAAACGGATGATGTTAATGCTTGGTTTGTGGATCTTGGAGCTTTGATTCACATGACATGCAATAAGGATAGGTATGAAAAATTCAAGGATATAAGCAATGGTGGAAACATCTATCTTGGTGATGATTTTACACATCAGATCAAGGGATATGGAGATATTCCGATGACCTTACCAAATGACAATGTTAGGCGCATTCATAATGTTATGTATGTGCCCGGGATGAAGAAGAATCTGATTTCTGTGTCCACAATTATAGATCAGAATCCGAAGGTTGAATTTTTCAAACATACTGCATAGTGAAATATTTGGTGGATAACTACAAACCTGTTGCTTTAGGAGTAAGAGTTGGAAGACTGTACAAACTTGATGTCACCAACAAGAATCATCAAGCACTAACTTCTACAAATTTTTCAACATAAAGCCTTTGACACCAGAGGTATGGTCATATGAATTATCATGATTTGTTGCAGAAACAAAGAATGGTTGAAGGACTCCCTATGTTAAATAATGAGTATGTTTCTTGTGAAGGTTGTGCATTAGGAAAAAATTATAAAGATGAATTTCCCTTTAATTCTTATAGGAAAAGAAGAGATCTATTAGAAAGTGTGCATTCTGATGTTTGTGGAACCTTGTAGGCTAGATCCTTAGGAGGTGCTTATTACTTTTTTTTGTTTATTGATGATTGCACAAGGTACACTTGGGTGTACTTCCTTAGGAAAAAGAGTTATATCTTTCATTATTTCAAAAAATTCAAAAACATGGCAGAGAAGCAAACAAGGAAGATCCTCCATTTAGATTAAGGGGGAGAATACGGATTAGGGAACTTTGTCAAGTATTGCAATGATCATGTAATAGTACAAAAATTTTCAGTACCCTACACTCCACAACAAAATGATGTTGTAGAAAGGAAAAAAAAAACATTGGTGGAGTGTGCACAGAGTATGATCGAAGGTAAGAACCTCTCAAATGATTTTTGGGAAAAAGGCATTCGTACTGTTGTTTATTTAAAGAATAGAAGTCCAACAAGGTATCTTGATCTCAATACCCCATTCGAAGCCTTGTATGGTTTTAAACTAGCAGTTCATCATTTGAAGGTGTTTGGGTATAACGTTTTTGCACATATTCTGAAGGAGAATAGAAAGAACCTTGATGCTAAAGATATTAAATGCATTTTTGTGGG
This sequence comes from Pinus albicaulis, assembly GCA_034641835.2. Taxonomy (NCBI): domain Eukaryota; kingdom Viridiplantae; phylum Streptophyta; class Pinopsida; order Pinales; family Pinaceae; genus Pinus; species Pinus albicaulis. Next base: position 2,069,053,660 of record CM076575.1, on the reverse strand, counting down.
ATATTGTTCAGAATTTAAAGCTTATGAAATTTTTGATCCCTCTACTCACAAAGTGTTTGCAAATAGAGATGTAATTTTCCATGAGTAGGAAGATAAAGGAAACAAGGACATCAGTTATGAAAAGTGGCACATACTTCTTGAAGATGAAGACAATAAAGTAGAAGCAAAAGCAAAAGATAATGAGTAGCAAAAGCTTGTGGAAGAATCTAGTGATATGTACACCACCAGCAGTCAGAGCCCACCCAGAGGTGGAGAAGTACCTTCGAAGAACAAGGGTGAAGACAGTGAAGTACGAAGGAGGCCTACTCGACAGATTCGCCTACCAGAAAGGTATAAGGACTATGCTTTCATGACTAGTGTTTTGAATGTCATATAACCCATGGGTTTTAATGAAGCTAATGAACATGAAGAGTGGTGAAAAACAATGGATGAAGAATATGAATCTATAATTTAAAAAAACGTGGGAATTGACTGAACTGCCTAAAGGAAAATGGGCCATAGGATGAAAATGGTTATACAAACTCAAGTTTAAAGCAGATGGGAGTATAAATAATTATAAAGCTAGATTGGTGGCAAAAGGGTACTCACAAAAAGGAGGGCATTGATTATGCAAAAACGTTTGCACCTGTAGCAAAACTTGATACTATTAGATTTTTAATTGCATTAGCTACAAAGTACCATTGGAATTTGCACCAATTAGATGTAAAATCTTCTTTTCTGAGTGGTGATTTAAAGGGGGAGGTGTATTTGACACAACCTAAAGGGTTTGTGATAAAAGGGCAGGAACATTTAGTTTGTAGATTAAAGCAAGCTTTGTATGGGCTGAAGCAGGCACCTAGGTCATGGTATGAAAAGATATATTCCTTCTTTCTTCAATAGGGTTTTATGAGGAGTCAAAACAATCCAAATTTGTATACCAAATTTGATGCAAAGGGGCACGTAGCACTGATTTATTTGTATGTCGATGACCTAATTATTATAGAAAATTTAGTCAAACTAGTTGATGGAATTAAGGAGCAGACGTCACAAGCATTTGAGATGAAAGATCTTGGTGAGCTACATTACTGTCTAGGTCTCGAAGTGTGGAGAGATGTTGGCCAGGATTTTGTTTCTTAGGATAAGCATGTCAGAGAAGTGTTTAAAAGGTTTAAAATGGAAGTTAGTACAAAGTCGATTTTGTTCCAATGCAGCAGAATGTGAAACTTCATTTAGATGATGGCTCAAAGGAGGTAGATGGTACATTGTATAGACAACTGGTGGGAAGCTTGACTTATCTTACTACAACCAGACTTGATTTAGCATACGCTATTAGTCTGTTAAGTCAATTTATGGCGAGACATCTAGAAAGCCATTGGAAAGAACTAAAAGGAGTACTCGGGTATCTGAAAGGAATAATTGATTTTGGTCTTAATTATACCGTTTCATTTTTATGTTGAGCTCATAGGTTACTTAGATTCAAATTGGGTTGGTAATTTGGATGATATGAGATCTACTACAAGTTATGCTTTTAGCATTGGATTTGTGATTGTTTCATGGAGCAACAAGAAGCAACTAATTGTATCCTTGTCATCTACTGAGGCATAATATAAAGCTTTGTGTGCAACAACTTGTGAATTTTTTTGGCTGAGGAGAGTTCTTCAAGATGTTGGAGAAGAACAAAATAAGACTATAGTAATTAAATGTGACAACCAGAGCTCAATCAAGTTGGCAAATAATCCTATGTATCATGCAAGAAAAATCATGTTGATGCTCACTTTCATTTTTTCATAGAGAAGATACAATCTAAGGAATTTTTTCTTGAATATTGTAATACTTGTGAAAATGTTGTTGATATTTTCAGAAAGCTCCTTCGGAAGATAAAATTTGAATTGTTTGGGGAGATGTTAGGTTTGGAAATCAATCCTTTCTTTATTAAGGGGGAAACTTTAAAATAATGGAGAAACAAATATTTAGGTTGTTTGTATTTTGGTTGTAATTAGGAATTAGATCCTATTTCTTAGGAGGTTGTTTCATCTCCCTAACTAAATGCATTTGTATAAATAATGTAATATTTGATTTCATTCAATGAGAAGACAACATTGTAGCAGCCTCAAGACTCCTCACTTAAGACTGCGAATTTCATTCAATTTAGATTTTGTCTTCCTAATTTTGAGTTAGATTTGGTTTTTGGATTTAATGGAAGGTAAATTTCCATTTCTCTTTCTAATATATTTAGGTTTTGATTATATATTTTATGAACTATTTTTGTTATGATTAAAAGATACTTCACAGATATTTTCACTTATATTTTTATAATTTTAAAATTAATAATTTTTGTTTTATGTTTCTCAATATTCTAATTTTAAAATTATAATTTTTATTTAATGTTTCTCAATATTCTAAATACTTTAATTTATTATTATTGAAATTATTTTTTTTAAATATATAATTTTAAGTGGATATGGCCCCATAAATTTTTAAATATATAATTTTTAATTGGATCTGGCCCCATAAATTTGAACCTTTAAACTTCATGAATATTAAACTCACACAAAGTAACTAATTCACACCTCACATCTCAGCGATATAAGAAAATATTACCTATCAATTAATCAATTTCCTTTTCGTCCTGTGGAAGTCCCAAAAGGCATATTCCTGGGTTGCAGGGCCATTACAATTTCATAGTAACATTTCGAGACATGGAAAGGGAAAGGTACTTGCCTTGACACAAAACATTGATGGTAAGATAACGTATAATGTTTCTTTTCCAACGATATCCATAAGTTCCACTCACTAACGCCTTTTGTTGCCTGGGTGTGCTCTTACATCATCTCAATTTGGAATATGGCAGTCCTGTAGCAAACATATTTTATGGTTTTGGTGATATTTTTTGGTTTAAAATATGGTAAAAGTTGAACTTACGAAAACTGTGTAGCAAACATATTTTATTGTTTTGGTGAATTTTTTTTTTTTAATATGGTAAAACGTTGAACTTACTAAAACTTTATATAAAGTTGTTTATCTAAATCCATTTTGCATGGTTAAAATTTATCAAATATATGTTAAAATAAGTTAATTATTATCACATGAAAAGTATTTTTATATTTAGAAAATCAGTTAATTGATTGCAAATTTTCTATGTGATTGTATGTCAAGGTATTTTAGGCGAGTTCAGGGAAAAGATTCAATACCTTTTATCGAGTTCATTGTAACTAATCAAGTTTGTGTGATCAATAGAAAATCCACATCTCATATTATTGCATGTGGATTATTTGTATTATTTCGTGTCTCTACCTCTCTATCTTTCCAACAAATTGATATATGAACGAGATTACAAATAGCCCAGGAGTACAGATTAGCAGCAATCCGTCTATAACAAGATAAATGTTTTTTTTTCTCTTGTTTGCTGCTATAACACACCTTACAAGGCATTATAACACATGCATGTGTCAGCAAGCACCGCTTATAGGAGGTAAACTTGCCACATTTTGGCAGCACGCGGGTTCCTTGATTTTTTTGATGCATTAGAGCACTCACGCGACACTCCACTGTCGCGGGGAGCGTTAGCACGCTGCCCCCATTAATTTAGGCTGTAAAATTCAACAAACACAAAAAACATCAGAGCAAAATTTCGCTGCCTGCTACTCACGTTGATTTAGTTTGATTTATATACAAGAGTGTCTCTTTTTTAAAAGGCTTTTAAAAGAATCAAAGTTTTTGAATTATACGACGGTTTAAAAGTGTTTTTAGATGAGATATATTTAAAAAGGATTTTTGAAAAATGTTTTTAAAAATGCTTATTATAAAAGGTTTTTTTATATAAAAAAAAATGTATGGTTTTATTGAATTTTTTTTGAAATAGAAGCTATGCAAACTTTATAAGAGGAGAAAATTAGGGTTTTATAAAGGATTTTTTTTAGAAGAAAGATGACTTTCTCAAATTTCTAGTTTTAATTCTTACTGTTCATTGAGAAGGAAGGATTATGATGTGTGAGCTATTAAGATGGAGACCACATTGAAGGTGCATGATGTTTGGGATCATGTCCAGTTTTAGTTTTATGAACTTAAAGATGAAAAAGAAGTCAAGTTTCTATTTAAGTGACAGAGGTTGAGACAGAAGTCGATCGAGAGGTAGAGGACAAGGCAAAAGACACGATTATTAGAGAGATGGTTGAGAAGAGAATGAACATGAAAGTGGAAGCAACAACAACAACTTCAAAAATAATCAAAGAGTGGACAAATCAAAGGTGAGATGCTATTATTGCATTAAATTTGGTCACTATGTCCGTGATTGCAAGAAGAAGATAGATGATCAAGGAAACTAGAGAGCTAATGTTATTACAGAAAATACTAACTCTATGTTCCTAGTTTGCCATAACATGTATGAACCATTTGATAATGTGTGGCTATTAGACAGTGGTTGCAGTAACCACCTGACAAGCAACAAGAATTTGGTTGCAAATTTGGATCAATCTATGAAGATAATGGTAAAGTTGGGGACTAACAAGATTGTGGATGTAGATGGAAAATGAGTGTTTAACATTATGACCAAGCAGAGGGAGCCGAAGACAATCTCAGAGGTATATTATGTCCCTAGTCTCAAGCATAATTTGATAAGTGTTGGTCAGTTGGTGCAGAAGGGATACATAGTGATCTTTTAGGGACATGAGTGTGTTATTTATGACAAGCCCCCAAGCAAGAAACTAATAGAAAAGGTGCAGATGACGAGGAAAAAACCATTTCCTCTAATTATGAATTACATTGATCAAGTCAGTTCTTTTACAATTGCATGCTTTAATGATTATTGGTTATGGAACTTTCCGTTTGGACACTTGCACTTTTCTGGTTTAAGATTTTTGCAGCAAAAACATATGGTTAGAGGATTACCTCCCATCAAAGAACCAACTAGTAATTGTGAGTGTTGCATCTTGGAAAAAGAACACCGTGAGAGTTTTTCAAAGGGAGTATCATATAGAGCAAAGAAACCACTTGAGTTAGTGCATACAGACTTGTGTGGACCTATGATGACACAATCGATTGGTGGAAGTTGTTACTGTTCCTCACTTTCATTGATGATTATAGCAGAAAGATGAGTTTACTTCTTGAAGCAGAAGTTAGGAACTTTTGCAAAGTTCAAAGAATTCAAAGCCTTAATAAAGAATCAGAGTGATTTGCAGATCAAGGTATTGAGGTCAGATAGCAGTGGAGAATATGATTTAAAGACATTCCATGATTATTGCAAACAACATGGAATCATAAAAAAAATTTACAACTAGATACACACCACAACAGAATGGTATAGCAAAGAGAAATAACAGAAACATTATAAATATGGCAAGGAGTATGGTGAAATGAAGAAACTTATCTAATGAGTATTGGACAGAAGCAGTTGCATGTGTTGTTTATGTGATAAACATATCTTGTACAAAGAGTGTGATGAACAGAGTACCAAAAGAAACATTTCCAGGTATTTCTTGCAGCGTATCTCATCTCAGAGTATTTTAATGTGTAGCCTATGCACATGTGCCTAAAGTGCTAAGAGGAAAATTGGATGATAAAAGTGAAAAATACTTATTTACTAGTTATAGTGAGCAGTCAAACGCTTACAAATTGTATAACCCTGTCACCGAGAAGACCATAATTAGCAAAGATGTTGTGTTCAAAACAATTGATGCTCAAGCACCACTGATGGAAGAAGATGATGTGGCATAGAAGGAACAACAAGACTCACAAGAGCAGACACCAACAAGGACTCCAAGATTTTCAAAGCATCATGGATCTTCAAGCAGATAAACATACCAAAATTCTCCCAATAGCCAATCAAGTGATGAATCAAGCAACGGTAAGAGAAATATGAGAAGTCTAAAAGATATTTATGATGATTTGGATGTTTGTTCAAATTTTTCACTATTGTCACTCCAACCTTCTTCGTTTGAAGAAGTAATCGGAGATGAAAATTGGGTGCAAATTGTGGATGAAGAAATTGAAGCTATTGAAAAGAATGATACACGAGATTTGGTTGATTTTCCAAGAGACAAAAATCTCATTCGTGTGAAGTGGGTGTACAAGACAAATTTAAATGAGAAAGGTGAAATTGACAGATTTAAATAAATACTTGTAGCAAAAGGATTCTCACGGCAATTGGGAATAGATTTTAGAGAAATGTTTGCTCTAGTAGCGAGATTAGATACTATAAGAGCAGTTCTAGCCACAAAAACTCAAAACAAATGGAAAGTATATCAGATGGATGTGAATCATTCTTATTGAATGGGATTCTAGAAGAAGATATTTGTGTGCAACAACCTCCAAGTTATGAAGTTGAAAATAAAGAAAATAAAGTTTATAGGTTGAATAAAGCGCTCTATGGATTGAAGCAAGTGCCTAGAGCTTGGTATAGCAAGAATTGACAGCTACATGATTAATAATGGATTTTTCAAAAGCAACATTGAGCCTACCTTATACACAAAGGTAAATGAGCATAGACACATATTGGTTGTTTGTTTATATGTTGATGACATGATTTATACAGGTGACCTTGAGTTAGATGAATTTAAATCATCCATGATGAAATAATTTGAGATGATTGATCTTGGTCTCATGAAAAAATTTCTTGGCATAGAAGTTGTGAAATATGAAAAATGTTTTTTTATTTCCCAAAATAGATATGCTAGAGATTTGTTGAAAAGATTCAGAATGGAGAATTGCAAACATGTCCCATACCAGTTGCAACTAGTACAAAGTTAAGCAAGGATGATGAAGGATCAAATGTCAATCCAACTCTTTTCAAAATATTGGTTGGCAGCCTCATGTATCTCACAACTACAAGACCAGATATCATGCAAGGAGTGAGTTTACTTTCCAGATTTATGGAGACTCCAAAAGACACACATTGAGAGCAGGAAAAATAATTCTGAGATACATAACAGGAACTAGAGATTGTGGCATAATGTATGCAAGTACAAAAAACAAGTATTTGATTGGATATACAGATAGTGATATTGTAGGTAGTTTGGATGATAGGAAAAACACTTCTGGTTATGTGTTCCATATTGGTTCAGGTGTGATTGCATGGACATCTAAGAAGCGACCTATTGTGACATTATCATCAATAGAAGCAGAATATGTAGCAGCAACATCAACAACATGTCAAGTAGTATGATTAAGAAGAGTATTTGATGGACTTAAGTAGAAACAACAAGGATCAACAACAATATATTGTGACAACACCTTAGTTTTCACTATCCAAGACTAGTGTGTTTCATCAAAAGAGCAAGCATATTGGTACTATATATCACTTTATTAGAGGACTTGTGATCAATGGAGAATTTCACTTGAATCCTTGTAAATTGAGTGATCAATTGGCTGATATATTTACTAAGCCATTAGTAAAATATGTGTTTGAATTTCACAAAAGAAACTTGGGTGTTGTAACCCTAACTGAGACGTAGACCAGTAGACATGTTTGAGTTGTCATGAGTCATGTCTTAGTTTAACGATAAGTATTTAAGGGAGTGTTGACCTGTTGAAAATTAAATTATTGACATTGAGTCAATTCGAGTTAAGTGATAGTTGAATTTAGTGTGTGGTTGCATGCCAATGTATTTTAGGCGAGTCACTAGTTAGAAAAGGTTAAATACCCTTCATCGGGTTTATTGTAATTAATCAAGTTTGTGTGATAAATAGAAGAGTCGCAACTCATGTTATTGTGTGTGTGAAGTATTTGTATTATTTTGTGCCTTTACCCGTGTGCCTTTCCAACATTACAACTTATTTTAACACTCCCCCTCATTAACTGTATCCAATTTAATCTTGAGTTTATGTTTGTGGCAGATTCTATTCTATACAAAATTGCTTGTTCAAAAAGCATTGGATCGGTGCATCTCTATAATCTATATAAAATTGTTTGTTCAAAAAACATTGGATAAATTGAATCCATAATCTATATGAAATTGTTTGTTCAAAAAACATTGGATACACTGAATTTAAGATTAATATAAAGTTACTTGTTCACAAAACATTGAATACATGAACTCTACTATCCACATAACAATACTTTAGGAAAAAAAAAATTGTTTTTTCTCTCTTTTCAAAACTACTTCTTTTTACCTTAGTCTAATTCATTTGGATTTACTTTTAGTTATATTTTTTGGTTAATTTTGTTTCAAATTTGGCAAGAATTTGTTGAAACACAGGTTTGAGATGTGTAGTTTATTTGGCACTAAATTCACTTTACATTAAAAGAATTATTTTAAATAACGAAAAATCACAAATTTACCAAAAATGATATAATCAGATTATTAGTTTAAAAACCAAAACTCAAAATACCATTTTTAATAATTCTATTGGTGTTATTTTGCTCCAAACCAGTACTCGACTAATGTTATTAAATAATGAAAACATGCTTAAACAACCCACAATATTAGTCTAAGAAACAATAGAAACTCTGGCATGATTTTGAGAAAATTTGGTGGAAATTTTTGAAAATCCAGATTACAGCTATCAAGTTTTGAGATTTTGGGTGTTCTAAAGGTTCTTTATGGGTGCTGAATCCATTTTTGCCATAAAAACTACTTAAACACTGCCATAGTCATATTTTCACCAGATTATAGCAAGAAATTCACTGTCCAGGCCAAATTGTGGCCTTTGTAGAGAAGCCCATTAATTCACTCATTTACTGTGAGTCTGTAGTTTCTTACTAACTGTACCATCTGCCATATAAACTATTAAATGTTTGAATTTCCATCCAAACTGGGTACTGTTTGTCAGATAAAACATTTAGATGTTTGAGCCTTATGACTATATAAAAGTTTCAGATTTCTACTTCTATGAATGAATGTGATTCAATGGTTAGATGGACAGATTAGTGATCCAATTTCAAACAAAAATATATATATCTAAGAGTTACTCCAAACACAATTTCTTCAATCGAATAAACAAAAAACTTCCAATCCCTACGCAAACCAGTACCATTTTCATATAATTAACTAAAAGTTTGAATTTATGCCCAAACTAGGTAAGAGTGAGCGGAAAATTTAATGAAATTCGTGGCATTTCATCAGTTGCAATATAAGTTATTTAAATGTTTGCATTTCCCTCACCAACAGGTAGCATTTGTCTAAAAAGCACACACCATCTGTCATATAAGTATTTAGATGTTTGAATTTCCCTCAAAACAGGTACTGTCTCTCATATAACTATTAAAGGTTTGAATTTCTGCAAAATTCAATGCCGCTTGTCATATAGCTATCCAAAAGTTTGAATTTTTGCCCAAACCAGATAAAAATGAACAGATAATTTAATGAAATCTGTTGACTATTCATCACATTAGTGTACGTAGGTAGATGATGAATATTGAAATATTCATACATCATGTTATACTGAAATGCATGAAATAGGAGAAGGATATTTTCATTGGGAGAAATATTTAGTTACAATTCATGAGTTTATTCTTTTTTTCCATACTAAAATATCCAGGGAATTCACTATCATGGAGAACTGGATGTAGGCGCATTCTAGAGCCTTTTTGTGAGGGGGGCCAAAGGTACCCATATATAGAAAATTCACTTATACAGAGCTGTCAAGTCCAGTCCCGAGGTCTTCCATTTTGGCGTTTTATATTTCAATTTGAATGTTCAATCATTTATAATGGAAGATATTTGTTTTTTCTATACAATGCATGTTATTAAGTGGTGGTGTATATTGCATTTGTGTTTAAGGAATTTATATTTTCAATAAAATAGTTGAGATGGTTGAGATTTCAAGCCAAGCTAATATATTTTTAGTCTTATACATGGACAATATGAAAAGCATACATAATTTAATAGATAATATAAAAAGTTTGTCAATTCTAGCATTGCACTCATTCGAGGTTTGTCATGACTATTGAAACGTGGCATGAATTGATAATAAATAGATTCAAGTGTATTAAATTATGTAACATGTGTTGTGTATAATTAAAGAAATGTTTCAGCAAATCATGGGTACTTAGATCTTAGCTTCACACTCTCCCTTGCATAGCATTACCTTCTAGGCCACATAACATATAAGTGTATATGCGCTTTAAAAAGAAAAAGAAAGTGTATATTCTATTTTATTATTACATGCAATGTTGAAAAAGTTTGTGAACAATATCTCAGATAAAAATTCAAGATATATGGTCATAGTGAATTAAACTAAATATAAACCTTAAATAGAAAAGATAGCTAAAAAAATCGTGATGAGTAAAGTTAAAGAAATAAATAACTATAGGTTGATTAAAGAAGGATTAGGAGCAAGCTAATTAAAGATAAGATGAGAGCCAAATTATTAATACACCAGTGAAATTAATCAACTATAAATAGTAAAGATTGAACTAAAATGAATTTAAAACCAGAAAACCATAAATACTAATTAAATTGTTTAAAAGATAAATTAAACTATAAAGCAACCTAAAAATTAGTTGAAGAAATAGAAATAACAACCTACAATTTATTAAACCTAAACTTATTAAGAACGCCAACTTGTAAAAATTATTAAACTTATTAATTTTTTTTAAAATAAATTATTCAAGCTGGTAAAAGTATAGAATGTCAACCTTATTTATTTGAAAATTTACACATTATTTTTGTGAAGATAGTCAAATCCTAGTTAGATTTTTAAATTTTAATTTAAAATAAATGCGGTATATAATAATAAAATTTAATAAACATTATAATTTAATTGAATTAAGTAAATGTTATGTATAATAATACAATATAATAAATATTACAATTTAATAAATTTAAGTAAATGTTATATATATTATGTTAATTTAATAATTTGATTTAATTTTAGTTTAATATTTATTAAGTAAAAGTTATATATAATATTTTGATGAAATTATATATTAATTGATACATAAATATTTTAATTTAAATATGAATTTATTCATAATTAGTTTATTAATATAATAATTATTCAATACATGTATCAAGTTTCTTTTGGATAAATCATATATAAATTTTATGTGATTTATTTGAAAAAACTTGGTATATGATAATGAATTACATAAGACATTTTTAATATTTAATTTATTAAATATATTATTGTCAATATATTAATATTAACACACACACATATATATAATAATTTTAATTTAGTTGATTTAAAAATTATTAAGTAAATGCTATATATAATAATATAATTAAGTAAATATTATATATGTCCAAAGATATTGTTATGCTTGTTATTCCTTGATGTGAAGTCCAAGCTTAAAAAAATAAAAATAAATATTATATATACTATATTAATTTAATAATTATGAAGTAAACTCTATATATATATATATATAGATATATATATATATATATATATATATATATATATATATATATATATATATATATATATATATATATATATATATAGATAAATTTGTATATTAATTTATTAATATATTAATATTAACACACACACACATATATGATGTTATAACAATAATAATAATAATAATTATTATTATTATTGATTTATCAATATCAATATTAAATTCATATTATTTAGCATATATCAACCATATTTACTAATGTCAGTGTAATGTGGTGTTTAATGTTATTATTATAATTAGCCCACATTTATTAATGGGGTGGTGCTATATTAATAGGAGTAGTCTTTAAGTGCGACTTTTTGGAGTTTCACGTGAAAACAATTATGGTCAAATCTTGATTTGTGTTGTTTAAACTGGCTTTTGACTGCATATATGCATTCAACATCCTCAAAAACCTTTGAGGCATTTTGATTGTAAAGAGTTCGCCTGCCAAACTTGTGATTTCAATGATTTGAAAACTTTTCAAAAAGTAGCACTTAAAAACTACTAGATATTAATATTTATATTAATTAATACATAATTGGTATATTAATATTTAAATTAATATTTATTAATATAATACTTACTTAATACATAATTAACATATTAATATTTAAATTATTAGGTCATGATATTAAGTTTACCTACATTGTGTACATTGAAAATTTTGTTTTTTTCAATGATAATTATTGTTTTGGTATGATGAAAACCTAAGATATTTCTCTATACTTGTGAGTATAGCGTGCCTTTATTCTTGAGTCTCATGTATTTATCTAGAAGTAGATTAATTAAATTTTAAAGGAATATATTAATTAAGTTTTTTTTTGGTATTTCAGAGGAACCCAATGGCCCACTTGAAATGTAAATACTAATAAACATATAGGGTTCTATGACTTGTCCTACTCTCAATAAATCAAGTCACAACTAAGGGGATTTGAACCTTAGATCTCTCAATTTTTACGAATTTCACATTACTTCAATCACCAATTGAGTTTCCTCCCCTAGGACAAATCGATTAATTTTAAAACTAAATGGAATTTTAATATTAGCTAAGAAATACTTTTTAGTGGGGGGAGGCTAGAGCAAGAGAGATATTATTTGGTCCCAATGGAAAATTGGTGCATCAATTTGCTTGGGGTATTGGAAGAGAACCCAACCACTATGTTGAGTTCTTGGCCTTATAGAAAGCTCTTGAAATCATGTTGGAACTCAAAATTACAAAACTAAATATATTTGAGGACTCAATGTTGGTTATTCACCAAGTCATATATCTCTAGAGAGTCAGTGACAACTAGCCAATGAATTATTTTCCTATTGTCAAAGTTTGAAGGGGTAATTTTTTTTCACATCCTTCGCCATTTGAACTCAAAGGCTAACACATTGGAAAAAAAATGGGTCTTCAATGACCCTAGGAGAAATTAGTTGTAACCAAAGGAAGTGCTTCATTCCAAACCCATAACATGCTAATTCATAACACTTTGATCCATCGACATGTTAATCATTGATGCATATCTTTTATCGAGAGAAGTTAGATGAGGTGGGCCATCAGGATCCTCCTTCCTGAAGCATTCCCCTCTCTATTCTACCTCAAAACTATAACAATAGAAACAAGTGTTTAGTGACAAGGTACAAGTGGACATATCCCACAATGCTCCTCTATAGCTCCGGTCTTTTCCTCTTAATGGAGGATTTATTGGATCATATTCAAATCTGGCATAATAAGGAAGCCAAGGATCGCCTGTTGAGAAATAATTTAATTCACCTAACTTAGAACATCCCATTATTGCAACTCTCGAGTGTTAGTGGCTCTACAATGAGGAATTTTGTCTTATCAATGCAGGTTGGATTGTGCTAGGCTCAAAGTTATAACAATGCTTTAGATATTTTGTCTCCCTTATTGGAAATGGGTCGAAGTTCTTTGTGGCTTGGATTGTTAGTCCCCGACTCATCTCTTTGCTAGTTATTTGCTTCATTTCAAGATGTCAGACCCTTAGGATTATGTGGAACTCACAGAAGTGATGGAAAGGATGGTTAATGCCACCAAGAAATTTCTTGCTTCAATTAACAGGCTCAAGGACATGGTCAAACGACAAAAAAGTCTTTTTCATATGATCATGGAGGAGAAAATTCTCACTCATCATGTGGAAACAAAGGACACCTTGGATGAATTAAAGGAGGAAATTCTCCTTCTCTCAGACCGAGTTGCTGCTATAGGTTTTGTCATTTTAGGAAGATATAAATTCAAATGGAATTCAGGCTCTCGTTTCATCTCTCTTTGTTGGCAAAAGAGATCTTTTCCCATGGGGACTCGACGAGGGTGAACATAGTATCAAGTGACTCCTTTCAGACTTCAAGTTTCTTTGGATTTTTGCGTCTATTTATGTCCTTCTTTATTTATATATAGTATGAATTTTTGTATATGTATCATGTTGCTGGGGTCTTACTAAAAAATATATAGCTGTAATTTTTTTTGTATAATCTAGGGTAGTCTTTCTCAACTTAGTAAACTCTCAATTTACTTTGATATAGATACAAATGTTATAAATGAGAACAAATGTAAGGGTGTTGAGTCATCTCCCACTTTTTCTTTAATATAATATATACATATCCATTTCTTAAAATAAAATTAAAATTTTTTTAGTGTAAATATCCATCATTCAAGGTTCGTCGATAAATTTTAGACAATAGTTATTTTATATTGTGTTATTTATTGATTTTGTTACTCTGTGAGTGGATTGCGGATATTGTACAACATTTTTGGTGGACACTCCACCCATCCTCAAGAAATAATCAAGCCAAGTGATTAGAAAAGAGTGAGAATATAAGGTTATAAAGGTGCGAAGAAGAATGAGAGACATTAAAATTGCTAGGTCAAAAAATTCAAAAAATATAAAGAACATTAGAAAATAATATACTAGATAGGAAAACAAATTATACTAACGTAAATCATTAAATAAATAATTCCAAAAGTAAATAGTTCCAAAATTAATTAATATAATACATTATAATTTAAAGTTTTTTTTTTCACAGTAATGATCCAGTAACTAAGAAAGAGTCGAGATGTCCCGTATTGACCATAAATGAAGTGAAAAATCCCTATGGTCACCTACTCGAACCTAATCAATACATTTTAAGCATGTCATTTCAGGTATTTGAACACGGGTGGTGAGGGAGTTAATATCTCACCTCAACCATGTGAAAATTTCAATTATGAAATTCTACTGCAATTATAGATCTATTTCTCCTACTTATTTCCACAATAAGTTATTTACAAAACCCTTTGAGTAAATTTCGAAATAAACACTACTGCAGTTATCACTTAAGTACATGTAGAGAAAAGAAAAGTAAAATGAAAGTACAAGAATGAATCACAATGACAGTTATTTTTGGACAATCCCCAGAAAAATCCAATGTGGGAAAACCAGTGCAGCAGCTGAGGGTTTATAATTAATCTTCAACAACAAATTCTTTACAAGGAAAGACTGGCAGAATAATTGAGAAACTTCTTAAGAAAACACCTGATATGAATTCTCTCAGTCCTCTGGATAATTTTCGACAACCGAGGGACTCATTTCCCCTACTGCATCACCCCTGCGTACTTCACTATGCAGAGCCTGCGTGAGACTGAGTCACTACTACGTAAGCCCTCTATGATGCTCCTTTGCTGCCTCTCTGCCCTTCTACATCCTTCTTCCCTCGAGCCCTGACACTATTGATGCCCTCTGCTTCCTCTGCCCTGCAACTCTCCCTCTAAAATCGAATTATATTCCTCCATAATCAACTTCCCTTGGGTTACTGAGTGTGTGCCCGACTTGCTTTCCAAATGGCTCTCGAGTCTTCTTTTATAATCTTTTCATTGAAAAATCAAGGACCCATATTAGAAGTCTAATTGATGGCTAAGATTAAATATTGACTTGATCTTCGTTCTCTAGAAGATTCACACTCTGTTTTATTTATACCCATTAATTATTTAAATTCCCTGAGTTTAGACTTAGGGTCCCCATTAAAATAATTAATTATTTTAATAAAACATAAACTGAGTGGAATTTCTACAAACAATTTTTGGGTTCTTTAGAATATTAATGTCCAAGCCTCCTCACAAATTTTGAGACTTAGATCACTTTCTGATGCTACAAAAAACTCAACACTCCCTCTTAGAAAAGAAAGTGTTATAGCAATTTGTTTGCTACATATTGCTCTGACTTTGAAGCACCCTATGTGCTTCTTATGCCTGACTGCTACCCTCATCTGCTACGTTTCTGCCTTTTGTATTGCTGCCCATGACACTGCCACTGTCACTTCCTCATAGATATTGTAGCTCCCTTTCAATTCTGCATCTTTCCACTTCTGTTACTGAAATGGATTCTTGACCATCCCCATCTTCTCTCTAAACTAAACAAAATGTGTCTTTCCCGGAGCTTTAGTGAGGATGTTAGCTACTTGTTCTCTTGTCGGAGTGTACTGTAACTGTACAACTCCACACTGGACATAGTATTTGATAAAATTACACCTGATATCACTGTGCTTCAACTGATCATGAAATACTGGATTTTCAAAGAGCTTGATGCAACTCTGATTATCACATATAAGGTTGGTCGCTTCCATCTTTTCCTTGAGTAGATTCACAAGCAGCTTCCTAAGCCATATGGTTTCACATGAAGCAGTAATTTCTGCCATATATTCTGCCTCATCTGAGCTCAGAGCTACAGACTTTTTTTTCATGTTGCACCGGGAAGTCATTCTTGATCCAACGTTGAAACAATACACACTCATACTTTTTTGATCTACTAAACTTCCAGCCCAATCTATGTTAGTGAACCCACGTAGTTTGATGTCATTTCCTTCAGTTTATCTCAATCTATGTTTAATTGTTCCTTGTAGGTATCTAAGAACATGCTTGGTTGCTGCCCAATGTTCCCTCCTTGGTTCCCCCATGAACTAACCGAGGGTGTTGACATCATAACAAATGTTTGACCTAGTGTTGACCAGATACATCAGCGACCCGATGAGTTGTCTATATAACGTAGGATCAACCTCATCATCTTCGGATGTATCAATTTTCTTCCGGTTGGTGATCATTAGAGTAGCCATGGGTCTACAATCCTGCATATTGAATATTTTCAAGATTTATGTATCATATCTCCCTTGACCAAGGCAGATTTCACCCTTGTGCTGCCAAACTTCCAACCCTAGAAAATAATGCATTAGCCCCAGATCCTTCATGTCGAATTTTGCAGCGAGGTTCTCCTTGTAATCCTTGATGAGCCTAGATGAACCTGTCAAGAATAGGTCATCTACGTACAACACCAATATCAAAGGCTTATTCCCTACTTTTAGATAGTAGAGATTGGGATCTACGTCGCTTTTGACGAATCCCAGCTTTTGCAAGTAACCATAAATTCAACCATACCAAGCTCTAGGGGCCAGCTCTCTCGCCGCCTGTCGGCCGAGCCCTGTTGCCCTCAAGGTGGAGTTGCAGTTTAAAAAAAAAATTAATTTTTTTGTTTTTAAATTTAATTTAATATTTATCTTTATTTTTTAAATTAATTTTCATTTTTTATTTATGTTTTTTAATTTTTATTATTATTAGATTTTTTATTTTTTAATTTAATTTAATTTAATTTAATTTATTTATTTATTTTTAAAATTAATTTATATTTCTAAATTTAATATTTTGTTTTTTGTTTTTCTTTAAATTTAAATTTTAAAAATTTGTTAATTTGTTTTTTGTTTTTAATTTGTTTCTTTTTTTCATTTAAAAATGTTTTTTATTTAAATTTCTGAATTTTAATTATTTTAAATTTTAGTATTTTGATTATTTGATTTTTTTTAATGATTTTTAAATTTCTTTTTTTATTTTATCATTTTCTTTATTTATGATGTTTTTTTTTAACTTAAAAAAATTGTTTTTTTGGTTAATTTTTTTTTTCTTTAAATTATGAGTTTGTTATTTGTTTATTTGTTTATTTTTTTATTTTTACAAGTTATTTTTTATTTTTATACTTCTATTAGTTTTTTTTTTCATTTCTTTTATATTTAATTTTTTTTGTCATATTTTTTTATTTTATTTTGATGTCTTATTACCAAGGTGAAAATTACCACTCTAAAAAAAGGATTAATGTTGCATCAACACTTTTCAAAATTAGCATGAAAATCATTAACATTTTAAAACAAATGTTTATATTTGATAAATAAAAAAATTTAAAGTGCTAAAAAAAAGACCATTTTTCTAAGTTGTCATGACATTTAAAAAAAAAAATCAAAGAAAATTGAAAGTTCCAAAAATATGCTAAAAAAAAAGAAGAAATTATTTTACATGAAAATCATGACATTTGAAAAAAAAATCATAAGCAAATTTAAAGTACCAAAACTATGCTAAAAAAAAGGGTGATTCTGCATCACCACTTTTCAAAAGCAAGTGTTTTTTTTGCTACCACAAAAAAATGGATACCAGGTAATTTTCTCGTTTTACGATCCATTAACTATGTTGTTGAGATTTTATTTCTTATTTTTAATTAAATCTGGAGAAAATCTCATGTAGATGACAACAATAGGATTTGTTGCTACATTGACTCCATCAGTTTCTGATGAGGAGTTAATGCATTCTATATTTGTTGTGAGAGAATTTATGAGTTTGTTGCCATTTCCAGCTATAAAATGTAAACCCGTAGAGGCAAGTGTGCATAATGAGGAATGTGTTGTGAGGAAGAACTTAGCAGATGAGAAACTCTGCTATTGTATTTCTGCAGTTGATTAATGAGATTGCCGATGCCCTGTTAGGTGGACGTAGCCCAGATTGGTTGGGTGAACCACGTTAAAAATCTGTTGTCTTTATGTGTGTTTCTGCTCTGTGTTCTACATTTTATTTTCATATTTCCGCTGTTGAACTCTAACAATTGGTATCAGAGCTGGTCGATATTAATATTGCTGTTGTTGATGTGGAGAAGCAAGCAGAGCCGTGAGCTGGTTCGATAAGCGATTGGGCTGGCCTGTGTTAGCGCTGTCATTTTGTGCAGAGGCCGAATCTGAGCCGATTGCAAAATCCGTGGCCAGCTGAAAGGCCGTGCATCGTGGTGAAGCCGACACAGTGCGTCGTGGCCTGTTGAGAGGCCGTAATGCCAGTTCTTGTTGTGCGCAGACTGCCGTGGACCGGTTTATGAAGTAAAAGCTGGTTAAAGCAACGGTGCAGTAGGTATAAACTTCTGAAGTGCCGTAGGTATAAATCGATTTGTTTTACCATTTCGAATTGGGTGGATGCAATTGCCATTTTAATTTTTTAATCGATTTGTATTTTAATATATCGATTTGAATTATATTAAAAATCGATATGCAAAATCGATTATATTGAAAGTCGATTGCCATTTTCACTTGGTATTTTGAAGTGGAGTTTATTTGAAGTTTTAAAATCGATTTGAAGTGGAGCTTAAATCGATTTGTTTTATGATATATCCACTTGAGTAATCGATTTGACATTTAATAATGCCATTTGCATATGGTATGGGGTTTTAAAAAAAAAATGATTGGTAATTTGTATTAATTACCATTTGCACATGGTATTAAGGGAGGAAAGACATTCTATAAGGAAGAAGGACATTTTTTTTTAAAAGTAAAGTTTTTTTTTTCAAAACTAATTCCTTCTGAAATTGGAGTTTTTTGTGACACGAGCTACTAAAAATGGAAAAAACACAAAGTGCCCGTTTTGAGATCGAGAAGTTTAATGGCAAAAACAACTTCGAGATCTGGAAAGTGAAGATGTATGATCTACTCGTGCAACAAGGCGTGGCGAAGGCGCTGTTGGGAAAAGCCAAACAACCTTACACCATGACAGATAATGAATGGAGTGACTTGGATGAAAGAGCACTGAGCGACATTCGACTGTGTTTGGCGGATGATGTTTTGTTTAACATCGTGTCAGAGAAAACTGCTGCTGGTTTGTGGACAAAGCTTGAAAAGCTGTACATGACAAAATCCTTAACCAATAGGATTCTTCTAAAGCGACAGTTGTACAGCTTGCGCATGAAAGAAGGTACGACGATAACTGATCATCTGAATACCTTTAATACTCTCCTGGTGCAGTTAGAAAGTATAGAAGTAAAATTTGAATCAGAAGATAAAGTTGTAACTTTATTATGCTCGTTTCCCGAGTCATGGGATCATTTTGTTACTTCTATAAGTCTTAGTTCATCAGAAACCCTTGAATTTGATGATGTTGTTGGAGCTTTGTTGTTCGAAGAAACAAGGAAGAGGTCAAATTCAGAAACCTCCACATCAGAAGCAATGATGGTCAGAGGTCGTTCTAAAGAAAGACGCTTCAATAAGCACAATAACTCGCGTTCAAAATCGAAAGGGAAGAATAGTAAGGTAAAGTGCTAGTTTTGTGGCAAATCAGGACATTTGAAGAAGGACTGTTGGAAGAGACAGCAAACATCCAAAGAAGACTCTTCGACAGAGAAGAAAGAAGCAAACACGACAGATACAGGTTCGGCATCGATTTCAAGTATGAGTGATGAAGTGTTATCAGTTAGTTTGTCTAATCATGATCAACATTGGCTGTTAGATTCTGGTGCGTCAAATCACATGTGCATTCATAGAGAGTGGTTTAAAACTTATAAATCAATCAATGATGGAGTGGTTTATATGGGAAATGATGCCTCATGTAATATTGTGGGAATTGGAAGCGTCCAGATTAAAATGTTTGACGGGACAAATAAAATTCTAACTGATGTAAGACATGTACCTGAACTAAGAAAAAACCTCATTTCACTAGGAGTACTAGACACTAATGGATATAAAACCTTTATTCAAGGTGGAGTAATGAAATTTTATAAAGGAATTTTACTAGTAATGAAAGCAAAGAAGGTTGGGAATCTTTATCAATTAGAAGGAAGAACAGAGTCAGATCATGCTTCTACAGTATCTGAAAACGACAATAATTCTATTCGTTTATGGCATCAAAGGTTGGGCCATATGAGCGAAAGAGGATTAAAAATTTTATCTGATCGTAAGTTACTTCCTAGTTTAAAATCTTCTAAGTTAGATTTCTGCAAACATTGTCTGTTTGGGAAACAAAGCAAGCAGAAGTTTAAAACTGGAAAACATACTAGTAAGGGAGTCCTTGATTATATCCATTATGATGTTTGGGGTCCATCTCCTACAACCTCATATGGAGGATCGTCATATTTTGTATCTTTTATTGATGATTTCTCTAGAAAAGTGTGGGTCTACATGTTAAAGAAGAAGTCTGATGTATTCACAGTTTTTAAACAGTTTAGAGCATTAGTTGAAAATATCACTGGAAGAACCATTAAATGTTTAAGAACTGACAATGGTGGTGAGTTCACTTCAAAGGAATTTGATAATTATTGCAAGGATGCTGGGATCGAAAGACATAAAACCATTGTATATACTCCTCAGCAAAACGGAGTTGCTGAACGCATGAACATGACTCTTTTAGAGAGAGCAAGAAGTATGCTTAGTAACGCCAATTTGCAGAAGGAATTGTGGACAGAAGCGGTTTCTACAGCTTGTTACTTGGTAAATCGATCACCATCAACTGTGATAGGATGCAAAATTCCTCAAGAGGTATGGAAAGGTTATCCATGTGATTATTCTAAACTGAAAGTTTTTGGTTGTGATGCATATGCTCTAGTTCCGAAACATCAACGTTCTAAATTAGATCCTAAATCAAAAAGATATATCTTTGTTGGATATGGTGATGGAACTAAGGGATACAGGTTGTGGGATCCTACTACTCACAAGATCATCATTAACAGAGATGTTAAATTTAATGAATCCTCACTTGAAAATCCAAATGTAGATGATGAATTGAAACAGGATAATGAACCTAAGCTTCAACACATTCAGTTTGAAACCAGTTCAAATACTGATGATAGTCTAGATGAAAAAGTTTCAGATTCGGATCATGAACAAGTTTTAGATGCAGATCATGAACGTATTTCAGATGCTGATCATGAAGAAGTTCCTACAGATAATAATCAGCAAATTGTGGAAGTACCAGAAACATCTTTAAGGAGGTCTACAAGAATCAGACGACTTCCTAAAAGGTATGATGATTATGTTACTTTAGTTGCTTTAACTGCTAACGATGATGAACCTTTGTGCTATCAGGAAGCTATAGAAGGTTCAAACAGTGGTAAGTGGAAAGAGGCTATGAAGGACGAGATGAAGGCATTAGCGAAGAATGCCACATGGGATCTGGTAGAACTTCCTAAAGACAGAAAAACTGTGGGATGTAAGTGGGTTTACAAGTTGAAGAAGGGTGTTGATGATACAGAAGACAGGTACAAAGCGAGGCTGGTCGCAAAAGGTTTTTCTCAGAAAGCAGGCGTTGACTTTCATGAGATTTTTTCACCAGTTGTGAAAATTGTTTCAATTCGGATTGTGTTAGCATTAGTTGCTTTACTTGATTTAGAATTATAGCAACTAGATGTTAAAACTGCATTTTTACATGGAGATTTAGATGAGGAAATTTACATGGAACAACCGGAAGGGTTTGTTACATGAGAACTATTTGAATAATGATTAATTATCCACTGAGACTATCCTGGTCACATACTATTTGAACTTCATATACAACACATAATCTCTTCCACTCAGATCAACTCAGATCATCAAACATGCGGAAATAAAATCAAGCGATAACACATCAAATCATCATACACATTAACACAGTATGTATGGGGAAAGCTTATAGCTGAAAACCCCGCAGCTATTGTGTATATTATAATGGATAAATCAGGTAACAAACTCAGTACAATACTCCTCACAAGTACTTAGTACTTTCTCATACAGTTACCCACAATCTAGCTCAGTTTTGAACAGGTTACTGGTTCAAAACTCACCGCCAATTGCCTTGCCTCTATTGCGTGTTTCAATGCTATGGGATGGCCTCTTTATATAGATAAACCACCAGCCTGAACTACGCAATCCTCATGGGCTTACTCCACCTATCTGTGTGTTGCAAATAGCAACAATATAGTCACAACTAATAGCTAACTCCACCCTTTCATCTACCTCTTTCACTGGTCTCCACTGAACTGATCATGCACTGTAGTGAACTGATGTGTTCTTGAGTTGAATAATGAGTTACTAATTAATTAATTAAATAATATTTAATTCACTCCACTCATAACTAATTGATTAGCTAGTTAAACTAATCTCAACTAGTTCAACTAAAATAAACAGAACACAACTCCACTATCTGTCTCATTAACTCCTCCAAACTTCTGCCACTGAAGTCCAACTGAAGTCAACCATGCATGATGCCATCAAACCCTTGGGAACCACGTGATTCCTCTGTCAGATGCATGAGCCACTTCTTTAGCTCGAACTGAAGTGCTCCAAGAGAGTAAACTGAAGTTTATAGTCTAAATATTATTAAGGGTAAATAATATTTGACTTCCCTGTTTTAAGGAGAGGCAGTCTAAAAATAGACTTTGACCTCTTTGACCTCAAAAATAGAGTCTCATCTATTTTTACCAACATGACACATACTTCAAGAATCTCAAACTGGAATCCCTGAACCATGCTCCATATGTCTAAAAATAGACATAATCTAAAAATAGATTTTGCGCCAGAATTTGCCTGCGGGCCCACTTAGTGAAGGCGACTTCATTTCACTAAGCTCCATCATCTTGCTGCATTCTCAACACTCCCTCTCAGCAAGATATGGATTATCTGCAACCCCTATCCTGCCTCTATGGAATTCGAACTTGCTCCTGGTGAGCGCCTTCGTCAGGATGTCGGCATCCTGATCCTTCGTGGGAACATATGAAAGCATCATGATTCTCCGCTGAACACAATCTCTGATATGATGGTACCTGATGTCGATGTGTTTGGACCTATCATGAAATACTGGATTAGCCGAGAGTTTAATGCAACTCTGGTTATCACAGTAGATCACTGTAGGCCCCAAATGCAACCTGAACAATCATGCGAGGATCCTCCTCATCCAAATAGCCTCGCATGCAGCCAAGCTTGTTGCCATGTACTCGGCCTCTGCTGAACTGAGTGCCACGGATCTACGCTGGCACATGCCGAAGCTAGCATCGACCAATCTTCGAAAAATCCTCGAGGAGAAGTGCTCTTTTTTCAAGTTGGACTCCACTGCCCAATAGCATCGGTGAAGCCGAAGCTTCCTCCACCCTCTGTCTGTCTATAGACCATACTCTGATGTGCCTCGTGCTGGCATGTGCTCATTTCTCTTGCCTTCCAAAAAGAGCTTGGTGAAGCAACCTTGGCTTCTTGAAAGAAAATAAGCGCGCAGCATATATAGGGTCATGTATTGACCGGATACATAAGCGACCCCACCAACTGTCGATAGACAGTGGCATCCACTACCTCTGCTGAAGTAGCATCCTCCTTCCTCCAACCACCAGGAAGAGGAGTGTCAACAGGCTTGCAGCCTTGCATGTTGAACCTCTCCAGAATCTCTCGGGCATACTTGCCCTGAGAAACAAACAGTCCTCCGCTGCGCTGCCAAATCTCCAATCCTAGGAAATAATGAAGGATGCCCAGGTCCTTCATCTCGAACTCTCGTGCAAGATCCTCCTTGCATGAAAGTATCAACTGCTCATCGCCAGTAAAAATCGGATCATCTACATACAGTACGATGATCAACAGCTTCCCCTCCACCACAATCTGGTACAGGTTTGGATCCGCCTCACTCTTGGAGAATCCAAGCCCGGTGAAGTAGTTGTCTATCCGAGTGTACCAAGCACGAGGTGCTTGCTTCAGCCCGTACAGTGCTCTGTTGAGTCGGCACACATGCGACTCACTGCTGAAGATCTCAAAACCTTCAGGCTGCTCTATGTACACCTCCTCCTCAATAACTCCATTGAGGAACGCAGTCTTCACATCCATCTGATGAATGTGCCACCCCATCTGCGCTGAGAGAGAAAGGATCGTTCGTATGGAAGAGTACCTTGCGACAGGTGCAAAGGTCTCCTCATAATCGATCCCCTCGATCTGTGAGAAGCCACGGGCGACAAATCTCGCCTTGTACTTCTCCACACTCCCGTCAGCCGCCTGCTTCACTTTGTAGATCCATCGCGAACCCACCACTGATTTCCCCACCGGTCTTGGGACAATCTCCCATGCACTATTCCTGACGATTGAATCATATTCTTCGATCAAGGCATCAACCCATGCGGGTTCCTCCACAGCTTCCTCAAAAGAGGATGGCTCCGTCACAACACATTGACTCACAAGAGCCATGTATCCAGTGTACCGATCCGGTGACTGTCTCTGTCTGCGCTGTGCTGTGGGTGGTCCTACAACCTTCTCTGCATCCCGAGCCAGTCGCTCAGCTTCTGTAGTGCGCATGCGCCCTCTGATGGTTGGCGCTGCCTGGGTGGTTTCTTCCACCTCCTGAACCTCCTCTTGTGGCTGATCCACATCCGGAAGCTCCTCCTTGGGAACTAACAACTCCTCATCTGCATGCAAGTGTAGCTCCCTCTCAAGCGAACACTGCATGGCTTTCTCCTCCTGAAATTTTATATCCCGTCGCACAACAGTCTTTCGACTGTCTGACAAATATACCCGGTAGTTGTGAGGTGTATCAGTGTACCCCAGAAATATTCCAACCTCAGCAGTTGGATCCAGCTTCCTTCTCGCATCCTTCGTCACATGCATGTAGACAGGAGAACCAAAAATCCGCAAATGGGAAATATCAGGCCTCTTGCCAGAATAAGCCTCCTCCGGTGTACTCATGCCAAGAACCTTGTGAGGACAACGGTTCTGCACATACACTGCTGTATTGCATGCCTCGGCCCACAAGTGAAGGGGTAGGCCCTGATCATGCAACATCGCCCGTGCAGCACCCATGATCGTTCTATTCTTCCGCTCAACCACCCCATTCTGCTGTGGGTTATGGGGTGCGATGAGCTCTCTCCGAATCCCTTCTGCGCTGCAGAACTCCTTGAATTCAGCCGAGATGAATTCACCACCGTTATCACTCCTTCGAGCAATCACCTTCTTCCCCGAATCCTTCTCAACCAGTGCTTTAAACTCACAAAACTTCGCGAATGTATCGCTCTTCTTTGGCATGAAGAAGATCCAGCACTTTCGAGAGAAATCATCAACAAAGATCACATAATACTTGTGCTTTGCTGTCGAAGCAACTGAGAAAGGACCACACACGTCTGTGTGAACTCTCTCAAGGATCTTCGTGGCGCGACTATCCTTCTCGTGAAAGGTGGCTTTCACATACTTCCCTAAAGTACACCCCTTGCATTGATCTGACTGCGCAAGGGTGCCCTTAGGAAGTCCAGTAGAAATCTGCTGCAGAATCTTCAAAGCTCCATGGTGAAGATGGCCCAATCTCCTGTGCCATAGTTTGCCCTCATCATCCCGGCTCACCACTTCTCCCTCCTTGCATGCCATAGATGCGCAGTCATCTACCTGCAACTGATAAAGGTTCTGAGTTCGAACCCCTATCTTCCGGGTCTCTCCAGTAGTCTTACTGCGCAGGAAGGCTTTTCCTTCGCTGAAGACCACATCATACCCCTTATCCTCCAACATCGCTACTGAAATCGGGTTCTTCTTCAATCCAGGTACATGCATGACATCCTTCAGTACAAAGGGTTTACCAGACTCCCTCTGAAAGGATATGGTACCGATACCAGTCGCACTGTATCTACCATCATCGCCCATCTCGATGTACACACCCAAATCTTTGTCCTCTAGATCTGAGAACAAATCCCGATCTCCCGTCATATGAAATGATGCACCGCTGTCCAAGAACCACACCGATCCCAACACACTTGAAACCAAGCATGCGATCAGTGAAAAGTCAAGCTCAAACTCTGAAGCCAAAACTTCTCCATCTGCAGATCTTCCCGCTTGCTTGTTCTTCTTCTTCTTTGGACAATTGGTAGCATAATGTCCGTGATCATGGCAGTGAAAACACTTCACTTTCGCCATATTCTGCTTCTTGCCCTTAGCACCAGAATGAGAGGTTTTATTACCCTTCCCCTTCTTTGCTTTGGACACCAAAGCGCAGTTCTCTTCATCAGCTCCCTTTGATGAAGATCCATCTCGAGTAGTCCTCCTTATCTCCTCCTGCATGAGATCCGCCCAAAGGCGCTCCCATCCCGGCAGCTTCTCCCGACCATTGAAACTATCTTGATATGAGTGCCAAGCCTTCGAAAGACCAAGGAGATCCAGGTCGACCATGTCCTCGTCTTCGACAGTCACCCCCACACTTCCCAGCTCATCTCTGCACTGAGTGAACTTCGTGAGGTATTTGGCGATACTGTCGCCTTTCTCCATCTTGATGTTCCTGAGCTTATCTTTGAGCGCCAGCTTCCTTTGGTCGCTCTTACTCTGGAATAGATCCGTCAAAGCTTTCCACATTAAATATGGAGTAGCCTTTCCATGCAGGCTGGATACAATATGATCCTTGACGCCCTCCAACAGGATCCTTCGACACTTCGCCATCTTCTTTTGCCATGCATCGACTTCAGCAGGATCAATGGGCTTTTGGACATCCGTATCTACGAACTCCTTGAGACCATTATCTTCTAATACTGCTTCCATGCGATCCTTCCATGCAACATAATTCGAACTGCCTTCAAGAGCATATTCGAGTCGCAAACCGTTGAAAGACATTTTCAACACTGGCACCAAGAAAACAAAACTGCTGCAAAACTTCGAATTCCACCTCAAAGCTCAACCGCTCTAGATTGTGAGAACAAATTATTTCTAGCACAGAGATCGACTGCAAGGGGCGTTTACCAGACCTTTCACTTTCCGAAGAAAGATGAATCCGGAGGCTACCTGGCCCGCATGCAGACTCTGTCTACCGAAATAAGTTTGTAATCACTGTGATGATCAATATTTGCTTCAATAGCTCCGATACCATGTAGAAATTTGCTGAATAATGATCAATTATCCACCGAGACTATCCTGATCACATACAATTCGAATTTATATGCAACACATAATCTCTTCCACTCAGATCATCAAACATGCGGAAATAAAATCAAGCGATAACACATCAAATCATCATACACATTAACACAGTATGTATGAGGAAAGCTTATAGCTGAAAACCCCGCAGCTATTGTGTATATTATAATGGAGAAATCAAGTAACAAACTCAGTACAATACTCCTCACAAGTACTCAGTACTTTCTCATACAGTTACCCACAATCTAGCTCGGTTTTGAACAGGTTACTGGTTCAAAACTCACCGCCAATTGCCTTGCCTCTATTGCGTGTTTCAATGCTATGGGATGGCCTCTTTATATAGATAAACCACCAGCCTGAACTGCGCAATCCTCATGGGCTTACTCCACCTATCTGTGTGTTGCAAATAGCAACAATATAGTCACAATTGATAGCTAACTCCACCCTTTCATCTACCTCTTTCACTGGTCTCCACTGAACTGATCATACACTGTAGTGAACTGATGTGTTCTTGAGTTGAATAATGAGTTACTAATTAATGAATTAAATAATATTTAATTCACTCCACTCATAACTAATTGATTAGCCAGTTAAACTAATCTCAATCAGTTCAACTAAAATAAACAGAACACAACTCCACTATCTGTCTCATTAACTCCTCCAAACTTCTGCCACTGAAGTCCAACTGAAGTCAACCATGCATGATGACATCAAACCCTTGGGAACCACGTGATTCCTCTGTCAGATGCATGAGCCACTTCTGTAGCTCGAACTGAAGTGCTCCAAGAGAGTAAACTGTTGTTTATAGTCTAAATATTATTAAGGGTAAATAATATTTGACTTCCCTGTTTTAAGGAGAGGCGGTCTAAAAATAGACTTCGACCTCTTTGACCTCAAAAATAGAGTCTCATCTATTTTTACCAACATGACACATACTTCAAGAATCTCAAACTGGAATCCCCGAACCATGCTCCGTATGTCTAAAAATAGACATAGTCTAAAAATAGATTTTGCGCCAGAATTTGCCTGCGGGCCCACTTAGTGAAGGCGACTTCATTTCACTAAGCTCCATCATCTTACTGCATTTTCAACATTTTCCAGAAATACGCAACGGGAGGAAATTTAATACTTGAGGCTCAAGAAATCGTTGTATGGTCT
Source organism: Pinus albicaulis (assembly GCA_034641835.2). Taxonomy (NCBI): domain Eukaryota; kingdom Viridiplantae; phylum Streptophyta; class Pinopsida; order Pinales; family Pinaceae; genus Pinus; species Pinus albicaulis. The sequence continues at coordinate 2,069,025,270 of CM076575.1, read as the reverse complement.
GAAGCAGTCGCCTCGACAGTGGTACAAGAAAGTTGATTCTTTCATGATGAGTCAAAATTATATAAGAAGTGAATATGATCATTGTGTTTACTTTAAGAAATTAAGTAATGGCATGTTCATTATCTTAGTGTTGTATGTTGACGATATGCTTTTAGCAAGCAAAAGCATAATAGAGATCAACAGGTTAAAGGCTCAGATGGCTAGGACGTTTGATATGAAAGATCTAGGAGCAGCAAGACAGATTTTGGGCATGGAGATTTTCAGAGACAGGAGAAATGGTAAGCTATGGCTATCACAACAGAAGTATATTGAGAAGATACTCTTGAGGTTTGGTATGAACAATGTGAAGCCTGTTTCAGTCCCTTTTGCTTCCCATTTTAAGCTTTCTTCAAGTTTATGTCCTAACACTAATGAAGAAAAGGAATATGTGTCTCGAATTCCATATGCCAATGTAGTAGGTTGTTTGATGTATGCGATGGTTTGTACTCGACCAGATATTTCACATGCAGTTGGGGTTGTCAGCAGGTATATGGCAAATCCAGGAAAAGAACACTGGTCAGCAATGAAATGGGTGCTTCGATATTTGAGAGGCACAAGTGATTATTGTATCACTTATAACAGGAGCAGTGAATATGTTTGTGGATATGTTGATTCTGATTTTGCAGGTGATTTGGATAAGAGAAGGTCAACTTCAGGGTATGTCTTTACTCTTGCAGGTGGAGCTATTAGCTGGATGTCAAAGCTACATAACATTGTTGCTTTATCCACTACAGAAGCAGAATACATAGCTGTTTCGCATGCTTGCAAAGAAGCGGTTTGGTTGAAAGGTTTGTTTGGTGAGTTTGGTAGGTTGCAGGACAGCATCAAGTTATTTTGTGATAGTCAAAGTGCAATTCACTTGGCTAAAAATCCTGCCTATCATAGTAAATCAAAGCATATACCTATCAAGTACCATTTTGTAAGATAGGTTATCACTGAAAGGGGAGTCTCTCTTGAAAAGGTGCATACAAAGGAAAACTGTGCAGACATGTTCACAAAACCAGTTTTGTTAGAGAAGCTACGATGGTGTCTGGCTTCTCTTGGCTTGCAGAAAAGATAAAAATAATAATGAAACAGGGTATCAGGCTAATTGTTGTCAAGGTGGAGATTGTTGAGATTTTATTTCTTATTTTTTAATTAAATCTGGAGAAAATCTCATGTAGATGACAACAATAGGATTTGTTGCTACATTGACTCCATCAGTTTCTGATGAGGAGTTAATGCATCCTATATTTGTTGTGAGAGAATTTATGAGTTTGTTGCCATTTCCAGCTATAAAATGTAAGCCCGTAGAGGCAAGTGTGCATAATGTGGAATGTGCTGTGAGGAAGAGCTGAGCAGATGAGAAACTCTGCTATTGTATTTCTGTCGTTGATTAATGAGATTGCCGATGCCCTGTTAGGTGGACGTAGCCCAGATTGGTTGGGTGAACCACGTTAAAAATTTGTTGTCTTTATGTGTGTTTCTCGCTGTGTTCTCTTTTCAACTTTTCATATTTCCGCTCGAACTACTCTTACTGTTACATGAGAAAAACATTGTTGGGGTTGGAGATGATCTAATATATAGAGGTGCAATATATAAGTTAGGTTATTTATAATTGTAAGTCTTTGCAACACAAGGGCTGCACATATAAAATATGACATACTCGAAAAGAATATAATATCTAGGAGTGCAATATATAAGCTAGTTTATTTACAATTGTTAGTCTGTGTGATTGCAGCGGCTGCACAAATGTATGAGAAGGGAACTTTAGTGAGTGTGGACATAAAATTTCTAGCAGATGCACATATATGTGCTTATGAAGATCCATCTCCCTATGGGAGGTATATCAGTTTCAATCAAATAGTCAATAATGCAAAAGATGTTATGAATTTAGCATAGAGATTAAGGCACATGATACCATTCCCAGATAGGTATAGAGAAATTAGTTTTATTCTTTAATTAAAATCACTGAATATTATGTATCTTCAAGGTTCGATATGGGTTTTTTACATGATAATATTTTATCCGAATTATTGTGTCATAAGGAAACTAATCATACATCGATATTGTCCAAAGATAAACATGAATTTTGCATTGCTATTTGATTTTTTTCAAAATTCGGTAACAGATTTGAAGACTAAACGGTCTACCAGCAATGTCTAAGTAATAAGAAGTTGACTGGATTGATGGTTGGATATGGAAATCATGCAACCCTAAGCAACAAACTATAAGGGAAGGGAGGATTTCTCCCATGTTTATAGCTTAAAAATTGTTGGAAATACTGAGAAGGGGTGAATCAGTATTTCTTTTCAATTGTTATTTTTACCAGTTAGATCACTTATAATTAGAACACAAAATGAACGATAAGAATAAATGATTTTATTAATCAGGAATAATGAGGAATTCAATCCTCTTATTTACAATAAATTAAGTACTATATAGTGTAGGGCTCCAATCCTAGATGAAGACACCAATCTCCAATCCACCAAGCTCCAACCTGTACTTTTCCAAGCACCGACTATGACTTCACAAGGCTCCAACCTCTAGGGATCCAACCCTATCTTCCAAGGCTTCAACCTATAATTTTCCAAGCACGTACTTGGACTTCACGAGGCTACAACCTCTAAGGCTCCAACCCTATCTTCTAAGGCTCCAACCTTGTAACTTTGAGGCACCAACCTCTAGGGATCCAACCCTATCTCTGGTATAGGATCCAACCTAGTCTTCTTGGGGACTCCTATCCCCTAGGGCTCCAACCCTTTACTTCAATTCTTTAAGATATATTTAATGATTCTTCACGGCTCCCAATATCTTCTGCAATGATCCTTGATAATATCTTCACCTTTAGCACTGCCCTCAAATGACTCCAAGGCACTTAGTGCATCAATGACAACTTTTGTCTTCTCATGAAGGTGTCTCCACAACTCTTCATGGTACCCAAACAATTTCTCCAAGGTTACCTCATGATGACTTCAGAAATGCATCATGATCTTCCAAACAACTCCAAGATCTTCAATAAGTTGTCCAATTTTGTTGAAATTTGATGACTAAAAAATTACCAGCAATCCCAACCTAGTTTTAATTTCACCTTATCACTCCCATTCAGTCAAATGCCCTTTCCCATAAACTTACATTCAACATATAGAATTCTGGAAATGAAAATTTCAGATTAAAGCACATGGGATTGTCAACACATGCTGAAAATAAATATGGACATAAACAGACCAACAACACATAAAAAAATACACACAGATTTTTGGTCAACTTAGACCCAGGAAAAACCCCTTCAATCTTCTCCGAGGAAAACCTGTTAGAGAGCTCTTCAAATTTAGTTATATTTCAAGTTCAGGAAAAATAAATTTGCAGACAAAACAAAACAACAAAATACAACTTATCTCTTCAGCCTAAAACTCCCTGAAACTATGCCCACTTTTCCTCAATTTTCGTGCCCACTTGAAGTTGAAATTGTATTGTACAAACGCTGACTATACTATATGGAATGTACAGATTTTTTTAATTTTTTTTTTTTGCTCAAAAACTTCTCTCGAACTGCGTGTAGCTCACAACATTAAATTTTTTTCGTACTGTACCTTATTTTGTCTTCTATGCCTTGATTTCCATGCCCAGCTTTGCCTAGAAATCAATCCTTCAACTTGCTGCAACAAATTTCTCTTTCGGAACTTTTCTCCAGCTCTCAGCCTCCTTTCTCCAATATGCTCATGAAGAATGAATGAATGCAGTCTCTCTTTTCTTTTCCCCCTTTGTTTCCCTAAATGACTTTTGGGCAACCCTAATATCTAATGGCTTAGATTCATTTAGATCAATAGATAGGAATAAATATGCATTTAATTATCACTTTCTATTTTTTAACTCGCCCATTAAATAGAGTACCCACATTGTACTTTATGTATAAAGTCACTTTTCACTTTATAATTTAACATTGACTTTACCACTTTTAAAGTCACTTTCACTTTATAATTTAATATTGACTTTACCACCTATAAAGTCACTTTCACTTTATGATTTAATATTGACTTTATCACTTATAAAGTCACTTTTACTTTATAAAGTCACACTTAGGAAAAGAATTATTTTGGACACTTTTCCCTAGGTAGAGACTAACCCATGGCAAAAACCATATGTCCAAGGTACATTAAAAATCAACACTCTCTCTTACTGAGGAAAGTGTTTCTCACCACACCCATCTTGTCCTTGAAATGGACATGCTTGCCTCTTGGCAAGGAATTCGTGAGAACATCAACCACATGCTTATTTGTCGATATATACTCCAACTTCACTACCCCCCATTCGAACATATTCCCTGATGAAATGAGATTTGATGTCAATGTGTTTTGAACTGTCATGAAACACTGGATTCTCCGTGAGTTTAATGCAACTCTTATTATCACAATGAATAATTGTTGGTCCCAACTCATGATCAAATAGGTTATACAATAACTTGTGAAGCCAAATGGCCTCACAACTAGCCTGGCTAGCGGCCATATACTCGGCCTCATAAGAGCTCAAAGCAACTGACTTTTGCTTTCGACTAAACCACGATCACACAACTGTCAAACCCAATCTGAAGCAACACCCTGAAGTGATTTTCCTGTCAGAAGCACTCCCTGCCCAATCTAAATCTGTGTAATCTTCCAACCTCACTCCATCTCCCCGCCTATAGTCTAGACCATAATCAATTGTCCCTTGCACATAGTGAAGAATGTGCTTTGCAGCTACCCATTGCACCCTCCTGGGCTCAACCATGAACTGGCTCAGTGTGTTCATTGCAAAGCATATATCTGGCCTAGTGTTGACCATATACATCAAGGACCCAATAAAATGCCTATACAATGTGGGATCCACCAATCTAGAATCCAAAGCATGAAGCTTCTTCTAGTTGGTGATCATAGGTGTAGACATGGGTCTACAATCTGCTATGTGAAATCTTCTCAACACATTCACAACATACTGCCCTTGCCCCAGAAAGATATGCCCTCCTCCTGCCACACCTCAAACATCAAAAAGTAATGCATCAGCCCAATTTCCTTCATCTTGAACCATATAGCAAGATCCTCCTTGCAACCACTAATCAGTCTCTCTGCCCCTGCAATGAACAAGTCATCAACATATAACACAAGAATGAGCGGGTCATCCTTTACAACAATGTAGTATAGGTTCGGATCACATCGCATCTTAAATTAGAGGGAAACCCATGCGCAGAGTAGTATCCAATCCTCCAAATGCCAAGCTCTCGAGCATGCTTATGTTGAATATTGCAACAGAAATAGTAGAAGGAGGCATCCGCTTATCACTTTCCTAATCTAGTTGGAAAGTGATCCTTTAAACTAGTGGGAGCCCTGCAGTGATTTTACATGCAAGTCTATTTTTAGACTATGTCTATTTTTAGACATAGGGATCATAGTCTATGAGTTACAGGATGATATTTATGGATGATTGGTCGAGTTGGTAAAAATAGATGGACCTCTATTTTTAGACATTGGGCGGTTTATATTTTTAGACTCCCGGGCTAAAAATAGAGCAGTCAAATATTATTAACCCTTAATAATATTTAGACTATAAACATTATCTTATCCTCTTGGAGCACTTCAGTTTCATGCTTGGATGTGGCACATGCAGCTGACAGAAGGAAATACGCTTTTCCTAAGGGTTAGTTGAGCTATTGCACAGTTGACTTCAGTTAGAACTCATGTGGCAGAGTTTGGTGGAGTTGATGAGACAGTTGGTGGAGTTGTGTTCGGTTTAACTTAGTTGAACTAGTTGTATTTAGTCTAAATGACAAATACACTAGTGATGAGTGGTGTGAATTAATTATTAATTAATTCACTAATTATTAACTCATAAATCAACTAAAGAACACATCAGTTAACTGCAATGCATGGACAGTTCAGTGGAGACCAGTGTTAGAGGTGGGTGAAAGGGTGGAGTCTACTATCAGTTGTGACTATAGTGTGCATGAGATTTGCACAATCATTGGAGGAGATTGCCAATGAGGATTGCGCAGTTAAAGCCAAGGGAATTCGAATTCATTCCAATCCATTCTCTCATCTTGGATTGCGCAGTAGAGGCAGACAAACAATGGAGGAGTTTTGAACCCGTGACTTGTTCAAAACTGAGCTAGTTTGTGTGTAACTTTTGGAGACAGTACTGAGTACTTGTGAGGAGTATTGTACTGAGATTGTTACATTATTATTCTTCATTATAATATATAGACAGTAGGGGGTTTTCAGCTATAAGCTTTCCCCAGTATACATATTGTGTTATATGTGTTGAATTTCTATGTATGCATGTGAATGTTTTCAATACCGCTTGTTGTTTTTATTTCCGCATGTGATGATTAATGTGTAGAAGAGATTATGTGTTATGTATGAAGCTCAAATAGTATGTGACCAGGTTAATCTCGGTGAATAATTCAGCAAATTATTCAGATTTCTACACTTAAGTCCGTAGAGTCCTCACCACTCAAACGACATACATCAGGTCTCCCATTATAAAACATGGATTTATTCCAACATACACGCCTCTCTATAAATCCGTTCGAAATGTGGTCTTCACATCCATTTAATGGATCTTCCAACCCATTCTGCCAATGATAGAAATAAGACAAGATAAGTGTCTTGAGCTCAGGAGCGAGGTCTCATCATTAGCTCCTCCTCATGGCGACCCTCATACAAACCTCCTTGAGAAATTATCAATCTTGTCATCCTACGGCATGATTGATGTAGAGCCACCTAGAATCCTAGCGAGAAGCTTGCCTCACCGGACCCTGGCCACCACCTCCCCGGACATTGCTCTGGCAGTAAACATACACCTCCACAATAGCCTCTCTCCATACCTCCTGGTTGGAAGCCTCCTCATAGCTAGTAGGCTCATAGTCAACAATGTTAGCAGCCTTGGCTACATAACTGCAAAAACACTCAGGTGGCACACTCTCACTATTCACCCTCTTCGTAGGACCAACAGAATCTACTTCCTTCAAGGTGTCTTGAAGCCACTTGGGCCTCCTCTTCCCTGAAGAAGCTTCCCCGTAGGGAACATCATCCTCTTCCCCCCAGTCTAGTGAACTTGAAGGTCTGCCAACTGACCCTGGTGTGCTTGTACCAACACTTGTCCTCGAAGAACCTGTGTCTAAGTTAGCTGAAGTGCCATATGAACTCTGTACCAGTGGACTCCCTAAATAAGTGCTCGGTGAACTTGCCATTGGAGCCGTAGATGTCACTGACACTGAAGTACCTCCTATACCAGTCAATTCAGAAGCCTGAGGTCCTGCTCCCTGTACTTGACCTCCCTGCTGAGAAGAATTTTGTGACTCTCTCTCATCATACTCCTGTGATCTCTGATAGGCCCTCTCCTCCTTAAACTTCACATCCCTCCTAATCACCACTCTTCATTTAGAAGGAATGAAGATCCGATAGGCCTTCGAAGTCTCGATTTAACCCATAAAAATAACCTTCTTTGCCATGGGTTCCAACTTCATCCTCTACTCCTTGGGGATATAAGGATATGTGAGACATCCAAAGATATGAAGATGTCCCACATGAGGCTTCTCTCCAGTGAAAGTCTCCTCTGGAGTCATATTCCCCAATACTCTATGAGGACTCTTGTTATGAAGATAGACAACAATATTGCAGGCCTCAACCCACAAAAATAAAGGCAAGCCCTGATCATGAATCATCGCTCTAGCAGCCCCAACAATAGATTTGTTATTCCTTTCAGACACCCCATTCTGTTGGGGGTTGTAAGGAACCATGAAATCTCTCCTAATGCCCTCCTGTGCACAGAAGTCAAAAAACCCACCATCGGTGTACTCACCACCATTGTCTGACCTCAAGACTTGAATCTTCCTACCTTTCTACTTTTCCACAAGAGCTTTGAACTCTTTAAAGTGATTGAAGACCTCACCCTTGGTCTTCGAGAAATATATCCAAGTCCTCCTAGAGTAGTCATCAATGAATATAACATAATATTCATAACCACCCAAGGAAACATGAGACATACGACCACTAACATCAGTATGAATCAAGTCTAGTATACATGTATATCTATTGTCGCTCGCTGGGAATGGTAACTTGGTGTACTTGCCCAAAGCACACCCTCTGCAGACCTCATAATGCTTGACACTGAAATCAGGAACTCCAGTAATGATCTTCCTTAGAACTCTCAACGCTCCATGATGCATATGTGCCATCCTCGGGTGCCATAACTCGCACAAGTCTCTATTGTTGGTGCTTGAAAGTAAAAGTTGTAAAGCTGCTACAGGGTTCAATGCCTTAATTATATAAGCTTGAAAAATAATCCTGACAACGAAAATGCCCAAACAGATTTCTAAAAAATCCTCCTCCACCTCCTTTCTATTTTGTCCTCTTCTATTGTCTTATCTTTGAAATCTTCACTGAAATTCATGGTTAAAATGAGTTTAGATTTTCATTTGTACTGATTTTGAATTTCAATGAAGAGACACATCTCTTGGTAGTGAAGCCGACTTGTACAAGTAGGCTTAGGTCGGCTAGGGCCAAGGAATATAATATTTTAACTTAAAAATCATTTTCTCTCAAATTATGAGGAGTTAGAGGACAAGTAATAGCTCGTTGAAAAGAGGAAAAAATCCTCCACAAACCTATGTCAATTCCACCTTTGGATGGGGTCAATTTTCTATTCATAAAATTATATTTCGTTAATTGTCATAAGTATTTTATTCATGGCAACCTTTTAGATTTTATGTTTAGGGTTCCTTCTTCTTAGACTTAGGCGTTTAAGCTTATTAAGATTAAGGCCTTTAAGCTTATTAGGATTAGGGCATCTTTACCAAGGCATTTAAGGTGTCATGAGTTTATGCATTTATTGTATTGAACTATGCTAGGGCAAAAGAGTTTGTCACATGTGCATACATGTGCCTAGGATGGTTTCATGGTAAGGGCTTCTTCTTTAGGGCTCCAAGTGTGACCTTTATTCATGCCAACATTATATAGAGTTAAGAATTCATGATATACATGAGGTATCTAGGGTATGCACATATATTAGGGTTTCACACCTTAGGATTTGCTTCAACACAACTAGGGTTTCTCTAGTGTTAAAGTTTGGATAAAGAGAGGTTAAGGCAACATCAAAAGGGTTATTCATTCATCACAAGGGTTAGGACTTTTCCCAACATTTTCCATTTCAACAATGGCATATCGACATCAATGACAACTTTGCCCACAACAACAACCATGAATGAGGGGCACAAGAAAACTTTGGGAGTTAACATGTTGAGGAGCTATATGTAATTTCGTACATATTGTACTGTAATTTTCATTTGAAGGTTGGTTGGATAGTTGGAAATAAGTCAATTTCCTTCACGACGAGCAATAAATTTTCAGCCATACCTTTGATAGTTGGAAACAACACTAGGTCGATTTCCATCATGACCGACATTGAAGTTTTAGCTTGTGAATAAGGCTCTCTACCATATTCATTTTTTTGTTAGTTTCTGAAGTAAAATCATTGTCCTGATTTCTTGCAAGGAAAAGTGCAAATAAGCTTTCGTTGATGAGTTATTTGGTGTGTGAATAAAAAGTGGGATACCCCACAATTTGGAATTGTTTTACCATTATGAAAGTTCCTCGTATTTGTTTTACCATTATGGGCAGTTACACTCTCCCTTATCATGAGTTATGTTATAAATGAATGGAATGTGTAATGTTTATTTATATGTGAAAAATTGTTACAAAATGCTTTTTGTTTACTGGCATTTTTTATGTATTAATTTTTTTTTGAAAAAAATATTTTTAATTAATTATATTATTATATAAAAAAATTATATCTACAAATACAAATATAGTAGATTTCCATTTATACCTCATATATTTGGATCACCCGAATTAATAATTTATTTGAATACATCACTTACATTATCATTATCATAATCATTTCTACTTATCATTAACCTGTTTTCTTTCTTTGGAAAACCCTTTTAAACAAATAAAAACGTACAATTTTTATATCTTGGGTTAATTTAATATGTTATAACTGGTTAAAGTTCAAGGGAGTGGTTTGTATATACCACTAAAAATTATTCTTCTTGTTTTTAAATCGTTCTCTGTTGTTTGCAATTGGTTTATATGTGCCAGTTTTGTTTTAGTGTCCTGATTAAGAAAAAATTCGCAGATATTCTCACTTATATATGATTGTAATATGTGGAAAACATGATTCTTTTGACTTTTAAAATTTTGTTGGTATTTACAATTCATTTGAATATATATAAGTTTAATTTTTAATATAAAAAATTAAGTATAGAATAATAATAATGATCAATCATTTATTAAAAAAAACAAATTTAATTAAAAAATAAAATAATTTGAAATTGATCAAAATAAATTATTAGGTTTCTAATTACTTTTTTAAATCATACTGCCTTGTAACAAATAATTTAAATTATGATATAAATATTTTAAACTTAGAAGGTTAATATGGCGTTTTCAATTTAAATATTTTAAACTGAAACATTAACATGGCACTTTCAATTTAAATATTTTAAACTTAAAACGTGAACATGGCGCTGACTTTGCCATTTGTTTAAAAAAGGAATTTAATATAATTTTCATTAACATGGCACTTTCAATTTAAATATTTTAAACTTAAAACGTGAACATGGCGCTGACTTTGCCATTTGTTTAAAAAAGGAATTTAATATAATTTTTATTATAGGGAATTAATTATTTTTATGGTAAATTTTAATATTCTAAATATTTTTATTGAATTTAAAATATATAATTTTTATAATTATAAAATTAATTATTTTTATTTTATGTGTTTTTCAGTATTCTAATTAACTTTATATTACTAAAATGTATAAATAGATTTAATTAGTTTAAGATTTTTGGAGATAGATTGTACAATCTCTATAATTATGAAATTAATTGTTTTAATAATATGTTTTTTTTAATTATCAAATATATATATTTTTAATTTAAATTGAATTTCATCGATTTTTTTATTATTATTATCAAATTTAGATTAATTTAAATCTGCCAATGTACACAAAGCATTTAAAACAATTTCCATTTTCTATAGTTGGTTTCTCTTCTCAACTCTTTTTCATATGATTTTATCCACCCACTCGAGATAATGGAAGGGTTTGTAAATTGACTATATAAAACTAACCACTACTCAAAATAATAGTAAACCACAACATAATAATCATAGCACATTCACACATATAAATGTGCCCAAAGTTTTATTGATGAAAATTATTGAGGAAGAAATAGACAATTTGCATGTTGCTTGATAAGCCTGCTCCCTCGAGTATTCCTCAACAATTGCAAATTTGAAATGCAACATACTTTCTCTATAGATGAATTTTCCTAGAGGTTCCACTCAACCGTATCCAGAAGTTCCACTCAATAACATGTTATGTTGCCTGGGTGCGCTATTTTTTTTTAGAGAAAAAAAATGCTTCTTCCTTTCATTAAACAAAAGAGTAAGTACATTTTTTGAATTCATTTCTAGATGTTGTTGACGATTCTTTCTAACTTCCAGTGCATTCTGCTTCCTATTACATATGTTCCAATATTCTATTAAACTATAATAAAAGAGAAATTTTGTCTTTACATACCACAGTGTTAACAACAATTAATCCTTTCCTTCTTTACATAATCACCTATCAAAAAATAGCTAATATACCAAAATGCAAAAATCTGGTATTCTGCTTCTTCCCTTTCTCAGTATTCTGTCTTTTTTGTTATTTCCTTATACTTTGGTCAGGCATCTATGAATAATTGATGTGTCCAACATTAGTTAGTTTCCCTTGAGAAAGTTCGTTGAAGAAAAACTTACCTATTTCCTTTCCTATCCCTCTCTTAGATAAGAGGTTTGCCATCCAATTTTTTTCTCTGTATATGTGATGGAATTGGATGTATTGAATGCATATGACCAATGTTCTGATGTTCTTCATCCAGTTGCTTAATATGGGAGGACTGAAATTTTTATGCTCTTCTACCCAGTCTATGTTGGTTTTGGCATCTCCCATAATCTTAATCTTCTCAATTCTGAGCCACTTCGCCACGATTAATACTCCACATAAAGCAACTATCTTGGCCTTGTTGTTGGACCCTAGACGTCCCTCCCACCATAAATGATAGAATATCTCAGGGCATGTGTATATGACTGCCCCACACCCACACATTCTCCTTCTACTTGCTCCATCAAAGAAGCCAATGGGAAAGGATTGCCACAGTTCCTTATAAGTACAAATCATGTTCTTACTTACCTTCATGTCCATACCTTGTTCCTTATATAGGGATATGGCTTTGATGATGTTTTCTTGAACATTTATTGGCTCCCCATCAACGACATGTGCATTCCTACCTTTCCAAATGATCCATATGATAAACAACGGAAGATTTTTATGTCCTTTTTTTTCTTTTCCAGATCTATATGCAAGATAAGAGAGTGTGTTGTAGCCATGGGATGTAGCTTCAAAATGTCCCTGCAACCTTCCCATACCTCCCTTGTATGCATGCAAGTGACTAATAAGTGGACTGGATTCTCCATGTCCCTCCTACACATCGGACAAAACCCAGGTCGATGTATCCTCTTTTTTGCATATTGTTCCATGTTAAAATTTTGTCATTTACTGCCAAACAAACAAAGCTTTTTATTTTATATGGTGTTAGCCCTTTAGAAATTTTCTTCAACCAAATGTTTCTGTAAAATGACTATTTTGTTCTAGGTAGGTTATGGTAAATTTATTTTACCCTCGGCCTCCCTTTCCAAAGGCTTCCTCCCTGTATTGGTGTGTTTAGTACACAAGTGTATGAAAAACACCAATGCTTAATAGGAGTGATTTCTAACCTACAAGAAATAGTCACTGGGAAAAAATGAGTTGTTAGATGTTTATTGAAACATCATAACATGTAGACAAACTAGTTTATGGAACATATCATGCTACAAAAAAGAAGAGGAAACAAAACAACAAATACACATAAACACAAGCTTAGTCGAGTAAACCAACTCATAATCCTAATGGAGAACAAATCCCCTCTTATTAGTTGTTGGTGGTAAAGAAGAGGTAGAATGTTACACACTTGCAGTGAGTCCTTAGAGCTATGGAGCTCTAATACCCAAAGCTAGGAGGGCTCTCCCCTTAAGCTGTCTTGAGGCCTCTCTCTTCTCCTCGAAAAAGTGATTGGATATCAAACACTTGGTGCACTTCTCCTTTGGGATTGAGATTTTGGATGGCCAACACCTAAATCCCTTCACCCTCTTGCTGCTTAGTGTTACGTGGATTAGTCTCTCTTGTGAACAAGAGCGATCTCCCTACTACTCCAGCGAGTAACTAGAAACAAAGATCCATTTGGAAACCTTTTCCTCTAGATTAATTGCATTTCATAATTATTATAATAAAGTATATAGGACACGCCCCTACCTTGAAATCCAAATGTTTGATGTAGTCTTTTTTCATGTCGTTCCAAAGTGGTTTCTCCAATAAGTAGAACCTGAAATCAAGGACAAGACAAAGGATCAAAGCATCTACAACATATAATAATCAGGAAATTCTAATCCAACCTAGTGATCAAGGATTATAAGTATTGATGTTATTCCAATAAGCATAGAAACAAATCAATGAGAAAAAGAGATCCATATGTATTATCTTGAATAAAAAGAGTAATCTTACAACCTGAAGCCTTAATGTCGTACAGATTTCTCCCAGGGTCCTGAACAATCGTTTCTCCTTCAGTGTGATAAGCCTTCCTCTCTAAATACCAGCATGGAGTTATAGACACAAGGGCGTGATCATTCTCATGCCAACAAAACTCACTAGTGTAGAAATTATGCACTCTTATGAACTCTCTTCAACTTAGAAACTATATAAATTAGTCTCTAATTGCATTGGTATCTACCCTTCAACCTAAAACTTGAGCTCAATTTATAGGGAAATGGAGGTAGTTTTAGTTCCATGAAGAGGGGGATGGATTCCTCTCATGAAGGGATTTGAGCTCCATGGACCAAGGGATAAGCTCCATGAGTGGAGGGATAAAGCTCAAACTAATCGCGACTCTAGAAGCTTCTAGTTGGGAGAATATTCAATCAGCTAGGCTTCTAGAATTTAATTTTTCTTTTATTTTCTTTTCACGGGGGTGCGCAGGTAATAGTGGAAAAAAGTGAGAGAGTTGCCGCATTTTATGGACAGAACAACAGCGCATGCATAGGGAAAGGCTAGAAAAACCGCTCATGTAGAATTTTAAGGGTTTTACAGAGCTTTTCTCCAATTCCAATACTTGATTTAGGAAAATTGGTGTTTTTGACCTCTAAGGGAACATGATATGGATGGTGATAGACCGATATGAAAAGTCAAATATCATGGTGACAAAATGACGTGTAACAGATTTCCCCCTAAAGTGAGAAGTCTGAGGTTATTCTGAAGATTGAAGTGTTTTGTCATTCCGAGGATTGGATTGGAGACACCGGTCGAAAACCTATAAAAAAATTCAATGAAAACATATATATATATATATATATATATATATCATCGCTGAGGTAGGAATTCCCATATTCAAATCAAAACTAACTAAATGTTCTGGTACATATATGGTTTCAATATTACATCAAAAGTAGACACAGAATGGGCGCAACCATCTGTCATGAGTAATCTACTGTATCATGAATAATAAAACTCCTTGCAGCCTGGATGGTGGAAACTAGATCCAAGGTCTTTATTTCTGCTTCCCGAACTAGTACAAATCTATCCATGCGATTGATTGTGTCGAAGTCAAACATGGTAGAAACCACTTGATTACCGGTTAATGATGTGAACTGTTAACAATTATGAGAGAAACCACCAATAATGACAATGGCTCTCAAGTACTCCAGTACAATCTATGAAGTGTGAATGAATGATTTTCAGTTGAACACTCATAGAATCGTTCGATCGAAGGTCAGTGATGCAACCTATCATCGAAGGCGAGAAACATGCCATTAGGGCATGAAGATCCCAAGGTACTGGTAGGAGTCTAGATCAAATTTATATATGATGAGTTGATGTCGATAGAAAGTGATTCGTCGTAGGAAATCCCATGACACGAAACCATTAGATCAAGTTTTGAAGAAATATTTTGCAAGGACTGACTCAGGGATGGTCAACGCCAATGAAGAAAAATGTTTGCAATGAATGGATTATTTGAACTCTCTCTTGAACACATAACGACACTATAGATGGCTTGGCAGAATTTGACCTAAATCTAATACCCATAAACTAGCTGAAGACTTTCAATTTGGTTTTATTAACTGTTAGACAAAGGATTTCCCAACCCAGGTACCATTGTGACAAAGTTTCATGTTCAAGAGTGGCATGCTGCTTTTTAAACAAGGGCAACAACTGGATTTTTTTTCTCTCTTTTCCCCCCAACATTACTGGCAATTACCTCTTTATTTTTGTCAAGCTTGAGGAGGATAAAATCTGCTTGTTTGTGTAAGATCATCCTTTGGATGAGTCCATTTTAGTATTAAAATTGAACCCTAAGAAGGATTGTTCTGGTCCTGTTGTAATCGACAAGTCCTTTACTATTAAATTTTAACAAGTCCAGTATAGGAGAAACTCGTTGTCTTTCAATTTTAGGGAGTCAGAAGAAAAACATAAGTAAACTTTATGGTTGTTATTTTTCGTAAATTTCGTCTCTCAGGCCCGAAAAAGGATAAAATAATGCAAGAGAGAAATCTATTAACTGTGATTAGTCAACGTATTCCTTTTTCGTAATTAGTCCAGTTCAATCCAGAAAAGGGGTAAACTTATACTGAAAGGACGACTGTTCATTTACTTTAATGAGTTCGAATATTCAAGTACTCGATGATATTTTCATATTTTGAGAGTCTAAAAAGGCCTTGAAAGAGGACTCTAGGGTTTCACTTTTTCATATTTTTACAAAGCCCGAAAAAGTGATAAAAGTATACTCAATGTCAAAATAATTCTTTTCAACAAAGATCCTGTATCCTGCGCAAAAAAACTTAAAAGATTACAAATATCTACTTCCAAAAAGTAAAAATATTTAAAATGACCTTTTAAAAGTAAAAAAATAAATACAATAACAATTTTTTATTCATTAAAAACTATAAAAAGGGATTGAAATAAGGCATTTTCACCTTTTGTTTTTAGAATAGTGCATAGAGAGATTTTGGCCAAAAACTTCCGAAGCAGATATTAGGAGAACCGATCATTCATTTCTCAAACCGTCAGAACTAGGTAATCCACATCATCCTTAGCTACGTTTTCATCCATTTCATTTTTTATTTTGAGCTTTCATTTAATTTTTGGGGAGAAATTCATGTTTCAAAATACACCCTCGAGGGTGCGCAGGTGATCCAAGTGATAACTGCGGACCCCAACGATTTTTTAAAAGAAAAATCATTGGGCTACCGCGGGTTCTACGTGGAGTGCGTGCGGACGACTGCACTGTCTGCACACTGAACTTGCGCAGACACCGTGAACATTTTAAAAACTAAAATTTCTTTTAAAAAATGGTTCAAGTTTTCTTCCAAATGGTTTTAACTATTTAATTTGTTGATTTGTAGGTCATTTAACCATGTTGGAATGGCAAGAACAAGAACATGATCTCATAGCTAATGAAGCAATGGATGACAATGTAGCCATGTGTGCATTGAAAGACAGTGGTTTGTAAAAATTCTGGGCTATTCAAGGAATGAAGGCACAAGTGGAGTTAATGACTTGGCTTGTGAATGCGTGGGATGTTCAAGACTAGTGTTTCATAATTGGTGACCACCAGATCGAGATTGAGCTAACAGACATATATTTCCTTACCGGATTATCTCGGAGAGGGAGAAACATATCCTTATTTGGGACTAGACAGGGAGGTCTTCCCACTGCCCGCTACAAAGCTTAGTATTGTAACAATAATGCATAGTTAAAGGATGGTCGCACAGACATCAAAACTATCTTGTGACTGGAACTTAAAGTCATAGCATTCATAGTGACCAGGTTGTGTGGGAGTGTAGATCACCATGTGGCTGCTAAATCATAGATGCAAACTGCAGTCGAGTGTTTCGAAGGAACAATATTCAACTGGTGTGAATGAGTATTGGCCAATATGAAAGGCCAATTGACTAGAGCAAAGAATGCAAAGTTGAAAAACTTTGGATATGGTGCTATTCTTATTTCATTTTCTCTAGATGGAATTCCACTTCTCGCTCCTCAACGGATTCCAGTAGATCGTAGAACTCCTTAGGAATCTCGGATGGTGCGATGGGTAGCACTAATGGCTCGCCATGGTGGCGAGGGTGGTTCAGTAGTTTGGTTTACTCCAGCTTATTTCATGTGGCTCAGGAACCAAGTATTCACCATTGAAGACTTTCCTTATGCAGGAATGGATTATAGGGGTGATCCTGAAACATCTTTGCCTCCAGGGGCATAGTGGGACGAGACATGTTAGTGAATAATTTTGATGTTTTTAATCTAGTTTTTATTTGATTTTCATCTTCCAATACTGACAAAAAAATTTAAATGCAGATGTAGGTCCGCAACGAC
This sequence comes from Pinus albicaulis, assembly GCA_034641835.2. Lineage (NCBI taxonomy): Eukaryota > Viridiplantae > Streptophyta > Pinopsida > Pinales > Pinaceae > Pinus > Pinus albicaulis. The sequence goes on along the minus strand of CM076575.1, from coordinate 2,069,007,716 downwards.
CAGCAACGCTTTGTCTCTTTGACAGGTGAAAATAAAAACCTGTAGCACCTCCACAAGACAATGCAGTAGATATCCTGGTAGACATGGAGCATAACCTTGTTAGGTTGACCATTGATATTCCTGAGACAGGAACTGATGATATCCCTCTCAGGCTCTAGAGACACGTGACAGGTGTTCCAGGTCCATTCAGGAGATTTCTGCACAAGGTGGTGCATGCTATAGTTTATTACCATGATCATCCTCATGGATAGTTGATGGTCAATGTAGATCGACCTTTTTTTTGTATCAGTATCTATTAGATCATAAGGTGTTTTAACCTATGATCACAGACAATGTAATATTTTTTAACAAACTTATATATCCTAATGATATTACTGCTTTCATTCTCTGAGTATCTTTTTCAACATGGATTGTATGTTGTTTTGATTTACTTTGTTAATGTTGCAAATGTCTATTTAAAACACTATTATCTAATGAATCAGCCAATGTGTTTATTTTTTTTGAAATATGTTGATATTTGATATAATCAAATTGTCGTTCCAAGAGACAAACCTTCAAAAATAAACTTAACAACACTGGATTTATAATTGCATAAACTCTGTTTAAATGTAATACAATGAGATGTGAATCCAACCAAATGATCGAACGTTGAATACCAAATGTAATGGCATCAGATAATAACTCAATGATTGTGCTATATTCTGCAATATTGTTTGTTGTTTGACCAAGGCATATCCCATGAATAGAAAATAACTCGTCGGTGGGTGAATAGATAACCCAAGCCGTGAAAGAGATATTCCTTGTACTACTACAGGCACCATAAACAAAACCAATGTATGTTTGAATGGATGTCAACATATGCAATATCAAGGGTAATCAAGATAAGCAGCGATAGTAGTAACAACAAAAGCTAATCTAGGCACACTTGTCTAATCTAAGGCACACTATTCTAAAAAGTGACTATTGTACAAGGGAGATCATCACACGAAATTCAAGCATAATATCTTTTCAAATAAAGTCCATTTCTTAGTTTATCTAAAGAGACCCTGTCATAATCAATTAATTCATATGCTCATTTTGCAAGCACACGCTTGACAATATAGGGACCATGCCACATCGGTTCGAATTTACTAGCGCCTAGCTTGTCATTAGCTTGATCATATACTAAAACTAGGTCACTTTCTAAATGAATGTGAGGATTAACACTTTGATCATACTAAGCTTTCACACATTTCTTGTGAGCTTCGGCAGCTAATGCAGTGGTGCGCTAAGTCTCATCTAATTGTGCTAAGTATAGAAAGTGTTTCTCCTCTTTAGAGGTAGCTGGTAACAACTCAATGGCTAACTTGAGTGGCAGCATTTCGCATTCAATGGGTAACACAACTTATAAATCATAGACAAGTTGAAAAGGAGTGAACCCTATAGCAGTTTTTGTAGAGGTTCGGTATGCCCATAATGTCGAAAAAAGCATGGTATGCCAATTCAATTTATGAGTCCCGAAAATCCGTTTAATCATGCTGGTTAAAACCTTGTTGACAGCCTCAACTTGACCATTAGAATGTGGGTAATACAGAGTAGAATTATCATGGCATAGGCCAAGTTGATCGAAAAGTTCGGTCATCATAATATTTCGAAAATGACTCCAATGGTCCGTAATAATAGCTTGAGGCACACCGAAACGAGCAATCACATGATTGAATATGAAAGTACCTGCATTTTTGTCACCAGTCGTGAATGTAGGCATCACCTCGGCCCATTTGGTAAAGTAATCTACAGTGAAAATAATATACCCATGCCCCCCAGCCGAGTGAGGGTTACATGTAATGAAATCAATGCCCCATTTCGCAAAAGGACTGACAACAATGATTGGGTGAAGAGGAAATGGAGGTGCACACATCTTTCGATAAAAAATTTGGCAGTTGTGGCATTTTCAAGCCACAATGATACAATCTTTGAATAAAGATGGCCAAAAATAACCAGCACGCAATATATTTTGGGTTGTGGAAAACCCATACATATGACCACCACACGCTCCAGAGTGGCAATCATTCAAAACCTTTTCAACCTCTTCATGAGTTATACAATGTCAAAAAACAAAATCCACATCACGACGATAAAGAGTGTCTCCAACAATATTGTATTGTTGGGATTGATATTGGATTCTCCGTCGATCTGAATGTGAAAGCTCTTGGAAAAAGGTTTGTGTTTGAAGATATATAATGATATCTCCATACCATGGGTCGAAAGTACTGATGAGAAATAGATATTCATCCGTGATTGGATGCACTACCACGATCTCCATCTCAGTATTGGGAAAGTCACACATAAGCTCAACAAAAACTAGTGATTTCTTTGACTTATATTTCTTGAATTCCAAATCAAACTCTTGTAGGATGAAAATCCATTTGGATTATCTTCCCCCAAGTACTTATTTTTTCAAGATATACATCATCGGGTTTTAATTAGATAGCACTTTTGTTTTACGTAACAGTATGTAGTGACAGAATCGTTGGATAGCTTGAACTGATACTAATGCCAATTTCTCCACATGCGGATATTTGATTTCTGTCGGGTTGAGATTCTGGCTTAGGTAAGATATCACATGTTCGTTCAATAGATTCATCTTCCTGAACCAAGACCATTCCAATTTTGGAATCAGAGTCAGCTAAGTATAAAAAATAATCCTAGTGGTAATTGGGTGGATGCAATAACGGTGCATGGATCGACACGTCTTTTAGTGCATCAAAATATTTATCAGAAATCTCATTCCAAAGAAAAGGAACACTTTGTTTCAAAAATCGAGTTAAACCTTTTGTTAACTCAGCATAGTTTGGGATAAACCTACGTAAAAATTGGATTTCCCTTGCAAACTCTGTAATTGGCGAAGTGTGGAAGGAGGAGGTAAATTTATGATAGCCTCAACCTTCAAAGGGTCGACATGAATGCCATATTTAGAAACAATGAATCCAAGTAATCATCCTGATTGTACACAAAAAACACATTTGTGTGGATTCAAATGAATTTTGTAATGCCTAAATCTCATGAAGATATCTTGTAAGTGTGTAGGATGATCTTATCTACGTAAAGAATGAGCAGGTAACTCATCCAGATAAGGATTTACAATATGTTTGATATCATGAAAAGCATAAGACATAGCTCTCTGAAAATTTTCACCAACATATTTTAGTCTAAAAGGTAATTTGCAATAAGAAAATGTGCCCCAAGGACATATAAATGTTGTTTTTGGTTGATCGTCATGGAGTATGTTGATTTGATTATAGCCAGAAAAACCATCCATAAATGAGAATATTCCATTTCCGGCACAATCATAAATAATTTAGTCGATATAGGGTGTAGGATAGTTGTCTTTTGGACACGCCTTGTTAATGTCCCTATAATAGACACACACTCTTATAGTCTCTTGTGTTTCTTCGTAACGAGAACTATGTTAGATACCCAATCTGTCAATGGAATTGGATAAATAAATCCTGATCGTAATAGCTTCTCAACTTCAGCTTTGATATCTGCAGCTTTCCGCGAATGTATTGGACATAATCGTTGTCTAATAGGCTTAGCATCCGGGTATGTCTTAATTTCATGAATTACAATCTTAGGATCGATTCCTGGCATCTCTTCGTAAGACCAGGAAAAAATGTCTCAGAATTCTTGAAATAGGGTTTTGTAAGTGTTAATCTCTTCCATCGAACAAGAAGAACCTATATGAATGTTTTCAATAATTCCAGGTTTAACTGATATGTCGATAGGAACTGTTGTAGAAATATTTCCCAAATTTGTCTCAGAATCCAAATATTTAATCGATGTGGGATTCTATGGTTCCTTGACATAATCAATCATAAAAATAGAAGAAAAATCATTTTCAATCTTATCAAGATCAGGTAAAAATGAAGATCTACGATGTAGATCATCCCAAGGTAATTCATCTAATGACAAAATTTCCAAAATACTTTAATCAGTGTTAAATACATGTTGAAAGGGATCTGAAAATGATGGCAAGGCTGAGCTCGATAGAGAAGATGATTCTTCTTTGATCACATTCATTTGATCAGGAGTAGTTGAAGGTGTGCTAGAATACGATTGTATTGCTACATATGCATTTTCAAAAGGCCTCATAGGCACCTCTCCATTGAAAGAGTCCAATTCTGATTCTGAAGGCACTACCCATGTGTCATCAAATGGTATAGTGCTTGATGAGATTATATTGATGTTGGCAATTGTTTGTGGTATGTTGGGTGGAGGTATAGCGAAATTTCCCATGAGTGAAAAATCCTTCATTAATCCTACACCAACATCTTCATATGGGATAACCATTTTTCTGACATGCTGGATTCTATCCATAGAAGTACGGTCTGATGAAAAGTATGACAACTAATCGATTTTCACAATATTTCCTTTATGAGGAAACATGATTACCCGAAATACTTATGAAACTATAGCAGTCATGGCATAATACCAACTACGACCCAAAATAAGGTTGTAATCAAGAGGGGCATCAACAACTTTCACCTCTAAATTAACGGTTTTTCTTTCTACTTCTATAGGTAGATCCTCGAGTATTCCATATGGATGAAATCCGCTTCCATCAAAGGCTTTAAGGATAGTCAGTGATTGGTTGAGTGCTGGAGAATCAAGGGTTTTCCAACATTTTAATGGCATTATACACGTAGATGATCAAGAAGAGATGGCAACTCTAAAGGTCAGTGAAGCCTTTTCAGATTCACCATGGTAAGCAAATACTATAATTGTATTACTAAATTTACAAGCTCCTCCTGAATTTTCAAGAACTAAAGCTAGATTTTTAAAGTTAAAGGCAATGAAATTTTGTATCATAGATAATGCACTATTTTGGAAAGATCATGGTGGAATTTTATTGAATTTTTTCTTAAATATGAAGCTGATAAATTTATGGAAGATTTTCATGCAGGTGACTGTGGAGGACACCTTTACTAAAATTCAACTACATATAAAATCTTGAGAGATGGTTTTTACTAGCCTACACTATTTGCAGATGTGAAAAAGTATGTGACCTCCTGTCACAAATGCTAACTATTTGAAGGGAAGAAAAATCTTCTACCTTTACCCTTTAAACCCATCTCCATAGAAATTCCATTTCAGCAATGGGGTGTAGACTTCATTGGTGAAATTCACCCACCATCCTCAGCCCAACATAAATGGATTTTGACAGCCACAGACTATTTCACCAAGTTGATAGAAGCCATTCCTTCTAGGGAAGCCACTGATACTATCATAATCTCATTTTTAGAAAACAATATACTGTCTAGATTTGGATGCTCCCAGAAGCTCATTAGAGATAATGCAGCTGCTTTTAAGTCTAAAAATATGATTGACTTCTGTAATAGATACCACATTACCCTTGGCCATTCCACTGCTTATTACCATCAAGGTAATGGTCTTGTTGAATCCTCCAATAAAAACCTTTTGAATATCATCAAGAAACTACTAGAAGACAATAAGAAAACCTGGAACAAAAGGTTAGTTAATGCCTTATGGGCAGGGAGACTCACCACAAAAATGTCCATTGGTACATCCCCTTATCATCTTGTTTATGGGATGGATGTTGTTTTTCCATCCTCTATAGGAGTACCAGTAATGAAGATAATCTAAGAACTGCAGGTAGAAACCAATGATATCCAGAGAAGGATAAATCCAACCATACACTTGCAGCAAACCAGGGAGGAATTATATCTCAAGTCTCAAGTTGTTCAAGATAAGATTAAAAATATATTTAACAAAAAGACTAACGAATATTATTTTTACATAGGTGAAAAAGTTCTTAAGTGGGATTCCAGGAGAGAAGAGAAGGGTAAACATGGGAAATTTTATTTCCTATGGAAAGGTCCCTATTCCATTTATGGTTACAGAGGTAACAATGCATTATTTTTGGAGTTGGATGGATCATATATGCTAGGTGGACCTATCAATGGTAGAATGTTGAAGCATTATTATTCCCCAGAATAACATTAGTTCATTTTGTTTACTTTACTCATTGTACATAACATTGCAGATTTTAGATTTGATTGGATGTTTTTTTACAAAGTTGAAGCATGGAGAGAAGGCCCTAAGCTTTGAAAGACAAAATATCATAAGTATGAGTAATGCATAGCTCTGAAAATAGTGCCAAGGCCATCACAGTCAAAATTCAAAGGCTACTAGTCTCAAAGTTCTATACATTTCACTAGGAAATGCCATCCCCAGGTAGAGCCACTGTTAGGGTCCTATAATAATAGGATTGATAATTTTGAATTGAATTTGATTAGTCTTGTAAATATTTACATATTTTTCTTTCTGCAAAATTGTTTTCCCATATTAGAAAAATAAAAAATGTAAAGAGGGTAAAAGTCCTAAAAGAAAAATCAAAGGACTTGAAAGAAAAAAGATAAAAAAGGAATATAGAAAATGAACCCCAAACAAAAAAGAGATAAAAATAGAACAAGAAGGTGATGAAAATTCAAATGCCACTACTTTTTACTTCACTTTGAAAAATAATATTGTGTGCTACTTGTTAAAAATGCCACTATACATGAAATTCAAACTGCTTAATCTTGACATTTCATGCTTTAAATTTCATGTTGATAGATAGAGAATAGAGATCTAGCCAAATTGTTTAAACTTGGTAGATCGGTAGTTAGGTAGAGAATAATAAGGAGCTCTACATTTTAATCTGAGCCTTGGAAGAAATAAGGATAGAATTAGTTAGTTTTTTGTTTGAAAGAAAAATGAATAAGGGTCTGCAAGCTCAAATGCACCCATGTAAATGAAGAAAAATCTTAGGGTAGCATATGGGTAGGCAGAAGCAGTTTTCACAAGGTATGGATAGCAGAAAATTTGTCATTTCATTTACTAACTTCCTTTCAAAATAATTCCCTTGTAAAAATACCCCATCCCCTTCATTTTTACTCTTTCCACTTGTTTCACTCTTTTCCCCCTTGCGGAAAGCCCCTTTTCCTAAGTTAAAATGTATATTTTCCTTTGGAAAATTAAAATCCCTTTAACTAATTTCCCTTTATTCAAAAATACACCAAAAACCCATAAAAATACTTTAATCCTAAGTCTAAATGGTTAAATCTATATGTCGGGCCCATTATAGATATCCCTCCCCGACATAAGTTTTTACATTAGAAACTTAGTGTATTTTTATAATCCGATTATATATTACTAACATTTAACTTTATGTATTAGCTCCTGTTATACCTTTTAACCCATATTATATTAATTCCTTTTTATATATTATTCCCAACCCATATTTTATTTTAAATCTACGGTTTAATATTCCCCACATGTCATATATTTCGGGCCCACTGATAATTATCCCTACCTATTATAAAGTTCCATTTTTTGTAATCCCACTGGTTCTTTATTTAACCATATCGCATGTATTAAACCCCACTTACTATATATTATCGCGCTTATTATACAATGGTCCCACTAGCTTTAACCCCATTGGTTATATCATATAAACCCCGACCATATCACATATGTAACCAATCGCACCCCGGTCCCCACACCATCAATCCCGACACATCCATCGCATCATCTCATCCATTAGATCACAATTAACTAGATCTAATGACCAATATTGCTTATCGCACATTTCATTGCACGATTGTTAACATACCCTAGAACTTGTGAAATGAGCGGTTTGCGAGGCTCTCCTCCCTGCTACGTGTCGAAATTTCATTTGATCGCATCGATTATAATTTTACCACTAACCACCTTTCGTTCATGCGGATACCACTAAGCTGTTTCTCCTGCCCATTGCACAAACCACCCTGTCAATTCAAATTGACCATGCATTTATGTTAGTCACTGTTGGTTAACGCGAATAAAACCACCCAATTGTGCCTTTTCATTGTAATATTCCAAAATTAGCATGCAGCTAATTGGAATATTAAATTTTGCTGATTTCACTTAGGAGAAGAATAAATGGGTAAGGAGGCCCATACATTTCAGAAATAAGAATAAAATCCCTCATAATGTGAAAAGGGATCATAATGCTAGTTGGATTTTACACTCTCATGTGTGAACAGGGACAAATGCATGTGTACAAGGTCAAGTTTGACCAAGTCAATAGCGTTGGTATGAGAGGAAGAGATCATCCATGGAGACAACACAATGCAAGTAGGAGGAAGATTCCTTGGTGAAGGAAACCCTAATGAGTGGGGCCCAAGGCAAGAAGGCTCACACATGCTTAAAAGGAGGGCAAGGCAGCCATAGCAAGACATCTTATGAATTGAATATTGGATTTTGGTCTACATGATTATTCTGCTTTCTTCAACTGTTTAGTTGAAATTGTTGTGCTACTTAGCACAAGGCATTCCTATTTAGGAATCCCTTCTCCTTTCCTGAGAGGCCTCTTGAAGGAGCTTGTAATGAATTTCCCCACATACAGGCTTGAGGCCAAGCATCCTCCTTCAACTACAGCATTATTTTTGCAACAATATAACGTTGTGTTGGAGGGCGTTGTAGTGGGAATTCTCAACACCACTTCCAGAGCTTGTGTTTCAGAGGAGGAATCCTTCCTTCCTTTGGGAGACTAGTAAGAAGGACTTTGAGCTGATTTTCAGATCTTGGCATGTGACCAATGTATTCTTAATCTCCTATAGCACAATCCCTTGCAGTAATTACGTCATTTCTTGCAGTGTTGCAGTGAGAGGGTTAAACCCCTTGTTTTTTAGATATTTCCTTAAGGAAAGGGCCAACCCTTCTCCCGAGAAGCTTGTAAGAAGGATTTTCCTTCATGTATTGTATTATTCAGTTGTATGTAAGTAGAGATTAGGTAGGATACGTTATTTCATATCTAGATCTGCAAATCTATGCATTATGTACTTGTGCTTTCATGAAACCCTTGCCAGGTTATCTTTATAATGTGTAAAAGGGGCTAGATCTCCAATTTTATCCATGCTTTGAGTAATAAAACTCCAGATCTATTGTTTATACCATATTTCATCAGAAACCCTTATAAAATTATGTTGTGCATGCTTTATAAAATTCTACATAGACCAATTCATGGGATTTGGGTATTTTTAAGCCATATTGGGACCGGGAGATATGTTTAACACATCAAAAGGAATTTTTTTCTGATCCCCTTCTAGATGTGAGTCCATAATACATAAGCTAAGGGATCCAAATGTTATTTGTTCCTGTTATAATGAAATTCTCTGGAATTAACGTTTTTATGGCCCATATTGCTGCATTTCCCCACTTTGGGATGACATAGTGGATCATATTTTGCTGATGTAACAATCATTTGTTGGCTAAAGTGTTCTACACACATTTTATGAGCTGATTTTTCACTGTTATTTCCAATTTTATATTGATGTATTGCTTCATCCCCATTTTGGGATATCACAGTGGTATCAGAGCATAATCTTGGCTCAGCCTGTGAGTTCCAACCATTATGCTATTAGAAGAATAAGAAGACAAAGAGAAGAAGCAGATCAAAATGATGGAGATAATGAGCTTTGTCTCATCACTTTTCAGATCCAGGAAGAACCTCTCCAAGGAGGTTAAGCAGATTAAGGAGAAGAGATGCAATGAAATTCCTAAAGGGTTTCAAGAAGAGGAAGGGACATGCAATTCCTATTCTCAAAGAGGAGAAGACAAGAGGAATGAAGGACACTTGGAATTTGAAATTCTAAGGAGGTACCTTGTAGAATACAAATCCCAACCTACAGCTTTCAAGGAGACTCTAGCTCTTCCTCAGCTTATCCAACTGGAAGAAGAAAGGAGACCCTACAACAATGGGATGATGAGAGGCAATAGATTTCTATTGTCCACTTTTGATGGATCACTCACATGTGCAGCAAAGGCTTGGATGATGAAGCTAGAGGCATTCTTCCTACTACATCCAGTAGTAGAGAGAGAGGTTGTAGAAATTGCAACGCTGCACCTTGAAGGTGAAGCAAATACTTGGTAGTTCAACCATTTGAGCCATGCAAGAGTGTCTACTCTTGCTGAGTTTTCTCAGAGGTTGATCAGGAAATTTGGAAAAGGGAAGGAGAAGCCCTCACCACCATGGGAAGAGGCATGTACCAGCATTGTTACAACCATGAAGGAGTAGCCTTCATCTTTAGTAGTTTGGGAAGCCCACACATTTGAAGAAGGAACTCTTGCAGCCCTATAAGATGCTTCCAAATTTCACCAAGGTATGCCTAAGTTTCCATCTCTTATCATTTCAGAGGGATATACATCATTGCATACTTCTAATTTAGAGAAACAGAAGTGCACTGCATTGTACAAGAGCAGTAGTGAAGAAAAGAGGCTCCATTCCTTATGGGAGCATTCAAATGGAAGCTTCATTCATGAAGCAATGGAGGAAGAAGTGATAGATGGTAGAGATCTTGAGATGAGAAATATTTTCTCCTTTCCAGATGACACTTTCTCAATGAGCATCTCACAGCTCAAAGAGAAACTTCTATCTGCAGCAAATCCAAAACCTTATTGGTTTTGGAAGGCCATTGATGAGAAGAAGGTTTCATGGAGAGATCTTATGGGAGGTGCACTTCAACATATCATGGAGTGCAAGGTTCCAAAACAGCTTGAGGAGGTTTTTCCCTCATCACGATTGGATCCCTATGGATTCAAGAAGGACATTGATGAGAGATCTTCTCTAAAAGATCTCCAAGGAGTTGCATTTGAACATCCCATGAGATGCAAAAGGAGAAATCTGATTTGGGAGGACGGTAGTCTTCATTGGAAGGGTACCAAGGTAGAGAATGGTAAGAGACATCCACAAGGGGATGAATGGATGTGGATAGAGAGCAAGAGGCTGGTAAGCCACTGGCATATTTATGACACAGGGCAGCAAGAGGCAAAGCTGCGTTGGCTACTCTTGAGAGAGTTTGGCCATCATATGACATATCCTCTTTCTAAGGGTATGTGGGTGGAAGAAGTTTGGTAGGATACTTGCATCATTGGTCAGCAAGGAGTATGGACACATTATGTTGATATGAAATTATTCATACCAATCACTATTTTTTCACCACATGATTTATATGATGGAGGTATGAGGAGGCAGCAAAATCCATTGTTGCTTGGGTTGTTCTTGGGAGAGCATGAACATATTTTCTCTCACACTTTGCATGATGTTGCAGGATTAGGAGATGGCACTATCATGGTGCAAAGGGGCTACTCCTTGGCCTTATATGATTAGGAGGCACTTCCACCTTGGAAGGAACTTCCTCTATATAGCAGCATTGTGAGAGATGTCTTTGATAATGGGCATGTCAAAGAATGGAGCTATGAGTTGGAAGGAGCCTATTTGCATAGGCCAATATCTCTGTCACTTTGGAGTTTGAGTTTATTGATGGAGTGTCCCCAGGATCACTTCACATTTGATGCACTTGGTGGACAAGGAGGAGGTGAGGGAGATGGAGTAGTGGATGGAAACATCTATTACAGATATATGATCTTCTTAACTTGGATTTCCAAGCATAATAAGGGTGATCTTCCTACAGCATATGATTCATTCCTCTTCATGGGAGTATGTCATACCAGTATGGGAGGCTTATTCATTGATCTATACATCTTCTTACTTCCAGTACATGGTAAGAATCTTGTTTTTACATTTATTGATTGTCTAACACAGTATTTGCATACTCTTACCATTTCTATTCAGTGCATTGCTACACAAGAGGGCAAGCTTTTCATTGAGCTCCATGATCAACATTTGGCCAAATTGTATGATGGAGACAACCATCTTTTATATGGCCTTGGGAAAGTGTTTTATCCTTTCATGTATGTTCCGTTGATGAACCCAGCCATTTACTATTCATTAGTAGATGTAATGACATACATAATTATCCATGTATCAAAAAACAACTTGCCATACTATTTTCTGAAGCAGCAGTTAGGAAAACTGCGCTGTGACTACTTGGGAAACTGTTGGTACCTTCCAACACCACATGAAACCTTTATTATTTCCCTTATTTTGATGCTAATCATGATTTCACTTGCTGATATTGTTCTTATCTTTATTGGTAGCATGATTGGGAGAGAGACACATGGGTTGAATGTGTCCTTTGGGGAAGAAGATTCCCACACTTTTTGCATTACATGTTCTAATGGGAGCATGGGAGATGATATGGCCACCACAGTAAAACACTTGTTCCTTTATGAGGTGGGCCATAAGATTGATTGGATGCCATATTATGATCAAGTTTTATTCATCATATATGGTATGTTTTGGGCCAGCTTGATTCACAACGTTGGAGAGGAGATCTTTGGAGATCTAGTCTTCATTTTGCCACTTAAGGGAAATATTATTGCAGCCCAAGATCAGTAGACACTCTACACTTATCATAAGTGGAGAGGAGGACAATGTGGGGTAGGCTACTTTGTCTACCATGTTCAGATTTTCAACCCACCTACTTTGCAAGAGCCAAAGGTGGAGGAACATTTTCAAGGGTTGCCATGTTGGGAGGTGACTCATTTTGTATGGATGATTGCTTGGGGATGGAGGATCCACATGGAAATGATGATTCCCACTACATTTCAGACTCCATGCCTTGAGAGGACCTCTAGACAACACCTAGTTTCCTTCTTGAGTATTTCACCTTTTCATGATGATGGCCATTTGGGATGCTCACCAAATGCTAGCTTGTATGCTTGGGAGAGGCACTATGGGGACTTATTGTTGAGATAGAATCATATTCCTTGGAGGATTTCATCATATGAGGATGCTATAGGAGGGGGGAATACTTCTCAGTTCTATCCTTGCAGTTGCTTTAGGACAAGCAACATTTGGGAGGGGAGGACTTTAATATTCCAAAATTAGCATGCAGCTAATTGGAATATTAAATTTTGCTGATTTCCCTTAGGAGAAGAATAAATGGGTAAGGAGGCCCATACATTTCAGAAATAAAAATTAAATCCCTCATAATGTGAAAAGGGATCATAATGCTAGCTGGATTTTACACTCTCATGTGTGAACAGGGACAAATGCATGTGGACAAGGTCAAGTTTGACCAAGTAAACAGCGCTGGTATGAGAGGAAGAGATCATCCATGGAGACAACACAATGCAAGTAGGAGGAAGATTACTTGGTGAAAGAAACCCTAATGAGTGGGGCCCAAGGAAAGAAGGATCACACATGCTTAAAAGGAGGGCAAGGCAGCCATAGCAAGACATCTTATGAATTGAATATTGGATTTTGGTCTGCATGACTATTCTTCTTTCTTCAACTGTTTAGTTGAGATTTTTGTGCTGCTTAGCACAAGGCATTCATGTTTAGGAATCCATTCTCATTTCTTGAGAGGCCTCCTGAGGGAGCTTGTACTGAATTTCCCCACATACAGGCTTGAGGCCAAGCATCCTCCTTCAGCTACATCGTTATTTCTGCAGCGGTATAATGTTGTGTTGCAGGGTGTTGCAGTTGGAATTCTCAACACCACTTCCAAAGCTTGTGTTTCAGAAGAGGAAGCCTTCCTTCCTTTGGGAGACCAGTAAGGAGGAATTTCAGCTGAATTTAAGATCTTGGCATGTGGCCAATGTATTTTACATCTCCTACAGCTCAGTCCCTTGCAGTAATTTCATCATTTCTTGCACTGTTGCAGTGAGAGGGTTAAACCCCTTGTTTTTGAGCTAGTTCCTTAGGGAAAGGGCCAACCCTTCTCCTGGGAAGCTTGTAAGAAGGATTTTCCTTAATGTATTGTATTATTCAGCTATATGTAAGCATAGATTCAGTAGGCTGCATTATTTCAGATCCAGATCTGCAGATCTATGCATTCTGTACTTGTGCTTTCATGAAACCCTTGTCGGGTTATCTTTATAATGTGTAAAAGGGGCTATATCTCCAATTTTATCCATGATTTGAGTAATAAAACCCAAGATCTATTGTTTATACCATATTTCATCAGAAACCCTTATAAAATTGCATTGTGTATGCTTCAGAAAATTCTGCATAGACCAAGTCATGGGATTTGGCCATTTTTAAGCCATATTGGGACTGGGAGATCTGTTTAACACATCAAAAGATATTTGTTTCTGATCCCCTTCTGGATGTGAGTCCCATAATACATAATCTAATGGATCCAAACATTTTTTCTTCCTGTTATAATGCAATTCTCTGGAATTAACATTTTTAGGGCCCATATTGCTGCATTTCCCCACTTTGGGATGACTTAGTGGATCATATTTTGCTATTGTAACAATAATTTGTTGGCTAAATTTTTCTACACACATTTTATGAGTTTATTTTTCACTTCTATTTCCAGTTTTATGTTGATGTATTATTGCATCCCCATTTTGGGATATTATTCATCCTTTCCATTACATTTTTCCGTAAAAGAAGCATTGCAGACCGAAAAAGTTGTTGCCGACTCTGTTTTTAAGCCAAATTCAAACAAAATTCACCAATTTGTTGCTACAACTATTGCAGAAGTCATCGAAAGCACTATTAAAGATCAACAGGGCCTTAGAAATCCCTCTGCTGCCTCAGAAACCCTCTGCAAATAAAAATCTTCGCTTTTCCCAGGTATTCCTCAAATTAAATACCTTTTTCTTGATCTAAAGAAGTAATTCAACTAATTGAATCATTTAGGAGCCTTTTGCAAACCTAAAGAAAGCTCTGTTACTTCCTAAAGCACTTTCTGTAAACCCTGGACCTATTTTCACAGATTCCCAAAGTCCTAAGATTGCTTTTGGATATAGAGATTACAGTTTGATAAATTGAACAAGAATAAAACTCTGTAGACCACAGATAAACCCCTGTTTTATCCAAACCCTTCTGCAAATTGTTATAATCTGTCAGAGATGCTCCTAAAGACCTAAATCAGTGTTTTCTAAGTCAAAAAGTAATAAATTGATAAATCAAACAAGACAATGGCGTAAAAAGTAATAGTAAATGTTAATCCTCTAAAACCCCTTGTTGTAGATGTAAAACACACTCCCCTAGCTGATAAATATTTTAAGATTAATGACAGCAATAGAATTTAACCTTCTTGAGCTCCACTGTTGGAGCCATTAAAAATCCATAGATCAGGCTGATGAAGTTTTTATTTGGGAGTCTAATTTGCCAAAATATGTTGTCCCATAGACCTTCGAGTGCCAAGAAGTAATCAGACTTTGTCAATATTGCTATTTCCCTGATCAGAGAGCCATAATAAACCCTGAAAAAAAATTATGTTTACCATTACTGCTGAGTCAATCAATCAAATGCTCCAGATCAAATCCAAACCAGATGAAACCATTTTGTCCATTGAAGCTCTCACACATCTATACCTGAATCTGGACTTCCCCAAGAGGTTCCAGATATTCCAAAATTTCACACCTTACTCTGTAGAAATTCCCAAGGTAAACCCTCCATACCCATCTATAAAATTTTCTGAAAGAACCAGACATATCATTAGCATGTTGTATTTTATTCTTGGATATTTCACAGATGCACATGCTAATGTTGTATGCTAGGTTTTTTATCTACTTTCATACCTGTTCAGCCCCCTGCTACCATTTTTAATTTTTCCCAATACCTTGCTGAAAATATTCACGAATAGTTGGTCAAAATTCCTTTTGAAGGTTTTTTCAAGTATTCCTCAGTTCTATTCCACATGTTTTTATACTTTTAGTCTGAGAAATTTTCCATCAACCTTCAGAAGCTTGATGTTGAAGGAAACCCACATTTAGTCATATTTTGGACTCCTTTAATAAGAAAATACTCCACACAGTCCACCTATACAGAGTTATTGATTCATTCATTCATTCTATGGTCAATTTCCTGAACATCAACAAGCAACCCATAATTAGTGAATAAATTAAGAAGGTCCTACAGTTGTCAGAGCATAAGAGGAAAGGTGATTGGTACTTGTACCAAAACCATAGAGAGATAAGAGTATATGGATCAAATCTCATTCCATATAAACTTCCTAAATACCTCCCAATGAGGTTATTTTCCCTTGAGTGCATAAGGCGGATCATTAATTCTAATGCAATCAATTTCCTGGCAACTAAGAAAAATACACAGTTCAAAATCAAGAATCAAGTTGGCCCTTTCATTTGTAACAATAGAGATGCAGGTCCAGAGGCTGAAAAGTGTTTGCAAGAGTTTAAATTTAGTAAGATTTTTCTATGGTACTAAGATCCTCTAGGAGTAATAAGTAAAATGAGAGTTAAATTCAAATTGACTCCTTATGTACATGAGAAGAAACCAGACATTGAAAAATTCTCCAATCAGTCTGAATGGTTGGAGAACACCTTGATAGAGGCAGAGAAGCAAGGTGATACTAGTCAAACCTTGCAAACTCCAACCCAAGAAGATAAAATCCCAAAGAGAATCAGGGAGGAAGGATCATATACTGCAGAGACTACAAATGAAACCAAATGTAAATTAATGTACAGGAAGAAGCCTAAATTAAATCCTGTCAATGAAGGAGTAGAAACAATAGAAGTGATTGATACATAAATAGCAGCAAAGGACAATGCACCTCCTACAATGATTGAAGAAGAACATCAACCTTAAACTTCTAAAACTTAGCTTATTCAGAAGCAACATAGTGTTGAAATATCATCTTCCAGCAAACTAGCAGAGAAGGAGATTGACATTGTGCAGAAATACAGAGAGACAAAGATGAAAAATGAAGCATTGAAGATTGATACATAAAATCATTATTGGAAGCATTCACCAATGACCAAAGCAAATTGCTTTCTGCTTTTGAATATAAGACTAGAAAGATGCAGATGACATTCTTGCATCCTAAACTAAAACATCCTAAAACACCAGCAGATTACAAAAAATCATCATATGAAGTTCAAGCAGATGACCTTCATCCCATTGATCAAATTGAATTTCACAAACATGTTGGTGAAATGCTTTATTCAACCATGACAAACAAGGAAATGAGTGTTCAGAAGCTCCAAAATACTCTTGCAAACATCGAAGATCAACTCAAGTTGGAAAAGGAATCATCACAGAAAAAATATAATATAATAAAATCACTGGAAGATTTGGAATTGAAGTAGGATTTGATCCTAGTAATGCCAAAGTTGTAGATGAATTGATTAAGAAGAAAAATGAAGATATTGTTGCATTAAAGAAGAAAATTAAGATGCCTCCTACTGAACATCCTCAAGCAAAGGAGGTGTTACAAGATGCAAATCAGAAAGATGAGATGATGAATCTCATACTATAGTTGACTGCCCAGATTAAAGAAATGGAAAATTTGGTTTAGGAGAAAAAGGATAGAGCAGAAGAACTTCCAGTCACAGTCATTCATGTAGTCACCACAGTTGTGGCTTCCACACTAGCAGAATCATTGGCTCCTACAGTCCCAATGGCTACAACTCTTCCAGTCACTTCATCAACAACTTCAACAACAGAGTCTTCAACAACAGCAGCCCAGCGTATAGATGAAGCAAGTAAACTAGTAAAAGCTATGCAGGACATGTCTATTCAAATAAATGAAATTAATAGACTTAAAGAACAACTTAAAAGTCTTGAAGATGAAAAGAAACTTGCTAAGATAATGCGCAAAAATAAAGAACGAAGGGCAAACAGGTTGAATGAGGAATTGAAGAAGTTAGAAAAAGATCTAACATTGAAAGAACCCATGGCACAAGAAAAACAACAACTTTGGGCCAATATCATTGAATCTATTAATGATATTTGGCCATCCATACAGGTTATATATGAATAGAAATATTTATTCAAATCAGCAAGAGAAGCTATCCAAAATATAAAAGAAGAACTTGGCAAGAAACCTGAAGAAGCTCTTGAAATCATCAAATTTCTTAATTCCAAAAATAGGCAAGAACTAGAAGAAATTGGAATTAATGACAGAACAAAAACCATCCTAGAAGTTAGGAAGGTTATTTCTAAAAATAATTTGATGATACAACTAGAAAAGAAATGCCATAATATGGAGATTGCCATTACAAGGTTCATGATGAAGTTTTATGTCCTAAGGCAGAAAGGCCTTCCCAATCCTCTAGTTATTCATGATAAATTAATGAAGCATGATGACTATGATAAGAAAATGAGAGAGGTTACCAAGTATCAGGCTAATATGCCTACCTCACAAGGTATTCCAACAGGGAAGGTACTTTACAAGAATTTAGAGAATTTTTTTTACCTACAGCATGAGGTGAAACACATATTTGTTAATAAGCCTACATTCTCAAAATATACTGAAACAATTGAAATATTCAGGAGGATGATGAAAATCAAATTTCCAGAGACAGAATTTTGGGAAAAGATGATTGATTTACTGTGAAATCAGTTTGCAGTAAGAACATAGCAATAAAGATAAAACATCAATAACAGTCTTTCAGTGAAAATAGGGCAGTCACAGTTTGTAGTGAAAATATCACAGTAAAAGAGTATCACTATGAAAGAGTATTAGTTTAAAGTTAAAGTTAAAAGTCAAATCAGAAATTACAGAGTAGAGTTTAAAGTGTATCAGTTGAAAGGTCAGAGTGAAAATAAAAATAGAGATAAAGCTGCCAGTGTAGAGGACACTCCACTGCCTAACGAACAGCCCTTGTTGAGCAACAATAAAGAAAGAAATCAGCAACAAACTGAAGATAGCAAACATTAATTTCAATAAAAGCAGAGACAACTTGCATTAGTTAGATAACTATCACTATCTTCTTGCATGAAGATATTTCTTTTTCCATGAATAATTCCTAAGTTTGTTTTAGGATATTTTGTAATAGTTTTTGTATAAATACTTCTCATTTAGAACTATTGAGTGTGGATGAATTTCTGAACATTTATATAGTTGTACTATTCTGAACCTAAGGGTGATTGTACCAATTTCAAGTCAGCAGACTGGATTTAAGCAATAAAGCATCATATTACAGGATTCATGTGTTGGGCCACTTTAGTGAAGTATTTTCACTTGTTCTTTGTCAATTTCTTATGTTTTTCACCAATACTTGTATGTCTTTCTAAATCTAAATGATATATCAGGAATTTTATTTCAGAATATGTTAAAACCACTCTGTTTTGAACTATTTATCATTTATATGTTTTTTTCTGATATCCAGATAAAGGGATTCTTAATTGCCCCCTTATTTCTATTAACCTCTATATTTTCACTCGTTATCCTGATTTGAGAACCCTTAATTTCTCTCTTATGCCGATTGAAACCATTTTCATCATCAGCCTTGAATATCTGAAGTAACTCAGCTATCTTGCCTTGTAAACATTTCCCTTTAGACCTTGATCCTGATCTGACTGCTTGACACATTGACTCCATTGGCCCAATGGAATACAGACATACATCTATCCATCTAAGTAAGTGATTTCACCACCAAACCAAATCCAAAATCAAATCCCAAAGAACCCTACATAACTAGCCTAAAATCAAATACAATCAACAAAGATAAATCATATAGAGAGAGCCCTCTCTAAGCATTAGGAAGGTTAGATCCTAAGGCTTAAAAGTAGGTTTTTGGTTACCTCTAATATTCTTTAAAACACAAAAAATAATAACAACCCTTGAGAATTATTGGAGTGATAACATATTGGTGACTCCACTGGGGAACTAACCAATCCTCAGTGTTTAAAATAGATCTTAAAGGAAATATTTTTACTTTTCTTTTCACCTTAAGATTGTTTTGAAGGGTTGTTAGTAAAGTTTCCATAAAAAACTGTAATTCTGGCTTCCAGAAGATTCTATTATACTAGGTCTAATCCAGATCCAGAACTTGTTGTCATAGTAGATAATCTTGACAGAATTCTAAAGAAAAAAAATTAGAAATTTTAGGTAATAATAATTCATTGATCAAAGAAAATTCTCTTCCCAATAAATTATCAAGTTTACAAGACATTGAATTTGATTTAAATTTTGAGCAATCTTTGTTTAAAACTAAATAATAAGATGACATACATAATAGTGTAATATATCTTGATTGCATTTCATTCATTGAAAGTAAGAACGAAATTGTTTCACTAGATTCAGATGAAAAAGCCCTATAATTTTATGATAAACTTGATGCGATAACTGAAACTTTGATTAAGGAGATTGATGAAGCTTATTTTCAACATTCAGTTGAATTGATTGCTTTATCTACCTATACCCATAAGCCTTCTACCAGTCATTTAGAATCTGTAGGTTAATCCTTGTTTACTACCACCTCATCTATTATTTCCATTACACTTCAGTCCACATAATCCTTCATTCCTAAGCTTCCACTTAAACCTAGAGTTTTATTTCCATCCCAAAATACTGCAAGTTCATCCTCTAGCATTGCTACTGCATTTTCAATTACTTCAACCACATTTCCCAACACCTCTTCTAGCATCACAACTACATCTTCAAGTGTTCCTACCTCATCTGCAAGTACTTCAACCTCATCACCAAGTACTTCAAACTTACCTCCTAGCCAAGCTAGAATCCAAGCCATGGTTGCCAGATATGCCCCATTGGTTCTACAAGACCCTCTAAATGCCATGCCCTAAGATTATCAAAGAAAAATCCCTCAACTTGATGGAACCACTCACTACACTGCACAATAGCATGTTAATAAAATGACATAATACTTTGAATTTCATGAATTAGATGATGTTGATGTTCAAATGAGAATTTTTTCTCAAACTTTAGTTGGTGATGTGAAAAAGTGGTTTAAAGGTTTGCCTACTAGTAGTATTGCTGATTTAGCTGCTTTCCATAGGATGTTTCTTAATAGATGGGAGAAAAAGAAGAATCCATTACAAATTTTGTCTGAATTTGAAAACATAAAAAGAGCACCAAATGAAATAGTTCAGGACTATTGTACAAGATATAATAGTATATACAATGCAATCCTTTTCAATCTTAAACCTCCTCCAGACTCTGCCCTTATCAAATTCCCTAATGGATTTGATACAGATATGGCTTACCAACTGAGAGAGAGAAACCCAGAAACCTTAGAGAAAATGCAAAGTAATGATGTAAGTGTAGAGGCAAACTTGTTAGCCAAGAAAGCTATATTAAGAAATGAAAGAAGAGTGACAATAAAAGAGGAAACATCAACCTCAGATCTGAAAATATATAACTTAGCAAAAAATTTAGAAAGAATGATGGATAGGTTAGATAATATGGAAATGAAGCCACAATGGAATAACCAACAACAAGGCCCTCAAATAAGAAATCCCAATTTCAGGAAAAACACCAACATTGGTAAATCTAGAGAATCAACACTTGATCAAACAATAAGACCACCTTTCCAAGAGAACTATGCTAAAATTTCTCACCAAAACAAAGATGATGAAGAGACTCAGATTAATCTAATGGGTATTAATGATGATAACACCATTTTTCTTACACAAGAAGAACATGATTTATATGAATTACAACATTTACAATTAGAATCTGGTGAGTCTTTTGAATACAAGCAAGGTTATGAGTTTGCAATAAATGAAGTTCATAAGCAATATAACCTTAGGAGAAAGAAAAATGTAGAAGCCCCTACTAAGAAATCTGCCCAAACTCAAACAAAGAAGACAACAGAGGCTCGTACAACCAAAGTACTGCAAATCCTCCCTATGGAAACCCAGCAAAACTCTAGTTAAACTCAAAAAAATTCAAGTCCCAGTCAAAAATTCTCAAGCCCTAAAATAACACCCAGTCCTAAAATTATTGACATAACAAATATTGTTGTTCAAACATCAGCAGATCCTCAAAAATATGCTGCTGTGAAGACAACAACTTCCTCTAAAACAACAATTTCAGATCCAAAAACATCTATTGCTGATCCAAAATCAGCTGATCCTAAAACAGTTGCTGCCAAAACAGTTGCTGAAACCTCAAAACCTGCCAAAAATTCCACTGCATCTCAAACTGTCCCTGAAAGGGAAATAAAAAGCAGTAAAACAGTGGAAATACAAACAAAAAATGAAAAACCAACTGTAGAAAAAGAAGATAAATATACCCAAAATGCAGTTACAAAAGAAGAAATAATTCAGTTAGGAAAATCACAAGCACCATTCAACATCCAAGCTGAAATTTCCAAACAGAAGATACCAATTCCTTTAACAGAATTGATTAAGCATGATCTATACAAATCACATATCACTGAGACTTTAAATATGAATGCTAGAGAAGATTCTGTAAATTTGAGTGATGATCAACCAGAACTAATTTTTGGTCCTGAAGTAAATGGAAAACACCAAGAAGGAGGATTTCCTCCTTTCTACATTAGTTTGATTGTTCATGATCAAATTTCACATAATGTAATGCTAGATTCAATAGTTTCACATAATTTAATGCCAAAAGCAATAATGGAAACCTTGAATTTAGACATCACTAGACCTTATAAAGATCTGAGTCTCATTTGATTCTAGCAAAGTGAAATGTCTAGGCTTAATCAAATATTTATGTGTTACATTAGTTCAATACCATGTATAAAGGATAGTCATGGATATTGTAGTAGCTAACATCCCTCCTAAATATGGAATGTTGTTATCTTGCTCATGGGGAGGAAAATTGCAGGGATCTTTACAACTAGACATGTCTTATGCAACAATATCAGTTTTTGGCCAACCCAAGAAACTTTATAGAGAGACATTAATGAAGTACATGGTTAGTAGTGTAGAAAGACCTCAAAATTATCCCATTTATTCTACACCTACTGATATGGAATCTTTTGATTTTATGTAATTCTGAAAATGGTATAGAGAACAACACTGAATTAAAACAGAAAGAGAAATACCTAGAAAATGAAAACATATTTCATGAATCAATGTGGCATCTAGATTTTGATGGATCAGTGAAAAAATTAGGAGCAGGAGCAGGAGTTTGGATACACAACATGGAAAACAATAATTAAGAAGGTTATGCCTTTAGATTAAATTTCAAATGTACAAACAACATGGCTGAGTATGAAGCTCTGATTTTTGGATTGCAGATTGTTAGAAATTTAGGAGGCAAAAGAGTTTCTATCATGGGAGACTCTGATTTAATTGTAGAACATATAAGAGGAGAATATTCTATGTATAATCCTAGATTAAGCCAATATAGAGAAACAATTTTAGATCTAATCAAATAATTTCTTGAGTGTGACTTTGCTATAATTCCTAGAAAACAAAACATACAAGCACACAGTTTAGAAACTTTTTCTAGTACATGTAATCTTCCTTTTCAACCAAATCATCAATATGAAATAGAAGTTAAACACAGACCTACGGTACCAGATAATCTAAAATATTGGAAGATATTTTCACAGGATGAACAAATCTATTATTTCATGAATGCTGAGGGAGAATTTCACAGTTGTAACATAGACACAGATTGTACAGTAGATGATAAAATAGATAGTGAGATAAATGTATATAACTTAGATTTCACTAAACCCACTAAATTCACTCAAGTAGAAATAGATAATTTAAAAAAGGTAGAGATTGAAGAATTAGCAGATGATGATTCTGACATTTTAAACCTTAAGAATAACTTTTTACCTAAGGGATTAGCCTCATTAGAAGATATTTTTTATTCAAATGATGTTGCAAGAAAACCAAAGATGGAACCATTAAGATCTAATATAGAAGAATGAAATATAGGAACAGAACAAAGGCCTAAACTAATCAAACTTTAAAAAATCCTTACGTCAAGAAGAAAAATTGAAATACATAGCTCTGTTTAAGGAATTTCAGGATGTATTTGTATGGAGTTATGAAGACTTAAAATCTTATGACACTAGCATAATACAACACAAAATACCTATAAAAGAAGATAAAAAACCTTTCAAACAGAAGCTTAGAAGAATCAATCCAGTTTTAATGCCTTTAATTGAAAAAGAGGTTAAGAGAATGTATAAAGCCCAGATAATTGCACCTCTCAGATATTCTGATTGTGTTTCAAACCTAGTTCCCACTAGGAAGAAGATAGGGGAAATCAGACTTTGTGTTCATTTCCGGAATTTAAATAAAGTGTCCCTAAAAGATAACTACCCTCTCCCCAAGATGGATCATATTTTACAGAGGGTGGTTGGTTCATCCAAGATTTCATTACTTGATGGATTCTCTAGGTATAACCAGATTTTAGTTCAACCAAAAGACCAACCAGAGATTGCATTTACTACTCCATGGGGTACTTTCATGTATGTGAAAATGCCTTTTGGATTAATGAATGCAAGAGCCACCTTTCAGAGAGCTATGGATATAGATTTTGCTAAATAAATTCATGATTTTCTTGTGATCTATCTATATGATATAAATGTATTTTCAAAAACTGATAATGAACATCTAGATCACCTAAGACAAGTGTTTATCAAATGCGGGAAATTTTGTATTTCTTTAAATCCCAAAAATACTATCTTTGGACTTGAAGAAGGAAAACTATTAGGGCATATTACATCAAAAGAGGGAATTAGGATAGACCCAGCTAGAATAAAGGCCATTATGAACATAAGCCATCCTAGGAATATTAAAGAATTGTAGGCTTTCTTAGGTAAAATCATTTTTCTCAGAAGATTCATTTCAAACCTCGCATAAATAATTAAAGAACTCAATAACATGTTGAAGAAAGACTCAGTACTTAAATGGACTGTGGAAGCCAAACAATCATTTAAATCAATCAAACAAGCCTTGACAAGAACACCAGTCCTAATAAGTCCCTATTTCAAAAAAGATTTCATTATTTTTTCTTTTGCTTCAGAACATACTATTTTTGTAGTCTTACTGTAGAAGAATGATCAGGGCTATGAACATCCCATTGCTTTTTTCATCAAATCACTTAGAGATGCCACTTTAAAGTATAACATAATGGAAAAGCATGCACTAGCTTTAGTGAAGGCTATCAAAGACTTTAGAGTATACATCATGTATTCACACATCATTGCTTATGTTCCAAATTCAGTAGTGAAAGACATTCTAACTCATAATGGGCCTGATGGTAAAAGAGGCAAATGGATTGCCACCATTTTGGAATATGACATAGAAATTAAGACCACGAAACTCATTAAAGGTCAAGGTTTAGCCAAACTCATGGCTGAATAAAATTGTCATGCTTTAGATATAAATTTCATTGCCCAATTAGATGATCAGGAAGAGATGGCGACTCCACAGGTCAATGAAGCCTTTTCAGATTCACCATGGTATGCAGATATTATATTTTCATTACTAAATTTACAAGATCCTCCTGAATTGTCAAGAACTAAAGCTAGATTTTTAAAGTTAAAGGAAATGAAATTTTGTATCATAGATAATGCACTATTTTGGAAAGATCATGGTGGCATTTTATTGAATTGTTTTCTTAAATATGAAGTTGATAAAGTTATGGAAGAGTTTCATGCAAGTGACTGTGGAGGACACCTTTACTGGAAGTCAACTGCAAATAAAATTTTGAGAGTTGGTTTTTACTAGGATATACTTTTTGCAGATGTGAAAAAGTATGTGACCTCCTGTCACAAATGCCAAATCTTTAAAGGGAAGAAAAAGTTGCTACTTTACCCCTTAAACTTGTTATCACTCCAGTAAATTCTTAAGTTGTGGGATTTTGGTTTTTAGTTAAAGAATACTAGAGGTAACCATAAACCTACTTCAAACTCTAGGATCTAGCCTTCCTAGGGTTCAGAGAGAGCTCTCTCTTTAAAGTTTAATTTTGTTTTAATTTGTGAATATTAGGCTAGTTATTGAAGTGCAATTTTGGTTTGGTTTTGTT
Organism: Pinus albicaulis; assembly: GCA_034641835.2. NCBI lineage: Eukaryota > Viridiplantae > Streptophyta > Pinopsida > Pinales > Pinaceae > Pinus > Pinus albicaulis. The sequence goes on along the minus strand of CM076575.1, from coordinate 2,068,982,103 downwards.
GGATTTGGTGGGAAAATTTCACTTGGAGGGTAGATAGAGGGAAATATACTTATCGATTGGGCTATGGAGTCTAAGTCAAGCTAACAGAGCTGGGATCAAGGCCTAAAAGGTCAAATGTCTGCAGGGCAAGATAGATAACCCTTGGAGATCTTGGAAAAATGGTTTTTGAGATGGTATGATCAGGATAAAGGGCACTTAAGAATCCTTAAATCTGGAAAAGGGAAGTAGAAGATAGAGGTCGAATGGGAGAGAGATCAATTAAGAATTCCCTACACTGGAAATCAGAAGAAAAAAAAGAAATGATAAATAGTTAAAAACAGGGTGTTATTAACATATCATGCAGTAATACTCCTAGTTATATATTCAGATTTAGAATTAAAACACAGATGTATGCATGTAACAAAGAAGAATAACAATGACAAGTTTTAGAGAGTACTTCACTCCATATAGCTTATCACAGGGATCCTGAAGTATGATGCCAAATAGGTGATCCAATCTGCTACTCAAAATCGAAATCCAAAGCCTTCAAGTCAACAAAATATCTATAGTAATCTCCAGCAATTATTCCACACAAAAATACTTCAAAAGAGTGAAGTACTTATACATAATGTTTGACAAAATATCCTAGATGACTTCAAGGAATTAACTTAGGAAAATAAAATATCTTATAACAATAATAGTGACAGCTGCTCAACAAATTAGCAAGCTGTCATATTTTATTCAAAATGAATAGAAACTGTTTTAAGATAAGAAGCAGTTAGCTGCTTATGTGTCTTATTTGCTGGCTTTTTAGATATTTTTCAGAATCTAACTTGCCTTCACTGATACTCTTTCTCACTGATACTCTTTCATTTCAGATACTCTTTAACTTCAGTGAAACTGCTTTACTGCTGTAAAATCTATTTTGACAGTGAAATCAACAAACAAATTTTTTCTTCTTCATGTGTTTGCCTTTCATTCTTCATAACAAATTAGTCAATGCCTGCCACTCCTCATTTTTAGGAATTCGAATATTTTTGAGTTTCCTAAAATTCTCATCAGCCTCAGTGTACCTAGCAAATGTGGGCTTGATGACAAATAAATGCTTGATTTGATACTGCAAATAAAACAAATCTTCAAAAATTCTTAACAATACTTTTCCTGTGGAAATACCTTGACATGCTGACTTGTTCACCTACTCCTTGGCATGTTCTCTTATCTTCTTGTCATAATAATTTTGAGGCATTAAATTATCATTTATAACCATGATATCAGGAAGTCCCTTTTGCCTTAAATTGGTGAATTTAACCATGAATTTGGCTATAGCAGTATTCATTCCTTCACATTTCTCTTCAAGCCACCTCATCAAATTTATTTTGGTGGTAACATTCCTAATTTCTAGGATAGTTGTTGTCCTGTCATTGATTTCTAATTCTTCAAGTTCCTGTCTATTCTTGCTGTTGAGGAAATTTATCAACCTTACAGCCTGTTCTGGTTTATCAGCTAAATCATCATGTGTCTTTTAGATCTCTGCTTGGGCTACCAATAGTAACTCTATCTGCTCAAAAATTACCTGAATTGAAGGCCAAACATCATGGATGGCTTCAATTACATTATTCCATAGGTAATTTTTCATATATGATATATGATCCTTGAGAGTTAGTTCTTTTTAGAGCTTCTTTACCTCTTGACTCAATCTGTGGGCATTTTGTTCATGTATTTTAGCATCTATTTGAGTTGATTTGTTTGTATTCTCAATATTTTCAATTATCTTTGTCAATCTGTTGATTTCATTGGTCTTCAAGGACATCTCTTCCATTGCTTTTACTAGTTGACTGCTTTCATCTGTAAGTGGCAACACTATTGTAGAGGATTCAATTACTGGAGTTGTTGAAGAATTCACTGGCACTG
>CM076575.1:2068729207-2068980113 GCA_034641835.2 Pinus albicaulis | reverse complement strand
TTTTTCCTTTTGATCCTGTAAAAGTTCCTTTGTTTGAGGATGCTCACCTTTAGGAAGCTTGAGTTGTTTCCTCAAGGCAGCTATGTCCTCAATTTTCTTTTTAACCAATGCTTCTGCTACTTTAATGTTTGTAGGATCATATCCTACTTGTAATACTAAATCTTCTAAGGCCTCTATCCTTAGGTCCTTTGCATATAATGAAGCTTTATCCATCTTCATTCGGTCCTTCATATTAGAGATGGTATTTTGAAGCCTATGAGCACTCATAGATTTTGTTGTGATTGTGGAATAGAGCATCTCTGAGGTTTGCCTATGAAACTCAATCTGATCCAATTCATGGATTTTATCTGTAGCTACTTCCATATCAACTTTCTTGTAGTCAGCAACTGTCTTTGGCACTGATATTGTGGGTTGTAATACTGACATAATCAATTTTTTAGTTGAATAATCAATCCTGATAAGATTTTTTTTTGATTACCTGGATTTTGCTTCAAAAACTGAGAATACATTTCAGTTTTTATTTCCTCATTCTTCAATTTGATTTGCTTGTATTTCTCCTTAATATCTAAATCCTTCTCCTCAGCTGAATGTGAGGAAGAAGCCTCCATACTTTGTTGCCTTTCCATTATTTGTGCATCTTCATTATTCAATTGTTCTTCATTCTGATTTGGCTCTTTGATTATTACAGTGGCTACACTGGTCTCTGTCTGTGCAGTGTTGGTATTCAAGGTCTCTGTTTCTTCAACATCTATTGTTACTTTACCTTTATCTGTTGTATCCAGTTTTGACCTCTTGTTATAAATGATCTTAAAATTTGTTTTTGTTGTAGTCTCTACAGTATAAGCTCCTTCTTCTCTGATTCTCTTAGTGGATGTCTCTGGTTGTATGGAAAGTTCCAAAGGGTGACTAGTATTCCTTTGGTTTACTGCTTCTAATAAAGTATTTTCAACCCACTCAATTTGATTAGAAAACTTCTCTACTTCTAGCTTTGATTCATGGATAGAGGGTGTCAATTTACATTTTACCCTTAGTTTACTTAAGATCCCTTATGGATCATAATTCCATGGGAAGCTTTTTTCTAATTTATATTCCAGTAGTTGACTTGTTGCTTCCTTTTCTACATCTCTGTGATTACATATGAAAGGCCCAATTTTATTTTTGAGTTTGAATTGGGTCTTCTTTTTGGCTGCCGTGAAATTAATTGAATCTGAATTTAGGATCTGCCTAATGTACTCTAAGGCAAAGATCCTCATTTATGGATGCTTGGGTAGCTTGTAAGGCAACACGTTAGAACCAAAAACTGTGATTTCATTGAATTTATCATACAAATACCAATCACCTACTTTGCTTTGCTCTAATAGCTGCAATATTTTCTTCATTTCCTCACTGATTCTAGGCTGCTCTGTTTTTGTCAAGATGGTGATCAATGGATAAAAACAACTCTGCTAACTCTAAATAATTAAATTTTGTGCCTTATTTTTTATTATATATGTCCAAAAGATAACTAATAGAGGTTTTCCTTCTATATCCATATTTTGAAGTGAAAATGGAAAGCTTTCTGATTGAAATAATAGAAACAAGTGGAAAAGATAGGAGGTATATCTGAATACTCCTTCTAGCTGTAAATTAGTCAATTAATAGTGAATGCTATCAGCAATAAAACCAACATAGTCAAATATAACTGAGGACAGTTGACCTGGATAAAAGGTGGACAAAAATCCCAGGTTAGACTCATCAGTATGTTCATCAGTGAAATACCCAAGTATGAAGGAAATCATGCAGATTACATGCCTTGAACCTTCAGGGAACTTGGCAGTTGAATATGGAGGGTTTAACTTGGGAATTTCAACATGTAGGGGCATAAAATTCTGAAAAATCATAAACCTTTTAGGAAATTCTAAGCCAATGTATAGCTTAGTGAGGGCTTCAATAGACAATGGGACCGCTTGGAGGTCTAGTTGAAGCTGCAACATTTGGTTTATTGACTCTGCAGTGATGGTAGATAGGACCTCTTTATTTGCATTCACAATAGCGCTTTGTTCATGAATGTAGTACTAGTGGCATAATATGATAATTTCTTGACATGGGTGAGTCAGGGGGACTACATATTTGGGCAGATTGGATTCCCAAATATGAAATTCTTCATGATCATCTAGAGATTTTTCAAAACACCGGCTGTGGATATCTAACAAATTGAATTCAACTATGGGATCAACTATTTTGTAGTCAATATCAGCAAGGGGAATATGTTCAATATCAACACTTGGGGGTTGTAATGGATTGACTACAATTGCAGTATTTGGAGTCATGGCAGGAGTGGATTTAGGAGTTTCAGAACCTTCAGGTTTGATTACACTCTGTTTTTTAGGCATCTTGATTGGCTTCTGCAAGTTTAAACTTTTTGTAGAGGCAATTTTATTATAACAGAGGCTTGATTGGGAAAATTTAGCAAAATAGAATATCGTTTTGGATTTTATGCTCAATTAGGTTTCTCAAAAGAAGTTCTGAGGCTAAAAACTAGTCTAAAACAGAAAACAAGGGTTTTTTGAATTTTTTTACTGAAAAATGGGTTAAAAACTCTGCTGAAACAGGATTTACAGAAGACAACTAGGGTTCCTGGGAAAATTTTGCCAGAGTTTGGCATGTTTCTGGGACTTTTGGGTAATTTGATTACTCGATTTCCTAACTTTGAAATGATTCTACTTTCTTTTAAAAGGTTTTTTCAATTTAATTACTGGTATGAAACTCAAAAGAATACCTGTTTGTATGCAGGTATCGGTTTTAACAAGGTTTCTTCAGTCTCTGGTCGAATTGATGGCTTTTAGCAGTTGAACTAGAGCAGGTGCGGCTCCTTAGCAGTTTTTACAGGTTTCTTTTGGTGAATTCGGAGGTTCTGGGGATAAAAATGGGTATCAGGGGCTTTCACCAGTTTATACAGTCGGGAAGGAAAAAACAATGGTTAAACGCGACATATAAATGAATTAATGCATTTACCAAGGTTTTATTAAAATGTATGAATTTACATTGATCAACATTGAATGTGAGTCGCGATCAGGCGGGAAGGTGGTTTTGGAAATTCAAAGAATGGAAAACTGGTGGTTATTGCGCGAAGTTTTAGTGGTAAATGGTTTTAAACAAAAATCATGCGATCGAATCAGAAGATGCCACATGGAGGGGAAGGGTCGATAGGAAACCACCCATTTTGTGTGGCTTTTGCATTGGGGCAGTCGTGCATTTAATCTATGCGATATCAAACATCGACCGTCAGATCAAACAATTTGAAGAGAACGGTTGCGATCGTGTCAAGAGTTGCATTGGAGCGGAAAGGTGGGACAGGGCTTTAATTATGTAAGCAGGAGGGTTAGGATGCCTTTAAACCTTTATGATATAACTGAGGGTTAAAGGTTTAAAACATATAATACAAGGTTTTAATAAAAATGTACATGGGAGCGGGCTTTATACATAAGTGGCTAAGGTTTAATATGTGGCGGGGGCTTATGGTAGGTTTAAAACCTTTATAATATGGCCAAGGGGTAAATGATAAAACATATATGATATGTTTGAAGGATGGTATATGCGGGTTTAATTGTTTTTTTTTATTTAAAACATTTATCAAATTTTTTTAATAAAACATAAGCGGGTGGGTTTATATATTGTATTTATATAGTTTTCAACCTTTTTCAATAGTTTAAAAACTATAGGGGTGGGATACATTAGAATAATGATAATCTTTTAGACCAAAGGGCTTTATATTTTGAGTTTTTCATTTACGCACATGGGATAATATACTTCTGTCAAAAGTTTATAATAGTGGGTTTTGGGGATATTTAGATATAATGAAATTAATAACCAGGAGAGGGTATTTCTTAGGGATTTAATAAAATATGTTAAAGGTTAATATGAAAGGGTAGTGTAAAACAAAATACACATTATCTCTAAGTATAGTACAAAATCAAGCATTGCTCATCTTTATATTTCTTTAAATAATAATTAGGATAAATGTGATTTTGTGGATTTTATGAATGCTTATGAAGGGATGAAGTTAATTATTCTAGGGTTACAATTTTACTAAGTAAGAATGTGTTTTTACTTAGGAAAAAGGGGTTTTAATACATAAATGAAGGGTAAATAATGATAAATGAGGATTCAGCATAAGAACTCAATATTTTTAACTAACCAGTCATAGAGCCTTGGGTCTGGTCCCAACAAAAGTCAGAGAAATGCTCTGAGCCTGTTTGACTGATAGCTTAGAATACTAAATACTCATGGGGGAGGGTAAATTAGTGATTTTTCCCAATGAAGTATTATTTACATGATTGCTCCACTGCTTTCTACCTACCCAACTTTTATTTCTAACTTTTTTTCTTCATTTTGCAGGTGCATTTAGACTTGCAACCTTAAAACATTTTCTTTCAAAGCATAAAAGTATCTAGATCTACCTTATTTCATATGAGGGCTCAGATTAAACTGTTGAGCTCCTCATTATTTTCTACCTATCTACTGATTTGTCAAGTTTAAACTGTTTGACAAATCTTTATTCACTATCTAAAACATGAAATTGAAAGCATGAAAGTTAAGATTAAATTGTATAACTGATCATGGATTATGGCATTTATTAACACTCTGCACATAATCATTATTCTTGCAGTAAAAGTAAAAGTAGTGGCATTTGGATTTTCTCAATTTCAATTCTCATTTCTTTTCTTTTTGGGTTTATATTTTCAAAGTCCTTTGATTTTTCTTTTAGGACTTTTACCCTCTTTTTGATTTTTTATTATTTTTCATTTTTTCAAAATATGGGAAAACAACTTGCAGAAAGCAAGGTATGTACATATTTATAAGACTTATCCAAGTCAATTCAATTTTTTATGATCCCTATTATTATAGGACCCTAATAGTGGCTCCACATGGGGATGACATTTCCTTGTGAAATATCAAGAACTCTGAGACTAGTAGCCTTTGAAATTTCACTGTGATGATCCTATAAATGTCTTCTAATATCTGCAACTTATTCATATTTATGATATTTACTTTTCAAAGCTTAGGGCCTTCTCTTCAAGCTTCAACTTTGCTAAGGAAACATCCAATCCAATCTAAACTTTGCAATGTATATGTACAATGATCAAAGTCAATAAAAACTAACTATTTGTTAACTCAGGTGAGTAGTAGTGCTTCAGCATTCTACCATTAACTGGTCCTTCTTGCAGATCTGTTCCATCCAATTCTTTCAGAAAGAAAGCATTATTACCTCTATATCCATAAATTACATAAGGTCATTTCCATAGAAAATCAAATTTTCCATGTTTTCCTTTGTCTTCTCTTCTAGAATCCCATTTTAACACTTTATCTCCTATGTAAAAATCATCCTCTTTAGTCTTTTTATCATATATTTTCTTGATTTTATCCTGAATGACTTGAGATTTTATATTAACTTGTTCCCTTGTTTGTTGCAAGTGAATAGTGTTATTTATCCTTCTTTGAATGTCATTTGTTTCAACCTGTAATTCTTGGATAATTTTCATCATTGGTACGCCTAGGGAGGAAGGAAAAACAACATCCATTCCATAAACTAGTTGGTAAGGTGAAGTACCAATGGATTTCTTAGTAGTAAGTCTATCTGCCCATAAGGCATTAACTAACTTTTTATGCCAAGTCTTTTTGTTGTCTTCAAGTAATTTTTTGATGAGATTTACAAGGCTTTTGTTTAAGGATTCAGCTAGGCCATTACCTTGGGGGTAATATGCAGTAGAGTAGCCTAGTGTAATATGGTATTTGTGGCAAAAGTCAATCCTTTTCTTAAATTTGAATGCTGCTGCATTATCAGTAATTATCTTTTGAGGGCATCCAAATCTTGAAAGAATGTTGTTTTCTAGGAAGGAAATAATGACAGTATATTTGGATTGTCTGGAGGGTATGACTTCAATCCACTTGGTAAAATAATTAGTGGCTGTAAAAACCCACTTATGTTGGCCTAAAGAGTGGGGGTGAATTTCACCAATGAATTTTAAACCCCATTGTTGAAATGGCTTTTCAGTTGAAATAGGCTTTAAAGGGAGGGATAATAATTTCTTCTTACCCTAAAAAATTTGGCACTTATCTCCAGTAAAAATTAACTCCCAGTAAAAACTAACTCCCAGTAAAAATTTGGCTAGTAAAAACTAACTCCCAAGATCTTGTTAGTAGTAGTTTTCCAATATAAATGTCCTCCACAATCACCTGTATGAAATTCTTCAAGTATTTTTTCGGCTTCTTCCTTTAGTAAAATCCCACTATGATCTCTCCAAAAAAGTACATTATCTAAGATAAAAAACCTTACTGCTTTAAGTTTTAAAAATCTAGCTTTGGTTCTTGACAATCCAGGAGGATCTTGTAAGTTTTGGAGTACAAATATGATATCTGTATACCAAGGTGAGTATGAAAAGGTTTCACTGATCAACAGTCGCCATCTCTTCCTGATCATCTACTTGAGCAATAAAATTTATGTCTAGGGCATTAAAATTGGATTCCACCATAAGTTTGGTTAATCCTTGACCTTTAATGAGCTTGGTGGGTTTTATCTCTATGTCATATTCCAAGATAGTGGCAGTCCACTTACCTCTTCTTCCATCAGGACCATATTGAGTAAGAATGTCTTTAACTATAGAATTTGGGACATAGGCAACAATGTGTGAGTAGAGAATATAAACTCTGAAGTATTTAATGGCCTTAACCAAGGCTAGGGCTTGTTTTTCCATAATGTTATACTTCAAAGGGGCATCTCTAAGGGCCTTACTGAAAAAAGCTATGGGTTTTTCAAATCCTTGGTCATTTTTCTGCAGTAAAATTGCAGCAATGGTGTGTTCTGAAGCAAATGAAAAAAATCATGAAATATTTCTTAAAATCATGACTTATTAGGACAAGGGTTTTGGTTAAGCCTTGTTTGATAGAGTCAAATGATTGTTTAGCCTTAACAGTCCATCTAAGAACTGAATTTTTTTTCAGCATGTTATTTAGTTCTCTAAGAATCTTCTTAAAAATTTTACCTTACATAGAAAAGCTTGTAATTCTTTGATGTTTCTTAGTGGGTTTATGTTTAGAATTGCTTCTATCCTAGCAGGATCTATCCTAATTCCTTCTTTTGAGATTATATGTCCAATTAACTTACCTTATTCTAATCAAAATAGACTTTTCTTAGGATTTAAAGAGATGCCATATTTCCTACACTTAATAAAAACTTGTCTCAAATGATCCAAGTGTTCATTATCTGTTTTGGAAAACACAATAATGTCATCTAAGTAAATTACTAAGAACTCATGTATTTCCTTTGCAAAGGCTATGTCCATAGCCCTTTGAAAGGTTACTCCTTCATTCATTAGACCAAAAGGAATTTTTACATACATAAAAGTGCCCCAAGGAGTAGTAAATGGTGTTTTAGCTTGGTCTTCTTCTTGAACTAGGATTTGGTTGTATCCTGAAAAACCATCTAACAATGAAATCCTTGAACAACCTACTACCCTTTGCAATATGTGGTCCATTTTAGGTAAAGGGTAATTATCCTTTAAAGATACTTTGTTAATATTTCTAAAGTCAACACACAATCTAATTTCTCCTATTTTTTTTCTTGTTGGGACCAAGTTTGAAATCCAATCAAAACATCTGATTGGTGCAATGATATGGGCATCATACATTCTTTTAACTTCTTTTTCAATCAAAGGTAATAGCACAAGGTTAATCCTTTTCAAATTTTGTTTGAATGGCTTATGATCTTCTTTTATTGGCATTTTATGTTGGGTTATGTTTGTATCATAAGATTTTAAATCTTCATAACTCCAAGCAAACACATCTTGATATTCCTTTAAAAGCTCAATATATTTATCCTTTTCTTGTTGAGGTAAAATTTTGGGCAATTTGATTATTTTTGGTTTTAACTCTGTACCAATGTTACATTCTTCTATGTCATATCTTACTGGCTCCATTTTTGGTTTTCTAGCTACATCATTAGAGTCAAAAATATCTTCTAAGGGGGTTACACCTTTAGGTAAAAATTTATCCTTAAGGTTCAATATATCTTATTCATCTTCAATAATTTCTTCAATATCTGCTTTCTCTAAGCTATCTATGTCAGCTTGGCTAAATCTAGTAGGTTTATCAAACTTTATTTTATTTACATCTAAGTCATTTAAATCTATTTCACAATCCAAATCATGATTTATTGTACAATCTGTATCTATAATGCAATTCTGAAATTCTCCTTCATTGTTCATAAACTTGTAAATCTGTTCATCTTGAGAAAAAATCTGCCAATACTTAAGATTATCTGGAATCATTGGCCTATGTTTGACTTCAGCAGTATATCTGTGATTAGGTTGGAATGGTAAATTGCATGTACTAGAAAAATTTGCAAGATAATGGGCTTGTATATTTTGCTTTCTAGGTATAACAACAAACTTACATTCCAATAAATCATCAGTTAAATCTATGGCAGTGTCTCTATATCTGCTCAGTCTAGGATTGTAAACAGAATAAACTCCATTTACTTGTTTTATGATCAAATCTGAATCTCCCATGATTAAAATTATTTTTCCTCCTAAGTTCCTGATGATCTGGAGTCCTAAGATGAGGGCTTCATACTCAGCCATATTGTTTGTACATTTGAAATTTAGCCTGAAAGCATGACCTTCTAAATGATTGTTCTCCATATTTGTTATCCAGACTCCTGCTCCGGCTCCTAACTTATTCACTGAACCATCAAAGTCTAAATTCCATTGAGATTCATGAAAAATGTTATCATTGTTTGGTTCTCTCTTTTTATCTACTAGTTCAGTTTGGATTTCATTTGTTTCAGAGTTACATAGGATAAAAGAATCAAGGTCAGTTGGTGTAGAGTAAATCGGGTAATTTATAGATCTTTCAGCACTATTGACCATTTACTTCATTAATGTTTCCCTATATAACTTTTTAGGTTGGACAAACACTGATATAGTAGCATAAGACATGTCCAATTGTAGAGATCCCTGCAACTTTTCTCCCCATGAGCGAGAAAGTAGCATACCATATTTTGGTGGGATATCAGCTACTACAATGTCCATTTGTATACTCTTACCAAGGTATTGAACTAGTGTTACATACAAATCCTTGATTAAACCTAAGCATTTAACTTTACTTGAATCAAAAGAAAACAAATCTTTGTATGGCCTTGTAATTTCTAGATTCAGAGTTTCCATGATGGCTTTGGGAATTAGATTATGGGAAGCTCCTGAATCTAGCATTGTGTTATGTAGAATTTGATCTTGAATAGTGAGACTGATATAAAATGGAGGAACTGCACCATCTGCATGTTTTCCATTTACATCTGGGCCAAAAATCAACTATGGCTGATCATCATTTATATTTATGGAGTCTTCTCCATCATTCATATTTAATGTTTCAATTATGGTTGATTTATACAAGTTATTTTTTACCAATTCAGTCAAAGGAATTGGTATTTTCAGCTTTGTAATTTCTGATTGTATGTTGAATGCAAGTTGAGTTTTACTGATTTGAATCAGTTCTTCTTTGGTAACTGTAGTTTGTGTTGGTTTATCATGCTTTTATACAGTTTTTTTTTTCATTTTCAATTGTTTTAGGATTCTCTGTTTGTGTTTCTTGTGTTTTACTACTTCTAACTTTCTTTTCAGGGACTGTTTGTGAAGCAGTAGATGTTCTTTCTGACTTAGAATTTTCAGCAGCTGTTTTTGAAGCAACCATTTTTGGATCTACTGTTTTAGGATCAACAGAAGATTTTTTGGGATCTAAATTTTCTATTGTTACAGAATTAGAAGCTTTAGCAACAATAGATTTTTTATAATCTTTTGCAACTTGAGAAACTTCATCAATAATATCAACAATTTTAGGGACTGATGCTTTCTTAGGACTAGAAATGTTTTGGGAAGAATTTGAGTTTTGCTTATTTTCCCTTGGGAGAATTTGCAGAACTTTTGTTTTAGGGGCTTCTACTATTTTCTGATTCTAAGTTTGGGAAGTTTTCTTAGTAGAAGACTCATTTTTTTTCTTATTTCTAAGGTTATACTAGCCGTGTATTTCATTTATTGCATAGTCATAACCCTGCTCATAATCAAAGGATTCACTAGAATCTAATTTAAGTTGTTGAAGTTCAAACAATTCCTCATCTTCCTGAGTTAGGAAAATGGTATTATTGTCATCTATTCCCATTATATTAATAGTATCCTCCTCATTATCATTATTATTCTGAGAACTTTCAACATAGTTCTCTTGGAATGGTGGCCTAATTGTTTGGTTTGGGGATGTTTCTTTTGTTTTTCCAGAATTTATGTTTTTTTCTAAAATTAGGATTTCTAATCTGTTGTTGGTTATCCCACTGAGGTCTTATCTCCATATTATCTAGTCTATTAATCACTCTTTTTAAATTTTTAGCTATAACATCCATTTTTGTGTCTGAATTAGCATTTTTTTTCTTTAATGGTCACTCTTCTTTCATTTCTAAGTCTAGCTTTTCTGGCTAGAATGTTTACTTCTACACTTACTGCATCAGTTTGCATTTTTTCTAAGGTGTCTACATCTCTTTCCCTTAATTGGCAAGCCATATCTGTATCAAATCCATTAGGAAATTTGAGCAGAACTGAATAAGGAGTAGTTTAAGATTTTCAGGGATAGAATTATTGACACTATTATATCTGGTGCAGTAATCTTGGATTGACTCATTTGGAGCTCTTTTCAAAGAATCAAATTCAGACAAAATTTGGAGGGGATTCTTTTTCTTTTCCCATTTATTTAAAAACAAAGTAAAAAAGACAGCTAAATCAGTTACACTACCAGTAGCTAAATCTTTAAACCACTTCTTAACTGCTCCTATTAAAGTTTGAGCAAACAATCTCGTTTGAAGATCTAAATCATCAATTTCATAAATTTCAAAGAATTCTGTCATCTTAACAATGTGTTGTTGAGCAGCATATTGAGTAGTACCATCAAACAGTGGTATTTTATTTTGATATTCTTGTGGCATGTCATGAATTTGTTGTGGTAGAACAAGGGAAGCATATCTAGCAGCTATAGCTTGAATCTTAGCTTGACTAGGAGGTAAGGTTGAACTGCTTGGAGCTATGCTGGAAATGATAGTAGAAGAAATAAAGATAGTATTTTAAGTGCTGGGAAATGAGGATGATGTATTTAAAAAATCAAAAGGTGAACTAATGGATATAATGGATGAAGTGACTGGTAGAAATAATACTCTAGGTTATAGAGATAACCTAGGGATAAATGGATCTGTAGATGAGCTGGTAGAATTTATGAATGATGTAATAGCATAAAGAGATGAATCTCTAGCTGGAATTATTGTGGTGTGTAATTGAGAAACTGGAGGTCTCTTTGCAAAAGTCAATAAATGAGCTTATTCAATAGCTTCATCAATATCCTTTAGAATAGTAACATTAATTTCTTCAACTTTGGTTTGATATTCAGCTTTCTTAAATTTAGAACTTATTGCAATAGATTTATGTTTTGCATTCAAAAATGAAATAAAAGCAGGGTCTAAAACAACAGATTGTAAATTATTTTCAGATTTACTTTTAAATAAGGAATGCTCAAATTTCAGATCAAAATCAATGTCTTGCAGACTCACTAAATCACTTCATAATGAATTGACTCTTATTAATGAGATTTCAACCTCTAAGTTTTATGTTTGTTTTTTCTTTTTACCAATTCGGTCTGGGTCATCTACTATAACAGTAGGCTTAGGATCCAGGTTAGACCTGGTATAATAGACTTTCCTAGAAGCCAGAATTACAATTTTTCAATACCCACAACCTATAATATCAATCTTAAAGTAAAAGGATGATTTAAATGATTCCTTTAAGACTAATTTTATGACTTAGGACTGGTTATTTCCCCAATATGGTCACGAGTAATGTTATCACTCCAGTAAATTCTTAAGTTGTGGGATTTTGGCTTTTAGTCAAAGAATACTAGAGGTAACCACAAACCTACTTCAAACTCTAGGATCTAGCCTTCCTAGGGTTCAGAGAGGGCACTCTCTTTAAAGTTTAACTTTGTTTTAATTTCTGAATATTAGGCTAGTTATTAAAGTGAAATTTTGGTTTGGTTTTGTTGGATTTGGTGAGAAAATTTCACTTGGAGGGTAGATAGAGAGAAATATACTTTTCCATTGGGCTATGGAGTCTAAGTCAAGCTAACAGAATTGGGATCAAGGCCTAAAAGGTCAAATGTCTGCAGGGCAAGATAGATAACCCTTGGAGATCTTGGAAAAATGGTTTTTGAGATGGTATGATCAGGATAAAGAGCACTTAAGAATCCTTAAATCCGGAAAAGGGAAGTAGAAGATAGAGGTCAAATGGGAGAGGGAGAAATTAAGAATTCCCTACACCGAAAATCAAAAGAAAACAAGAAATGATAACTAGTTAACAACAGGGTGCTATTAACATGTCCTGCAGTAATACTCCTAGTTATACATTCAGATTTAGAATTAAAACACAGATGTATGCATGTAAAAAAGAAGAATAACAATGACAAGTTTTAGAGAGTACTTCACGCCAGATAGCTTATCACAGGGATCCTGAAGTATGATGCCAAATAGGTGATCCAGTCTGCTACTCAAAATCGAAATCCAAAGCCTTCAAGTCAACAAAATATATATAGTAATCTCTAGTAATTTTATGCCACACCAAAATACTTCAAAAGAGTGACGTACTTATACATAATTTTTGACAAAATATCCTAGATGACTTCTAGGAATTAACTTAGGAAAATAAAATATCTTACAACAATAATAGTGACAGCTACTCAACAAATTAGCAAGTTGTCCTATTTTATTCAAAATAAATAGAAATTGTTTTAAGATAAGAAGCAGTTGGCTGCTTATGTGTCCTCTTTGCTGGATTTTTAGATATTTTTCAAAATCTAACTTTCCTTCACTGATACTCTTTCTCACTGATACCCTTTCATTCTGAATACTCTATAACTTCAGTGAAACTACTTTACTGCTGTAAAATCTGTTTTGACAGTGAAATCAACAAACAATTTTTTTCTTCTTCATTTGTTTGCCTTTCATTCTTCATAATAAATCAGTGAATGCTTGCCACTCCTCATTTTTAGGAATTCGAATATTTTTGAGTTTCCTAAAATTCTCATCAGCCTCAGTGTACCTAGAAAATGTGGGCTTGATGACAAATAAATGCTTGATTTCATACTGCAATTAAAACAAATCTTAAAAACTTTTTAACAACACTTTTCCTGTGGGAATACCTTGACCTATTGGCTTGTTCACCTACTCCTTGGCATGTTCTCTTATCTTCTTGTCATAATAATTTTGAGGCATTAACTTATCATTTATAACCATGATATCACGAAGTCCCTTTTTCCTTAAATTGGTGAATTTAACCATGAATCTGGTTATAGCAATATTCATTCCTTCACATTTCTCTTCAAGTTGTCTCATCAAATTTCTTTTGGTGGTAACTTTCCTAATTTCTAGAATAGTTGTTGTCCCGTCATTAATTTTTAATTCTTCAATTTCCTGTCTATTCTTGCCGTTGAGGAAATTTATCAACCTTACAGCATGTTCTAGTTTATCAGCTAAATCAACTTGTGTCTTTTGGATCTCTACTTGGGCTGCCAATAGTAACTCTCTCTACTCAAAAAATACCTGAATTGAAGGCCAAACATCATGGATGGCTTCAATTACATTATTCCATAGGTAATTTTTAATATATGATATCTGATCCTTGAGAGTTAGTTCTTTTTGGAGCTTGTTTACCTCTTCACTCAATCTATGGGTATTTTGTTCATGTATTTTAGCATCTATCTGAGTTTATTTGTTTGTCTTCTCAAGATTTTCAATTATATTTGTAAATCTGTTGATTTCATTGGTCTTCAAGGACATCTTTTCCATTGCTTTTACTAGTTGACTACTTTCATTTGTAGGTGGCAACACCGTTGTAGAGGATTCAGTTACTGAAGTTGTTGAAGAAGTCACTGGCACTACAGTGGCCAGTGGCTCTTTGGGTGCCAAATTTTCTCCTAAAGTTGAAGGCACTACTGCTGTAATGACTGGGATCACTGTAGGAATGTCTGGTTCTTTAGCTGTCTCCTTTTCTTGGACAACTTGGTCCAACTGTACTTCGATTTCCTTAATTTGAGCTGTCAATTGAAGTATCAAACTCATCGTTTCATCTTTTTCCTTTTGATCCTGTAAAACTTCCTTTGTTTGAGGAAGCTTGAGCTGTTTCCTCAAGGCAGCTATGTCCTCATTTTTCTTTTTAACCAATGCTTTTGCTGCTTTGATGTTTGTAGGATCATATCCTACCTATAATACTAAATATTCTAAGGCCTTTACCCTTAGATCCTTTGCATATAATGAAGCTTTATCCATCTTCATTTGGTCCTGCATATGAGAGATGGTATTTTGAAGCCTATGAGCACTCGTAGCTTTTGTTGTGACTGTGGAATAGAGCATCTTTGAGGTTTTCCTATGAAACTTAATCTGATCCAATTCATAATTTTTGTCTATAGCTACTTCCATATCAACTTTCTTGTAGTCAACAACTGTCTTTGGCACTAATACTGTGGGATGTAATACTGACATAATCAATTTTTTAGTTGAATAATCAAATGCTGATAAGAATCTGTTTTGATTACCTGGATTTTGCTTCAAAAAATGAGAATATATTTCAGTTTTGATTTCCTCATTCTTCAATTTTATTTTCTTGTATTTCTCCTTAATATCTAAATCCTTCTTCTCAGCTGAATGTGAGTAAGAAGCCTCCATAATTTTCTTCCTTTCCATTATCTATGCATCTTCATTATTCAATTGTTCTTCATTCTGATTTGGCTCATTGATGATTACAGTGGCTACATTGGTCTCTGTCTGTGCAGTGTTGGTATTCAAGGTCTCTTTTTCTTCAACATCTATTGTTACTTTACCTTTAGTTGTTGTATCCAGTTTTTTCCTCTTGTTGTAAATGATCTTAAACATTGTTTATTTTGTAGTCTCTGCAGTATAAGCTCCTTCTTCTCTGATTTTCTTAGTGGATGTCTCTGGCTGTTTGGAAATTTCCAAAGGGTGACTAGTATTCCTTTGGTTTAATGCTTCTGTTAAAGTATTAACAACCCACTCAATTTGATTATCAAACTTCTCTACTTCTGGCTTTGATTCATGGATAAAGGGTGTTAATTTAAATTTTACCCTTAGTTTACTTAAGATCCCTTGTGGATCATAATTCCATGGGAAGCTTTCTTCTAATTTATATTCCAGTAGTTGACTTGCTGCTTCCTTTTCTGCATCTCTGTGATTACATATGAAAGGCCCAATTTTATTTTTAAGTTTGAATTGGGTCTTCTTTTTGGCTACCATGAAATTAATTGAATCTGAATTTAGGATCTGCCTAATGTACTCTAAGGCAAAGATCCACATTGATGGATGCTTGGGTTACTCGTATGGAAACAAGTTAGAACCAAAAACTCTGATTTCAATGAATTTTTCATACAAATACCAATCACCTACTTTGCTTTGCTTTGATAGTTGCAATATTCTCTTCATTTCCCCACTGATTATAGGCTGCTCTATTTTTGTCAAGATGGTGACCAATGGATGTAAAAACAACTCTGCAAGCTCTAAATAATTGAATTTTGTGCCTTCTTTTCTAAGTATAGATGTCCAGAAGATAACTTATAGAGGTTTTCCTTCTATATCCAAATTTTGAAGTGAAATTGGAAATATTTCTGATTGAAAAAATAGAAACAAGTGGAAAAGATAGGAGGTATATCTGAATACTCCTTCTAGCTGTAAATTAGTCAATTGATAGTGAATGATATCAACAATAAAACCAACATAGTCAAATATAACTAAGGGCAGTTGACCCGGAGAAAAGGTGGTCAAAAATCCTAGGATAGACTCATCAGTATGTTCATTAGTGAAATACCCAAGTATGAAGGAAGGCATGGAGATTACATGCCTTGAACCTTTAGGGAACTTGGCAGTTGAATATGGAGGGTTTAAATTAGGAATTTCAACATGCGGGGGCATAAAAGTCTGAAAAATCATAAACCTTTTAGGAAAGTCTAAGCCAATGTATAGCTTAGTGAGGGATTCAATAGACAATGGGACTGCTTGGGGGTCTGGTTGAAGCTGCAACATTTGGTTTATTGACTCTGCAGTGATGGTAAATAGGACCTCTTTATTTGCATTCACAACAGCTCTTTGTTCAGTAATATAAAACTGGTGGCATAATCTAATAATTTCTTGACAAGGGTGAGTTAGGGGGACTACATATTTGGGAAGATTGGATTCCCAAATATGAACTTCTTCATGATCATCTAGATATTTTTCAAAACACTAGCTGTGGATATCTAACAGATTGAATTCAACTATGGGATCAGCTATTTTGTAGTCAATATCAGCAAGGGGAATATGTTCAATATCAACACTTGGGGGTTGTAATGGATTGACTACAATTGCAGTATTTGGAGTCATGGCAGGAGTGAATTTACGAGTTGTAGAACCTTCAGGTTTGCTTACACTCTGTTTTTTAGGCATGTTGATTGGCTTCTGCAAGTTTAAACTATTTGTAGAGGCAATTTTATTATAACAGAGGCTTGATTAGGAAAATTCAGCAAAATAAAATGTCTTTTTGGATTTTATGCTCAATTAGGTTTCTCAAAAGAAGTTCTGAGGCTAAAAACTGGTCTAAAATAGAAAACAAGGGTTTTCTGAGTTTTTTTACTGCAAAATGGGTTAAAACTCTACTGAAACAGGATTTATAGAAGATATAGGGCACTTGCAAAGGATTTATGACCTTTTAGAGTTTGAAATTGATCAATAACTATGAATAATTGATAAATTTCCTTGAAAATACTGCACAGTAGACAACTAGGGTTGCTGGGAAATTTTTGCCAGAGTTTGGCCTGTTTTTGGGACTTCTAGGTAATTTGATTACTCGATTTCCTAACTTTGAAATGATTTTTCTATCTTTTAAAAGGTTTTTTCAATTTAATCACTGGTTTGAAACTCAGAAGAATACCTGTTTGTATACAAGTATCAGTTTTAGCAGGGTTTCTTCAGTCTCTGGTCGAATTGATGGCTTTCAGCAGTTGAACTGGAGCAGGTGAGGCTCCTCAGTAGTTTTTACAGGTTTCTTTTGGTGAATTCGGAGGTTCTGGGCATAAAAATGTGTATCAGGGGCTTTCACAAGTTTATACAGTCGGGAAGGCAAAAACAATGGTTAAACGCTACAGATAAATGAATTAACGCATTTACCAAGGTTTTATTAAAATGTATGAATTTTCATTGATCAGCATTGAATGTGAGTCGCGATTAGGCGGGAAGGTGGTTTTGGAAATTCAAAGAATGGAAAACCGGTGGTTATCGCGTGGAGTTTTAGTGGTAAATGGTTTTAAACAAAACTCACACGATCAAATCAGAAGAGGCCACGTGGAGGGGAAGGGTCGATGGGAAACCACCCATTTCGCGTGGCTTTTGCATTGAGGTGGTCATGCATTTAATCTATGTGATATCAAACGTCGATCGTCAGATCAAACGGTTTGAAGCGAACGATTCCGATCGTGTCGAGAGTTGCATTGGAGCGGAAAGGTGGGACCGGGCTTTAATTATATAAGCGGAAGGGTTAATATGCGTTTAAACCTTTATGATATAACTGAGGGTTAAAATTTTAAAACATATAATACAAGGTTTTTAAAAAAATGTACATGGGAGCAGGCTTTATACATAAGTGGCTAAGGTTTAATATGTGGCGGGGGCTTATGGTAGGTTTAAAACCTTTATAATATGGCCAAGGGATAAATGATAAAACATATATGATATGTTTTAAGGATGGTATATGCGGGTTTAATCACTTTTTAATTTAAAACATTTATCAATGTTTGTGATAAAACATAAGCGGGCGTGTTTATATATTGTATTTATATAGTTTTCAACATTTTTCAATAGTTTAAAAACTATAGGGGTATGATACATTAGAATAATGATAATCTTTTAGACCAAAGGGCTTTATATTTTGGGGTTTTCACTTACACACATGGGATAATATACTTTGGTCAAATTTTTATAATACTGGGTTTTTAGGGTATTTAGATATAATGAAATTAATAACTAGGAGAGGGTATTTCTTAGGGATTTAATAAAATATTTTAAAGGTTAATATGAAAGGGTGGTGTAAAACAAAATACACATTATCTCTAAGTATGGTACAAAATCAAGCATTTCTCATCTTTATATTTCTTTCAATAATACTTAGGATAAATGTGATTTTGTGGATTTTTATGAATGCTTATGAAGGGATGAAGTTAATTATTCTAGGGTTACAATTTTACTAAGTAATAATGTGTTTTTACTTAGGAAAAAGGGGTTTTAATACATGAATGAAGGGTAAATGATGATAAATGAGGATTCAGCATAAGAACTCAATATTTTTAACTAACCAGTCATAGAGCCTTAGGTTTGGTCCCAAAAAAAGTCAGAGAAATGCTCTAAGCCTATTTGACTGATAACTTAGAATACTGAATACTCATGGGGGAGGGAGAAATTAGTGATTTTTCCCGATGATGTATTATTTACATGATTGCTCCACTTCTTTCTACCTATTCAACTTTTATTTCTAAAATTTTTTCTTCATTTTGCAGGTGCATTTAGACTTGCAACCTTAAAACATTTTCTTTCAAGGCATAAAAGTATCTAGATCTACGTTATTTCATCTGAAGGCTCAGATTAAACTGTTGATCTCCTCATTATTCTCTACCTATCTACTGATTTGTCAAGTTTAAATTGTTTGAAAAATCTTTATTCACTATCTAAAACATGAAATTGAAAGCATGAAAGTTAAGATTAGATTATTTAACTGATCATGGATTACGACATTTATTGACACTCTACACATAATCATTATTCTTGCAGTAAAAGTAAAAGTAGTGGCATTTGGATTTTCTCACTTTCAGGTCTCATTTCTTTTCTTTTGGGGTTTATATTTTCTAAGTCCTTTGATTTTTATTTTAGGACTTTTACCCTCTTTTAGATTTTTTATTATTTTTCATTTTTTCAAAATATGGGAAAACAACTTGCAGAAAGCAAGGTATGTACATATTTACAAGACTTATCCAAGTCAATTCAAAATTTTATGAACCCTATTATTATAGGACCCTAAAAAAACCCATCTCCACAAAAATGCCATTTCAGTAATGGGGTTTGAACTTCATTGGTGAAATTCACCCACCATCCTCAACCCAACATAAATAGATTTTGACAGCCACAGACTATTTCACCAAATGGATAGAAGCCATTCCTTCTAGGCAAGCCACTGATACTGTCATAATCTCATTTTTAGAAAACAATATAATGTTCAGATTTGAATGGCCCCAGAATCTCATTGTTGATAATGCAGCTGCTTTCAAGTCTAAAAATTTGATTGAATTATGTAATAAATACCACATTACCCTTGTCCATTCTACCGCTTATTATCCTCAAGGTAATGGTCATGTTGAATCCTCCAATAAAAGCCTTGTGAATATCATCAAGAAACTACTAGAAGACAATAAGAAAACTTGGAACAAAAGGTTAGCTAATGCATTATGGGCAGAGAGACTCACCAGAAAGAATTCCATTGGTACATTCCCTTATCAGCTTGTTTATGGGATGAATGTTGTTTTTCCATCCTCTTTAGGAGTCCCAGTAATGAAGATAATCCAAGAACTTTAGGTAGAAACCAATGATATCTAGACAAGGATAAATCAAACCATACACTTGCAACAAATCAGGGAGGAAATATATCTCAAGTCTCAAGTTGTTCAAGATAAGATTAAAAATATATTTGACAAGAAGACTAAGGAAGATTATTTTTATATAGGTGACAAAGTTCTTAAGTGGGATTCCAGGAGAGAAGAGAAAGGTAAACATGGGAAAATTGATTTCCTATGGAAAGGTCCCTATGTCATATATGGTTACAGAGGTAACAATGCATTCTTTTTTAAGGAGTTGGACGGATCAGATCTGCCAGGTGGACCTATCAATGGTATAATGAGGAAGCATTACTATTCCCCAGAATAAAATTAGGTCATTTTGTTTACTTTACTCATTGTACAAAACATTGCAGATTTTAGATTGGATTGGATGTTTTTATTACAAAGTTGAAGCCCGGAGAGAAGGCCCTAATATTTTAAAGACAAAATATCATAAGTATGAATAATGCAGAGCTCATAAAACAGTTTCAAGGCCATCACAGTCAAAATTTAAAGGCTACTAGTCTCAAAGTTCTTGACATTTTAGCAAGAAATGCCATCCCCATGTGGAGCCACTGTTAGGGTCCTATAATAATAGGATTCATAATTTTGAATTGACTTTGATTAGTTTTTTAAATATGTACATACTTTGATTTCTGCAAAATTGTTTTCCCATATTAGAAAAATAAAAAATGTAAAGAGGGTAGAGGTCCTAAAAGAAAAATCAGAGGACTTGAAAGAAAAAAGATAAAAAAAGAATATAGAAAATGAACCCCAAACAAAAAAGAGATAAAACTGGAACATGAAAGTGATGAAAATTCAAATGCCACTACTTTTTACTTCACTTTGCAAAATAATATTGTGTGCATATTGTTAAAAATGCCACAATACATGAAAGTCAAACTGCTTAATCTTGACTTTTCATGCTTTAAATTTCTTGTTGATAGATAGAGAATAAAAATCTAGCCAAACTGTTTAAACTTGGAAGATCAGTAGTTAGGTAGAGAATAATAAGGAGCTCAATAGTTTAATCTAAGCCCTTGGAAGAAATAAGGATAGAATTAGTTAGTTTTTTGTTTGAAAGAAAAATGAATAAGGGTCTGCAAGCTCAAATACACCCATGTAAATGAAGAAAAAATGTTAGGGTAGCAGATGGGTAGGCAGAAACAATTTTCACAAGGTATGGATAGTAGAAAAAATTTCATTTCATTTACTAACTTCCTTTCAAAATCATTCCCTTGTAAAAATACCCCATCCCCTTCATTTTTACTCTTTCCCTTATTTTACTCTTTTCCCCCTTGCAAAAAACCCCTTTTCCTAAGTTAAAATGTATATTTTCCTTTGGAAAAGTAAAATCCCTTTAACTAATTTCCCTTTATTCAAAAATACACCAAAACCCCATAAAAATACTTTAATCCTAAGTCTAAATGGTTAAATCTATATGTTGGGCACCATTACTGATATCCCTCCCCGACATAAGTTTTTACATTAGAAACTTAGTGTATTTTTATAATCTGCTTATATATTACTAACATTTAACTTTATGTATTAGCTCCCTTTATACCTTTTAACCCATATTATATTAATTCCTTTTTATATATTATTCCCAACCCATATTTTATTTTAAATCTACGGTTTCTTATTCCCCACATGTCATATATTTTGGGCCCACTGATAATTATCCCCACCTATTATAAAGTTCCATTTTCCCTAATCCCATTGGTTTTTTATTTAACCATATCGCATGTATTAAACCCAACTTACTATATACTAGCCTGCTTATTATACACTAGTCCCACTAGCTTTAACCCCATTGGTTATATCACATAAACCCTAACCATATCACATATGTAACCAATCGCACCCCGGGCCCCATGCCATAAATCCTAACACATCCATCGCATCATCTCATCCATTAGATCGGCATTAACCAGATCTAACAACCAGTATCGCTTATCGCACATTTCATTACACGATTGTTAACATAACCCAGACCTTGCAAAATGCGCGGTTTGTGGGGCTCTCCTTACTGCTACGTGTCTAATTTTCATTTGATCGCATCGATCAGAATTATACCACTAACCACCTTTCGTTCATGTGAAAACCATTGATCGGTTTCTCCCGCCCATTACCTGTCAAATCAAATTGACCGCGCATTTATGTTAATCACTATTGGTTAAAACGCGAATAAAACCGCCCAATTGTGCCTTTTCATCCTTTCCGTTACAGTTTTCCACAGAAGAAGCATTGTAGACCAAAAAAGTTGATGTCGACTCCGTTTTTAAGCCAAATTCAAACATAATTCACCAGTTTTCTGCTACAATTGTTGCAGAAGTCATCCAAAGCACTATTAAAGATCAGCAGAGCCTCAAAAAGCCCTCTGCTACCTCAGAAACCCTCTGCAGACAAAAATCTTCATTTTTCCCAGGTATTCCTCAAAGAAAATACATGTTTATTGATCTAAAGAAGTAATTGAACTAATTGAATCATTCAGGAGCCTTTTGCAAACCTAAAGAAAGCTTTGTTACTTCCTAAAGCACTTTCTGCAAACCCTAGACCTATTTTCACAGATTCCAAAAGTCCTGAGATTGCTTTTAGACATAGAGATTACAGTTTGATAATTTGAACAAGTATAAACCTCTGTAGACCACAAATAAACCCCTGTTTTATCCAAACCCTTCTGCAAATTGTTATAATCTGTCAAAGGTGCTCATAAAGACCTAAATCAGTTTTTTCTAGGTCAAAAAGTAATAAATTGATAAATCAAACAAGACAATGTATTCAAAAGCAGTAGTAACTGTTAATACTCTACAACCCCCTATTGTATATGTATAACACACTCCCCTAGCTAATAAATATTTTAAGATTAATGACACAGACACAGAATTTAACCTTCTTGAGCTCCACTGCTAGAGCCATGAAAAATCCATAGATCAGGTTGATGAAGTTTTTATTTGGGAGTCTAATTTGCCAAAATATGTTGTCCCACAGACCTTCCAGCTCCCAAAAGTAATCAGACTTTGTCAATCTTGATATTTCCCTGATCAAAGAGCCATAATAAACCCTGAAAAAAAAAATTATGTTTACCATTACTACCAAGTTAATCAATCAAATTCTCCAGATCAAATCCAGACCAGATGAAACCCCTCTTTCCATTAAAGCTCTCACGCATCTATACCTAAATTTGGACTTCCCCAAGATGTTCCAGATATTCCAAACTTTCATGCCTTCCTCTATAAAAATTCCCAAGGTAAACCCTCCATACCCATCTGCAAATTTTTTTGAAAGAACCATACATATCATTAGCATGTTGTCTTTTATTCTTGGATATTTCACAGATGAACATGTTGATGTTGCAGTGCTAGTTTTTTTATCTACTTTCACACCTGGTCAGCCCCCTGCTACCATTTTTAATTTTTCCCAATACCTTGCTGATAATATTCATGAACAGTTGGTCAAAATTCCTTCTGAAGGTGTTTTCAAGTATTCCTCAGTCCTATTCCACGTGTTTTTATACTTTCAGTCTGAGAAATTTGCCATCAGCCTTCAGAAGCTTGATGTTGAAGGAAACCCACAGTTAGTCATATTTTGGACTCCTTTAATAAGAAAAGACTCGACATAGTGATTGGTACTTGTACCAAAACCATACAGAGATAAGAGTATATGGATCAAATCTCATTCCATATAAATTGCCCAAATGCCTCCCAATGAGGTTATTTTCCCTTGAGTACATAAGGCAGATCACTAATTCTGATGCAATCAATTTCCTGACAGCTAAGAAAAAGACACAGTTCAAAATTAAGAATCAAGTTGGCTCTTTCATTTGTAACAGTAGAGATGCAGATCCAAAGGCTGAAAAGTGTTTGCAGGAGTTTAAATTTAGTAAGAGTTTTCTATGGTACTATGATACTCTAGGAGTAATAAGTAAAATGAGAGTTAAATGAAAATTGACTCCTTATGTACATGCGAAGAAACTAGACATTGAAAAATTCTCCAATCAGTTTGAATGGTTTGAGAACACCTTGATAGAGGCAGAGAAGCAAGGTGATACTAGTCAAACCTTGCAAACTCCAGCCCAAGAAGATAAAAGCTCAAAGAGAATAAGAGAGGAAGGATCATATACTGCAGACACTAGAAATGAAACCAAATTTAAATTGATGTAGAGGAATAAGCCTAAATTAAATCTTGTCAATGAAGGAGTAGAAACAATAGAAGTGATTGATACAGAAACAACAGCAAAGGACAATGCACCTCCTACAGTGATTGAAGAAGAACATCAACCTTCAACTTTTAAAACTCAGCTTATTCAGAAGCAACACAGTGTTGAAATATCATCTTCCAGCAAACCAGCAGAGAAGGAGATGGACGTTATGCAGAAATATAGAGAGATAAAGATGAAAAATGAAGCATTGACGACTAATACATACAATCAATATTGGAAGCAGTCACCCAATGACCAAAGCAGATTGCTTTCTTATTTTGACTATAAGACTAGAAATATGAAGATGACATTCCTACAGCCTAAACTAAAGCATCCTAAAACACCAGCAGATTACAAAAAATCATCATATGAAGTTCAAGCAGATGACCTTCATCCCATTGATCATATTGAATTTCAC
Organism: Pinus albicaulis; assembly: GCA_034641835.2. Lineage (NCBI taxonomy): Eukaryota > Viridiplantae > Streptophyta > Pinopsida > Pinales > Pinaceae > Pinus > Pinus albicaulis. Next base: position 2,068,955,757 of record CM076575.1, on the reverse strand, counting down.
AAAAAAGCTGGTGAAATGCTTTATTCAACCATGAAAAACAAGGTGATGAGTGTTTAGAAGCTCCAAATAACTCTTGCAAACATCAAAGATCAACTCAAGTTTGAAAAGGCATCCTCACAGGCAAAAGATAATAGAATCAAATCACTGCAAGATTTGGTTATTGAAGTAGGATTTGATCCTAGTATTGTCAAATTTGCAGATGAATTGATTAAGAAGAAAAATGTAGACATTCCTACATTAAAGAAGCAACTTAATCTGCCTCCTACTGAACATCCTCAACCAAAGGAGGTGTTACAAGATGCAAATCAGAAAGATGAGATGATGAATCTCATACTACAGTTAACTGTCCAGATTAAAGAAATGGAGAATTAAATGGACAAGGTTGTCCAAGAGAAAAAGGATATAGCAGAAGAAGTTCCAGTCACAGTCATTCCTATAGTTAGCACAGTTGTACCTTCCACATTAGCAGAATCACTGGCTCCTACAATCCCAATGGCTACATCATGACGTAGCCAAAGCTGCGTTTTCCCACATTCATCATATATAAAAATGCCATCTCACTTAAGTTTCTCAAATAAACCAAAATAGTGTAAATTCTATTGCGGAAGCTATTTCTTTGTCACCTAGTTATGGTTATAAACCATATGAAAATACCCACCTTATATCAATTCAAATATAGATACATTTGATTTATTAAAACCCATATAGCATACTTCCATATAAAATTAATTACCATGTTGTGATTTTGATTAAAAAACTTTTCTTGACAAAAATATGTTCAGCCCAGACTAAAATTTCAATGTGCCTTTCCTCCATTGATTCATTTCGCTTAACGATTCGACAGTAATTGCCTTCGAACAAGAACGATACTTCTTCAGCCTTTCTCCACCGTCTCACTTATGATTTTCGTCCAACAGTTACTGTATCTGATCTCTGCAAACCATTTGACTTGCACAAACATCGATACTCCTTAATAAGTTTGACTTCCTGTTGTAGATCTCCCCATACTCTTAATCTGATGGATATCACATTCTAATATGCATGATCCTTAACATTTTGAAACTGTGCGATATGGGTGGTTTTGACTTTTAAGTCAAAGCTACGTGTCACCACATAACCGACATCGCATTCTCCCCAAATATTACCGTTTGCCCTCTCTAATTTGTGTGAAAACCCCTTTGGTGGTTTTCAAAACTACTCTTCATTCACTATATCATTAACTCACATCTCTGCATTTATTTTATATACAACCTCCGCTTTTTAAATACGATGCTACAAGACTTCTATTTTTTTCAGAATGTCCCTTCTTTCCTTTCCATGAGCTCATGATATAATTAATGAGAACTGATTCAGCTACCATAATCTGGAAACTTCTTCTTCCACGCTGATTTGTTACCAGCATGATATATTACTGGAAGTCAACTCAACGTAATAGGATCGGTCCAAACTTAGCAATACTGCAACACATTTACGCCTTATCCTTTGACTCAATGGTCAATCGGTATGCAAAGCATTGTATCCACACCAATGTAGATAAATTCATCCAGGAACCTCTGATGGAAAACTTCCTCATAATTACTCTTATACAATTCCACGAATCTTCAAAACAACACTTCACATAGTGTTACAAACTCAAGGAAAGATGAACACGTTTGGCCTTGTCTAGTTCAATTTCTTGATGGAAAATGTATCTATGAGCATTTTTCAATTCAATTATGTATTAAATTCTTCTCTGGAGTATACACAGTTGTAACCAATAAATATATAAACCATGATAGAAACAGATTTCCTACCTTCTCACTCTTGATTTTACATCCTGACCTCATTCACTTCTTCGAAATGTGCATCGCGCATCAATTGAAAGCCCAGTTTGGACTCATGGTTCACCATCGATCCATTTTGTGATTGATGTAACTTCTCTATTACAGACCAACCCCAAATTTTGAGTATCCATTAACTCGACAATCGAATACTCTGTTATACTTCATTTTCCAGTCTCATGAGTATAAACGTAAGGTCAATTCTCTGCTTCACATAAATCTGTCAATCAATGCAACACACCCAAATTAAGAATGGAATTCCTTCATATATATATATATATATATAACCAAATAATTACAAAATATTTCCTCTCTCTAGCCTAATAATCAAATCAGTGGCCTTTTCCTTCTTACTGCCCGTAGGCTTACAATCTAAGCTCTACTTTTCTAAATCCTAAATCTCTCTCCTATTATGCCCTTGAGGCTTACAATATATACAATTGGATTATAAAACCAATGTTGGTTTAGATCCTAAACCAATTCCTAAATATCCTCTATTATCCCTAAGGATTCTCATAAATCCCCAGATTTTTTAAAATAATTCTAATTTAGGATTTACAACTAACTCCCAAATCTTATAATTCCTAATTCTCTCATGTTATCCAATCATTCGAGAACATTTACAAAATTCCTCACTAATTAATATCTCTCATTAAAATCACTCAAAATCTAAACAAATTTTTAATTTGTTACATAAAATCCAAATTTCTTTAAAACACAAAACCCCCTCTATCTACTAAATTACAATAAAATTGTTGAGCCGGATGCTCCTGCATCAGACACCCAAAGTAGAAATTTATCATGATCTCCTGATCATGTGCTTTTAATCTTTGTCTTCCTGGATCCCATACTCTGTTTTGATGATGTCATAAGCTACATTGTCTTCATCATTCTTCAACTACACTTTTCCAGGCTTCCATACTTTATTCTGCATTTTTCCACTTGCTATACTTTCACATTCTGTTACTGTCTTTCTCTTGCTGTTGTTTCTTCTTCGCTTCCCTGTTTTTGTCTTCTTCTGGGACACTTTCACCATTAGCCTTCTTATCAATTCAATTTCTTTGTCTAATATATTTTCGAACTGCTGAGTACTTCCACCTATTGATTGTTGAACTTCTATTCTTATTGCCGCCCTTTCATCTTTACCCTCTTGTTTACTGCAACTAATAACTTCTTCCTGATTGTCACTTATGACAATTTATTTGTCTTCAGTCTTCAGCAATTCCTTAGACTGGTATTTATTTTTCCCCTCACTGTCATCTTCTTTTCTTTGCTTTAATTTGTTCTCCTGGACCAAACATTCTTAAGTCTTTTCAACATTACCTGCAATCATAAAAAAATCATCATAAGATTTTTGTGTCTCTTCTTCCTCCGGAAACATTTCAATTTTTTGCTCTGACATTTTCTCCTTTATCAACACATCAGTATGCTGATTCAACTTCTTTAAAGAATTCTTAAGACTATCAGTTAGTCTTTCTTCCACATCATCCATTTCAAGGATTTCTCTTTGCTCTGGTTCATAAAAATGAACTTTTTCATTCTCATTCAACTCTGACTTTACAACCTGGACACTTATCCTTTGTTTTTCTAGCCTCTTCTCCAGAATATTTAATTCATGCCACAAATCTGTCATCTCATCTGAAAAAAATATTTGTACAATCTTCACTATCTTCTTCTTTGTCACAAGTCAAATTTCTTGGTGACACTATCTCCTCATCCTTCATCAGAATAGAATTATGATCCTCCATCTCTGCAATATTTTTAGTTGTTTGTCCGTCACTCTTCATTTGGCCATTTAATAAAATAAATTTCTCATTGTCATTACCAATAACAAATTTCTCATCATCAGATATAACTGTCACATCTCCATTGAAATAATTCCTTTCACAAAATAAAGAATTTGTAAACTCATTTTGTTGCAATAATTCAACTCGATCTTCATCTAAAAGATAGTCATCGTCATATTTTTCTTGGAAAATTTCAACCTCATTCAATACAATTTCATCATATGATTTGTCTTCTGTAATACCTGCATTCACACACAGCTTGTTAGTTTTAAAACCAAAAAACCTTATGTTCTCGTTTGATGATTTAATCATTAGATCCTCCTGCTGTTCCAAATCCTCTATATAATTCAAAAATTATTCAATGGTATTTTCTTAAATCCCCTTAAGCTTTTCAATTGATTGCCCGATTTCCTTTTCCACTTATTCCTTTATGAAAATATCAGCAATTTGATTTTCTTCACATGTTCTTCCTGCAAACATATCCAAAATTTATCAGATTTAAAATCATGTGACCTCTTGATCTCAATTGAAGTTCAAGTCTTCAAGTCTTTCCCCAAATACTCATTTATTCTGAGTAATTTTTCCTTCAGCCGACCATTTATCATTTGCTCTTTCTTGATCTGTAGCTTATGCCACCTTATATTTCTTCTTACAAGAAAACCATACCTCTGTTCTTGCTCATTCCTCTGTAACAAATCCAGCAACACTTCAAGTTGGACTGCTATCTCATCTTTCTCTCTCATACTCTTCTTTACTTAATTGTCTTTGTATGCCATTTGCCTTGGAAACTTCTTTCTTCACTTTTATTCTGTTGTGGTCTCTCTCAGAACCTATGCCATTTCTACCATGACTATCAGTAGTCATTTTATTTTCCATTTCTATCTTCATGAGTTCCTATCTCATTCGTCATGAGCTGTACTAAAGCCTCTGCAATAGCAAGTCCTCCCTGTTGCCACTTACCTCACCAATCCCCTCTCTGGACTTGGTATTTTGGCAAGCACTGGTTCTTTATTATTTGGAACCTCTTGAGAACTCCTCTGCTCCTTCTAGGCTTCAATTCATCTGCACCTTTTAAGAACACAACTATCCTTTCTATTATCCAAACTCTATTGGAATTCTTCAAGGTTTTGCCACATTCTTCTTTCACTTAGAAACCTTTACTGGCTTCCATCATCACTGCTCTTAAAGCTGTGATCTTCTTGCTGAGATTCTCCTCAACTGTCTGCAACCTGAATTCTGTAAACATAAACTTCAAACAAAATTAAAATACCTCACCTTCAAGATTTGTTTCAACGCTCATTTGTACTTGCTTCGGAAAATTCTTCTCCAATATTCTGCTCGACTGCATGTTGTCTATTAGATTCAAATCTGATCTTTTTTTTCCTTTCTGCCATCACCATTGTTCCTGTACATACATCTTTCAAAACATAACTTTTTAAATCTTCAAAACACATTTCTTAAACCCAGATTCTGTAAATCTGAATTTCCTCATTATCATGCTTTTACTGCATATCTGTCTAATCTACAATTATTGTCAGTTTGATTTAAAATCTGAACTTTCCTTACTTCTTCATCACGCATGCATTCTTTACAAAAAAAAAAAAAAAATCTTCAAAAGAGCTTTGCTAGCTCTGATACCAAAATGACGCAACCAAAGCTGCGTTTTCCCACATTCATCATATAGAAAAGTGCCATCTCACCTAAGTTTATCAAATAAACCCAAATAGTGTAAATTCAATTGCGGAAGCTATTTCTTTGTCACCCAGTTATGGTTATAAACCATATGAAAATACCCACCTTATATCAAATCAAATATAGATACTTTTGATTTATTAAAACCCATATAACATACCTCCATATAAAATTAATTACCATGTTGTGACTTTGATTAAAACACTTTTCTCGACAAAAGTATATTCGACCCACACTATAATTTCAATGTGCCTTTCCTCCATTGATTCATTTCACTTAACGATCTGATATTAATTTCCTTCGAACAAGAACGATACTTGTTCAGCCTTTCTCCACCGTCTCACTTATGATTTTCATCCAACATTTACCGTATCTGATCTTTGCAAACCATTTGACTTGCACAAACATCGATACTCCTTAATAAGTTTGACTTCCTGCCGTAGATCTCCCCATACTCTTAATCTGATGGATATCGCATTCTAATATGCATGATCCTTAACATTTTGAAACTGTGCGATATGGGTGGTTTTGACTTTTAAGTCAAAGCTACGTGTCACCACATAGCCGCTATCGCATTTTCCCCAAATATTACCGTTTGCCCTCTCTAAGCTGTGTGAAAACCCCAACCATGCCTAGACGATCACTAGCTATACCCTCGCTTCCTCTGCTTTGGAGAACGATCCCACCAAAGTAAGCAAGCTTATAAGAAAGCTCTCCATTTGAGTAAGTCACTGGACTAGGCCAGGTGCTAGGTGTTTACTTACTTCCTCACCAGGTTTTGATATGCTATACAGGTAAGGAACCATGCCCTTAACTATGCCATTAAGATTGATTAAGGATATTGATTGATTACCGACCTTGTGCCACCTTATGTTCCTAGCAAATTCATAGATACACCTGGCCATTCAGCATACTAATTCATTCCTGCTAATGAAACCTTCTGAACAGATAGAGATGTGGGTAATTCCAAACAAAGAGAATATAATCGATTGCTCCTCCGAGGACTTGCAGAAGTGACATGTCTTGGCACAATACACCAGCAGCAGAACTGTGTCTTGACAAGCTTGTAGAATCAAGTGTCACCTTACAGCAATACCCTTCAGTATCAGCCAAATTTGAAGGAATTTGGATTTTCTCAAATCCTTGAAGGAACGGCTTGAGCGGCTTCACACCTTGCTCTCTCTTTGGTCGAGAAAGCAAGCCATTCCTCACCCATATGAATGAGTGAGTCCTTCACCATATGAATTGGTTTTGAAAACTTCTCTTCATTCACTGTACCATTAACTCACATCTCTGCATTTATTTTATATACAGCCTCCGCTTTTTAAATACGATGCTACAAGACTTCTATTTTTTTTTCAGAATGTCCCTCCTTTTCTTTCCATGAGCTCATGATATAATTAATGAGAACTGATTCAACTACCATAATCTGGAAACTTCTTCTTCCACGCTGATTTTTTACCAACATTATATATTACCGAAATTCAACTCAATGTAACAGGATTGATCCAAACTTAGCAATAGTGCAACACATTTACGCCTTATCCTTTGACTCAATGGTCAATCGGTTATGCAAAGAATTGTATCCGCGCCAATTTATAAATTCATCCAGGAACCTCTAACGGAAAACTTCCACGTAATTACTCTTATACAATTCCACGAATCTTCAAAACAGCACTTCACATAGTGTTACAAACTCAAGGAAAGATGAACATGTTTGGCCTTGTCCAGTTCAATTTCTTGATGGAAAATGTATCTATGAGAATTTTTCAATTCGATTGTGTATTAACTTCTTCTCTGGAGTATACACAATTTTCTAATTAACCAATAAATATATAAACCACGATAGAAATAGATTTCCTACCTTCTCACTCTTGATTTTACATCCCGACCTTATTCACTTCTTCGAATTGCACATGACACATCAATTGAAAGCCCAGTTCGGACTCATGGTTCACCATCGATCCATTCTGTGATCGATGTAACTTCTCTATTACATATTCAACCCCAAATTTGAGTATCTATTAACTTGACAATCGAATACTATGTTATACTTCATTTTCCTGTCTCATGAGTATAAATGTAATGTCAATTCTCTTCTTCACATAAATATGTCAATAAATGCAACACACCCAAATTCAAAATGGAATTATTCATATATATGTGTGTGTGTGTGTGTGTGTGTGTGTGTGTGTGTGTGCATGTAACCAAATAATTACAAAACATTTCCTCTCTCTAGCCTAATATTCAAATCAGTGGCCTTTTCCTTCTTACTTCCCATAGGCTTACAATCTAAGCTCTACTTTTCTAGATCCTAAATCTCTCTCCTATTATGCCCTTGAGGCTTACAATATATACAATTGGATTCTAAAACCAATTTTGGTTTAGATCCTAAATCAATTCCTAAATATCCTCTTTTATCCCTAAGGATTCTCATAAATCCCTAGATTTTTTAAACTAATTCTAATTTAGGATTTATAACTAACTCCCAAATCTTCTAATTCCTAATTCTATCATGTTCCCTAATAATTCAGGAACATTTACAAAATTCCTCACTAATTAATATCTCTCATTAAAATCACTCAAACTCTAAACAAATTTTTAATTTGTTACATAAAATCCAAATTCCTTTAAAACACAAAAACCCCTCTATCTACTAAATTACAATAAAATTGTTGAGCCGGATGCTCTTGCATCACATCACTTCCATTCACCCCATCAACAACTTCAGCAACAAAGCCTTCAACAACAACAACCCAGCCTACAGATGAAGCAATTAAATTAGTAAAAGCTATGCAGGACATGTCTATTTAGACAAATGAAATTAACAGACTTAAAGAACAACTTAAAAGTCTTGAAGATGAAAAGAAACTTGCTAAGATAATGCACAAAAATGCAGAACAGAGGGAAAACAGGTTGAATGATCAATTGAAGAAGTTAGAAAAAGATCTAACATTGAAAGAACCCATGGCACAAGCCAAACAGCAGCTTTGGGCCAATATCATTGAATCTGTCAATGATATTTGGCCATCCATATAGGTTATATATGAACAGAAAGATTTAGTCAAATAAGCAAGAGTAGCTATCCAAAAGATAAAAGAAGAACTTGGCAAGAAACCTGAAGAAGCTCTTGAAATATAAAATTTCTTAATTCCAAAAATAGGCAAGAACTAGAAGAAATTGGAATTAATGACAGAACAAAAACCATCCTAGAAGTTAGGAAGGTTATTTATAAAAAGAATTTTATGATACAGCTAAAAGAGAAATGCCATAATATGGAGATTGCCATTACAAGGTTCATGATGAAGTTTGATGTCCTAAGGCATAAAGGCCTTCCCAATCCTCTGGTTATTCATGATAAATTAATGAAGCAGGATGACTATGATAAGAAAATGAGAGAGGTTACCAAGGATCAGGCTAATATGCCTACCTCAAAAGGTATTCCAACAGGGAAGGTACTTTACAAGAATTTTGAGAATTTGTTTTACCTACGGCATGAGGTGAAACACATATTTGTTAATAAGCCTACATTCTCAAAATATACTGAAGCAGATGAAATATTCAGGAGGATGATGAAAATCAAATTTCTAGAGACAGAATTTTGGGAAAAGATGACTAATTTACTGTGAAATTAGTTTGCAGTAAGAACAGAGCAGTAAAGATAAAACAAAAATAAATCTCTTTCAATAAAAACAGGGCAATCACAATTTACAGTGAAAATATGACAGTCAAATAGTATCACGGTGAAAGAGTATCAGTTTAAAGTTAAAGTTAAAATTCAAATCAAAAATTACTTAGCAGAGTTTAAAGTGTATCAGTTGAAAGGCCAGAGTGAAAATAAAAACAGAGATAAAGCTTCCAGTGTAGAGGAAACTCCACTTCCTAACAAATAGCCCTCGTTGAGCAACAACAAAGAGAGAAATCAACAAAAAACTAAAGACATCAAGCAATAATTTCAATAAAAGCAGGGACAACTTGCATTAGTTAGATAGCTATCACTATCTTCTTGCATGAGATATTTCTTTTTCCATGAATAATTCCTAAGTTTGTTTTAAGATATTTTTTAATATTTTTTCTATAAATACTTCTCATTTAGAAGTATTGAATGTGGATGAATTGCTGAACATATATAGTTGCACTATTCTGAACCTAAGGGTGATTGTACCAATTTCAAGTCAGCAGACTAGATTTAATCAATAAAGCATCATATTACAGGATTCATGTGTTGGGTCACTTTAGTGAAGAATTTTCACTTGTTATTTGTCAATTTCTTATGTTTTTCACCAATACTTGTATGTCTTTCTAAATCTAAATGATATATCAGGAATGTTATTTCGGAATATGTTAAAAGCACTTTGTTTTGAACTGTTTATCATTTATATGTTTTTTTTCCTGATATCCAGGTAAAGGAATTCATAATTTCTCCCTTATTTCTATTGACCTTTGTATTTTCACTCGTTATCTGGATTTGAGAACCCTTAATTGCTCTCTTATCCCGATTGAAACCATTTTCATCATCAGCCTTGAAGATCTGAGGTAACTCAACTATCTTGCCCTGTAAACATTTCCCTTTAGACCTTGATCCTGATCTGACTACTTGACACATTGACTCCATTAGCCCAATGGAATACATACCTACATCTATCCATCTAAGTAAGTAATTTCACCACCAAACCAAATCCAAAATCAAATCCCAAATAACCCTACATAACTAGCCTAAACTCAAATACAATCAACAAATATAAATCATATAGAGAGCGCCCTCTCTAAGCATTAGGAAGGCTAGATCCTAAGGCTTAAAATTAGGTTTGTGGTTACCTCTAATATTCTTTAAAACACAAAAAATAATAACAACCCTTGAGAATTATTGGAGTGATAACACCCCCAGGCAATAAATTACTAGCTTGAGGGTCAGGTAAATGAATATTTCCAGACATCATGTAGACTTGTTCCATCGTCAAATTTTTGGTATCAGATTCATTGGGACCAGTTGATTTTGTAAGTTTTTTAGAAGAGGGAGATGCTCCTGAAAAGGTACCACAAATTAACTAGTATCCTGTAAGAACTGATGAACCACCATACAAAAAAGTTTATGGCGAAGAAGAAAACATGGATGACTCATTATACATGTTTGATGAAGGCATGTACTTCTTGGTATGGAGTAAAAAGGAATACGGGGTGGCGAATAATTGAGACCAGAATTATGTAGAAAGTTGGTTAACTGAGAATACCAAGAATCTAGTTTAAAAGGGTTGTAATGGTAAATCGATTCACTATGCCTTATATCTAAATATTCTTGACGTGAAGGAAGTACAATCTCTTCTTCAGTGCCAGTAATCTCTTTGACACTAATCAGGCCAGGAGGAAGGTTCTCAATGATGTGAAACTTCAATCAAGATGAAAAAGGACGACTAGTGGTTCCGGCTATGAACTCTGAAGTTGACTCAGATGAAGTAGATTCAGTTTCAGGTTCAGATACCTTGGGTTCAATAAGTTGACTATCTAAAAATTCACCCATTGCAGACTCAACTGTGACTAATTCCAAAATTTATGCTTGTTCTTCTGTTTGAGGTTTATTTACTTGGTAATCGGGATGTATAATTACTGATGTTTCCTCTTGTCCAGTAGATCTGGTTCCTGATCGTTGACCTCTTTCATATTGAATCTTTTCTAATTGACTTGGTGTGTACTCAGGGAGTTTCCCCTGCATTCTACAATAGTGTCTCGGTAGTTCAGCCACGGTAAATGTTCAACACACAAACTCAAAAAATATTTCAACAAAATATACCTAAGGTTGCTAAGGAAACAAGAAAATTGAACACACACCTACAAAATCTAAGAGACAATCCACACACAAACAATATGTTTCCACACTAAAAATACTAGTTGGTGATGAGATCCAACATCGTAGAAATTTAATGTGGAAAACTTGGCGGTTGGAATAGTTACCCTGACAACCTGCTTAATGAAACAATCTGGTGCAATTCCCTCTACTTATTCCATCTCGAAGTGAAGAGTACCCTCCAGAAATTCCAAGTGAGTCTAGTCGACGTCTGTTCTAGGTATAGTGGGACCTTCCCTCCACTGTCGCCTTGGGAAAAATCCTGAAACAAATGTATCTGGGGGAACATTCTACGATCTGATATACACGCAAAGGAAGAGTATCAAGCTCAATCCCCTTGAAAGCTCCTCAACATAGTAAATCTGAGGTTTTCCAACAAGTGACCCCAGGCTCCTCGAAAATGGTTAATCTGAGTTTTACTGTTTGTATTACGTGCACATCTTCTATCTTTTCCAATGATATAGGTACGATTACCTCACTGGGTCCGACGTGATCTCATGCTCGACTCTTTTAAGAAGAGCTTCCTAGAGCACAAATGTAACAATTGGATTTTCCTACTGCAAGATTCTACTTGTTTGTTTAAGTTGTTTTGGAACGTTTATTACAACCTATTCCAAAACACTAGCCTGAGCTATGTTGGTGGAATGAGCCCTAGAAAATGTAAAATCTAGATTGATTTTATTAGGGCGTTGTATTAATTTGGCTGTTGCTTAGGACAAAAGCTATGGAGTTGAAACTTTAATGATGTTTGTGACCTGACTCAAAAATACTCTAAATGCATCTAAATGAGAAGTGCAACTCTTTCTTTTCAATGAATCTTATTTAAGGGAAAGTTGAGATATTTATCAATTTTCAAAACACAAACTTCCATTTGTAAACAAAATCCTTTTTGAAAAGAAGATGATTTCATAAAGAACTCAATTTGCAAGAATGATCAATTACTCTTTTGAAATAAAATTCCTTGAACAATCAAATCAAAAACTACAATTCAATAAACAATACATTTCTAAAGGAAAACTATCTCTAAAAACTCTAAAAGCATAAATTTCAAAATCAAAGAAAATTTTAATTTTGAAGTCTATCTAGAATGTTTGAGGATGATTTCTCTGAATTGTGATCAGATTAAGAAAAAATTATACTTATCTTAATAGAAATGAAAACATACAAAAAGCTTTGGTGTTATATCAAGCTTCAGTAAGCTAGAAGCTCTTCCAAGTTTGCAAATGAAAAGGGAACCAATTTTAATAAAAGTAAGGTTTGTAATGATCCTAATAGCTCAAAAAAGACAATATCATAAATACCAGTAAGCCGAGGCAAATGAACGTATCTTTTGTATATAGAAACAATAAACTAGGGCAAACTCTCACTTATAAAATGCAAATAGGATGATAAATCACACAAACGCAAAATTTTCTGAAAATAAATTCTCACACAAGATTTAACAACTAAGATATATCAAGGAAAACATAAAGAATCAGGTTATCTGGCTCTAAAAAAGAGATATTTAGTTTTTTCAAAAAAATTATGGGTGTGCGCAGTTTATAGTGGAAAACATAGCACATGCACACTGAATTGAACTAAAAGCTGCGCAGGTTATCGCACAGTTTTCTGCTAAAAATAGCGCAGGCAAGGAAAAACGTGGAAAAAATAAATAATAAACTTTCTTTTTTAGGGATTCTTAAAATTTATCTACCCAAATAGACTCATAGAAGTTAAAATCATAAAAATTTAAAATTCAAACTGAAAACAAATAAAGAAAACTAAGCTCTAGATCCCTAGTATGGTCATAATTTTGGTACGTGGATTAATCCCTCTTGCGGACAAGAGTGATCTCCCTAGTACTCCAACAAGTAACTAGAAATAAATATCCATTTGGAAACCTTTTCCTCTAGATTAATTGCATTTCAGAATTATTATAATAAAGTAGAGAGGACATGCCCCTACCTTGAAATCCAAATGTTTGATGTAATATTTTGTCTTGTCGTTCCAAAGTGGTTTCTCCAATAAGTAGAACCTGCAATGAAATACAAGACAAAGAATCAAAGCATCTGCAACATATAATAATCAGGAAATGCTAATCGAACCTAGTGATCAAGGAGTCTCAGTATATATGTTATTCCAATAAGCATAGAAACAAATCAATGAGAAAAAGAGATCCATATGTATTATCTTGAATAAAAGGAGTAATCTTACAACCTGATGCCTTGATGTCATATAGATTTCTCCCGAGGTCTTGAACAATAATTTCTCCTTCAGTCTAATAAGCCTTCCTCTCTTCATACCAGCATGGATTTATAGACACAAGGGTGTGATCATTCTCATGCCAACAACAACTCACCAGTGTAGAAAGTTTTCACTCTTATGAGCTCTCTTCAGCTTAGAAACTATATAAATTAGTCTCTAATTGCATTGGTATATACCCTTCAACCTAAAACTTGAGCTCAATCTATAGGGAAATGGAGGTAGTTTCAGTTCCATGAAGAGGGGGATGGATTCCTCTCATGAAGGAATTTTAGCTTCTTGGACCAAAAGATAAGCTCCATGAGTGGAAGGATAAAGCTCGAATTGGTCGTGACTCTAGAAGCTTCCAGTTGGGAGAATATTCGACCAACCAGGCTTATATAATTTACTTTTTATTTTATTTGATTTTCATGTGGGTGCACAAGTAATAGTGGAAAAAAGTGCAGGAGTTGTCACATTTTATGGACAGAACAACAACACATGCGCAGGGAAAGGCTAGAAAAACTACGCAGGTAGACTTTTAAGGGTTTTACAAAGCTTTTCTCCAGTTCCAAGACTTGTTTTAGGAAAATTGGTGTTTTTTACCTCTAAGGGAACATGATATGGATGGTGATAGACCCATATGAATAGTCAAATGTCATGGTGGCAAAATGATGTGTAACACTTAGAAACCACACTACTGGTTTTCTCATGGGCAATTTGGCTAGCATAACAATGTGTTCTAAATTGTTCTTCTCATGGTGGCCTTTTATAGGCAAAAATTTAAATCTTCTTCCCTCTCTTGGTACAATTTTCGATAGTGACCCAAGAGTGGTGGTTGATTCCATTATGTGCTCAATTGAGGTCTCAAGATAGCTCTAAGCGGATGTCCTTGGGCGGCCTCAAGTGGAGAATCTTCTTCCTAAAGTGTGCCAAGTGGTCCCGGATGGTGACTGTTACACAATATTTTGTCACCGTCCCTGCAATACCCATCCCAAATATTGGAGGACCATTTAAGTGACTTTTGTGTATTGTCATACCTTGAAAAAACTGTCATTGCATCCCTTGGAATGTGAAGAAAATTTCCTATTTTGACTATTCCTGGAGCAGGCTCTCAAAAACATATGATTTTGAGTCGGCGCTGGTAGGCAGTTATGGCCTCGCGCCCATAGAGAAATTAGCACTGGTCCTCACACCCATTGGCACTCTATCTTAGTGGACTGCCTGGGGCGAGTTGTTTTTGGAAATTTTTTTAAAATAAAAACGAAGTTTCCATGCCCAACCACTTTGTGAGTGGAGTCATCATGGTTTGTTCGGCTAAATAATGTCGAAGTCCTTCCTTTGATTTCTTGTTTCCTACATTTGAGCAACTCCCCAAAGGATAAGGCCTCCCTACCACATTATGAGGGATCCCAAACCACCTCCTCCTCTCCTATAAATACATCCTTCTCACATAGTTTCAGTTAGCTAAACATACATTACTATAGCTGGTGTGAGAATAGAGCAGAGAGGAATCTATTGTCAAGAGAGATTTTAGGCCCATTGCCTCGCCAAGTCCAATCCTCGATGAATGCTTGAGATGCATTTGACTGGACCCATTCAAGGAGACTGCAATGTCAAGGCTTTTTGGTTGTAAACTTATTTTCTCTATCTTTAATACAAGACTGGTTTTTTGGTTCCAACTTTGTGTTTGATAATATGAAAAGTGTTTTGATTCTCCTTGATCAATCGAATAGCTATGAATGAAAATATGATTTCGTATGTTGTCATCGTTCACTTGATCCTTGTGCAGGTACATGAATATTGCCACTGAAAGACTGCGATGTGTGAAGACAAAGATCAGCGGATCGCTGCTGCAAACGACAATAGAAGCGTTAGACCAAGGCAGGCCATCTATCCTAACTCATTTTCATTTATTACCTAGAAGTCTGAAAGTCTAGCTTGTTCCCTTGTTTCTAGACCCACTCCAGGGCTAGAGGAATCGTCTATGTCTACAGAGGGGATTTACCTACACAAAAAGTTGGCGACTCCGTTGGGGATCAATGTGTTTGTTGTCTCTTGTTGTTCGTCTAGTGTTTTGATTATTTATTTGACTTTGGTCGTTTCATCATTTGTCTACTTTGTTTTACTTGTCTGACTATTTTCATCCATCCTCTTCAATCCCAGAGTGTCAATTCTGACCTCTGCACAGTGGTTTTTATTTTTTCCCATGTTTTTCTAGCTCGGCGCTGCTATTGCTTGAAAAATCGCGCCAATTGGCGCTTGTTGCTTTTGTCACAGATTACAGTTAAACAGACGTGTCAAATCTGTAGGTTAAATTTTTAGACTTTTTCTTGAGTTTTGTCAGTTTCTCTTACCTCTGGGCTGGATTTTTATCTTTCAATTGGTCCACTGAGATTTTTTTGACTCTCTTGTCTCATTCTTCCCAGCTATTTGTCCCTCATCTAATCAATGTAGTTGGTCATCCTAGGGTTTCTAGGTGTCTCATGTCGCTTGTTCAACTCTCTCCTCACTGAGCCTTCTAAGTTGAGTTTGAGTCAGTTTGGTCTTTGTCATTTCAGTTTGTCGACTAATTTTTTTTTGCTTTTCTATCGATTCTACGTGTCTTTGGTTTTTTGAATGATCGTCTCATATTTCATTTAGCTCTCCATCTGTCACCTCGAGCATAGATTACATTTCTCACTGAATCAGTTCGAAAGCCCTCTTTTGCTTGAAGGAATGCATCCCTATTTTGAGTGTGTTTGATGTTTGTATTGGATTGATCTCTTTACTTTATATCGTTACATTCGAATTTCTCAAATTGTGCTTCTCATTCATCTAAAAAGACAAATTTTGCATTCTTACTCTTAGTTTGAAAATGGAAAATGTTCTTTTGCATTAGTAGCTTTTAGTGAACACTGAGGAAAGAGATTTTTTTTTTCTACTTTGGTTGTATTAGATGCATTAGTGAAAATTCTCTTGTATTCAACTGATTTATGCTTTGTTATAGACTAATATCCCTCTCTTAGCTAACAATCATTGAATTCGAATGATTTTTCTTTCGCATATAGTTGTGCATTAAGAATTCGAGATCACATTCGGTAAGGCCTTCAAATCGTGGCATTAATTCAAGGTCAACTTCAAAATTAAATCATTCAACCTAAGGAAGCGTTGAAACCTAACACACATATTTTAGAGGTCTAGGCTAGTGACGTGTTTCGATGTTGTTAAACCTAGTAGTTGTCGTTCACCATCTGGCTTTAGACAGGGCTAGCACGGACTTGTGCTCCCCGTACCGTCGAGTATATAAAGGGAGACCCTTATAGGTTAGCATCCTTTATCCATAGGAAGCCAAGTCCACCACCCTGTAACTGTGATACAACAAACACAACATTCAGGGAGACTACCTACACGTACATCAAGTCCTTGGTCATTTCTCTTTCATTTGATCACCAAGGTGTATATTGCAGTTCATGAAAACTTGGTACACCCTCTTGCTTATATTTCCTGAGTAGTAATTTTGGTATTTTCGTGACTTTCTAAAATTGAAAATATCATTGAACACTTGTCCTTTCACGCTCGTTCCACCTGAAAGTGACTAGAGTCACCTTTTGCCTATTTATTGACTCTTAAAATATGAAAAGGCAAGGTTTTGCTTCAATTTTATAAAATTAACTTCCCACGAAATATTCTTGGTTTCATTTATCTTCCTTAGTGGTTTTTGAGAGTTGTTTCTAATGGCAATGTTTCAGGAGTGTACCGACCAAGGAATCCCCTCTTAAGGGCATCCTGGTCCTTTTCCTACTTTTGGGAATGTTGGCACTCCTTATATGGCAACATTGTCCCTTCCTAGGTTAACTGTTGGTTTGCCCATGGTACCAAGTGCTCCGACCTCTATTCAACCATCTTCTCCACGTGAACAACATCATGTTGATTCTAAGGTGGACCTCTCACCTTCTTTGCCTATTTCTTTGTCCTCCACTTCCACTTCGCCTGGTGAAAGTTTGGATTCTAGTAACCAAGTGGCTAAGAAGAAGAAGAAGAAGAAGACGAAAAATAAGAAGTCAAAAGCGAGAGGCCAACCCTGGGCCTATTGCTCCCAAGACACCTTCCACCAATAAACCATCCAACCTTCCAGGTGCTCGAAGTATGGTCTGACGACCATCTGTTGTTATCTTTTGCCTCTAGAGGTCATGTTGGTGACACATCTTTGACTATTACTAATAAGACTCGTAAGAAACAGGGTAAGATCACGAATCCCTGTAATTTGTGTGAAGGGCATCATCCCATGCACGTTTGTATGTATATGGATGAAGCCACAAGATTGTTGGAAAACCCTATTGTTTCTGCATCCTCCCTTCTGGTTGGTTACTAGAAACTTTCTTTGATTCCTCTGCTAGTTTATCAAACGATCAGTAAAGATTCACCTTTGGTCGATCTCGCTCCCCCAGAAATTTGAAATCGCGAAATCCATTCATGACCAACCATTGGTCGCGGAATCGATCGATCGGATCCTGCCTATGGTTCATCATGTATTTTCCGTCGAGATTGGATCTCATACCCCTCACATTCTTCTAGTTTCTTCAGATTCCTCAGAATTGGAGAAAGATCCTCCTATCCTTGTGGTTCAAGAGGTTGCTCCTCCTATTCCCACGTCGGTGGTCCAAGAGGATGCTCCTCTTGCTCTCGTAACACCAATTGATGACCATACTATTCCTGAGGTCCCCCTTACAAGTAGTTTAATCACTTCTTTCTATTAGAGTCGATTTGCAGGATACCGTCTTCCTTTGTATGTGCCCTTCAAAATCATGGTACAGGCCTTTAATGTGGTCATACCTGGCACAATCATAGATGAAGGTGTGTCTGTTAGCATTCTGTCTTCAACTTATTGGAAAGCTTTTGGTTCTCCGTCGCTTTTACTTGTTACGCAGAATATGTTGGCTTTTAACAGCGGAACCAGTCAACCGTTAGCGATCCTTTTGAAGTTGCCTATTACTTTAGGAGGGAAAACCATCTATATAGGCATGATGGTGGTCCAAGGCCCCTTAGATTTTAATCTACCCTAGGGGCGCAACTATGCGTATTCCATGGGTGTGCTTGTCTCTTCCCTCTTTCGTGTGATCTTTTTTCCACATGAAGGTCGGATCGTAACCATTGATCAGCTTTCTTTCTTTGGTCCTAATGTGACATCTGGTCTACCATCGTCCCTTCCTAGTCCTTACTTGTTAGTGATATCTTCCTCGCCATGGGTCAATTATGTGGCCTCCTATTCCATGTCTGCGTCCACTGATAATTCAGTCAATGAGGTAGTACACCATGTAATGGGGACATTGGATCCTAACTTCCAGTGTTGTTCTCCCATCAGATGAGAAACTCTTGGAAGCCATGACTTCTTATTCTTCAATATCAGGGCGTTAGAGCATAGTTCATTTTCTTGTGTGAAGCTCCTTAAAAAATGAAACAAGCTCTTCAGAGCATAATTCATTTGCTTGTGCCAAGCTCCTTAAAAAATGAAACAAGCTCTTTGGAGCAAAGTTCGTTTTCTTGTGTCAAGCTCCTTAAAAAATGAAACAAGGTCATTGGAGCAGAGTTCATTTTCTTGTGTCAAACTCCTCAAAAAATGAAACAAGGTCATTGGAGAATAGTTCATTTTCTTGTTTCAAGCTCCTTAAAAAATGAAACAGGGTTGTCGGAGCAGAGTTTGTTTACTTGTGTCAAGCTCCTTAAAAAATGAAACAAGCTCTTTGAAGCATAGTTCGTTTTCTTGTGTCAAGCTCGTTAAAAAATGAAACAAGCTCTTCTGAGGATAGTTCATTTTCCATGTCAACCTCGTTAAAAAATGAATTAGGTCATGAGGATAGTTCTTTTACTGGGTCAACCTCGTTAAACAATGAAATAGGTTCCCTTTTCAATTCGAGCCTTTGATTACATTTCGTAAAATCCTAGTCGAGTCTTTCTCTTGATCTCGTAATTGAACCTTCATACCATCCACATGTTAGTAACCAGTAGTCTACTCAAGTGAATGCCATGAAGTTGGGGGGCATGTACCTCAAATTGAGTCATCATGCTGGGGGCATGCAAACTTATTTCAAGCATAGTTTGTTTCCATTTCAAGCTTGTGTAAAAATGAAACCAACTTCATGTAGAGTTTCCTTGTTTCAAGCTTGTGTCAAAATGAAACCATTCTTATTTTACCTCTCGTGATTGCCATTTTATTAGCATATTTTTCTAGATAAGCCTTGGTTTTCTCATTCCATCGTCACCATCTGCTTGGCCGATCATATGCCTTCACTTGATTGTTTTACCCATTAATGAGGAACCGCTGCAATGAGTGGTCTTATTAGCCAGCCTCTTGACCTTTACTTGTTCTAAAAAGTTCCACCATCACTGGAACCAGTTGCTACCTTTAATACCACTTGTTCCTCCAAGAGGAGTCATATTTCAGCTCATTTCTGACTCTCACAACATGAAAATATTGACGATACACTTATCGTTTTGAACTCGTTAAAGGTTGTGAAACGTCATCTGCCCATTATATGTTTACCCCTTTTTTGGGTTGGGACATATTATTTACAAAAAATGTGTACCTTAACCTGTTGCAACTAAGAGGTTCCCCCAGATATTGTTTTCTACCTTTTCGGATCTGTGGGAATACCTACGAAAAGGGACCTGCTGGAGTTTTCTTTTCCACTTTTTTTCAAACTCTCTAAACATGAAAATATCTCAAGTTATTCCTTTTTCAAACTCGTTAAAATCTAAATGACATCAAAAACCGTCACCATGACATGACCAAGTTCCTCCTTCCTAGTGCTTGTAAAATGTACTAGGATGGATTTGTCTGAAGGAAAAACTTATATGACAAGCACATGCTATCCCCTTCAAGCTTGTTTCCAAAAATATTTGGGGTACTTGCAAGTAATGGTGAGGGAAAATGGAACCAGTTCTCAGTCTTGTCGGCAGTATGTCGCTCTTGAACATGACACTCATCTGCATTCGTGTCGGATTAGGGACATCACATTTCATCAATTTTTGCCACCATGGGTTTGGGTAAATGTTTTGACCTCTCATATTCTCTTTTCCACATCATCATGAACTCAGATCCCCTGATTTCAAATACTACCAAATTCCGGAGTCGTGTCGTCAACATTTTCAAGAGAAGTTTCCTTTTGTAGTTTTCAACCTTTGATCCTCTTTTTGTCCCAATTCATTATCATCTTATTCCTCTGTCTCGTGTTGATGATGTGGGAAACATTATGGCCCTCCTTCAACCAAGTCACTTCCTATCAACTTCATCTCATTATCTAGGAAGTTGATATAATTTTGGATAGTGACCCAAGAGTTGTGGTTGATTCCATTGTGCGCTCACTTGAGGTCTCAAGGTAGCCCTAGGCGGGGCGGCCTCAAGTGGAGAATATTCTTCCTAAAGTGTGCCAAGTGGTCCAGGATGGTGACTGTTACACATTATTTTTTTGTCGTCCCTGCAATCCCCATCCCGAATATTGGAGGACCATTTCAGTGACTTCTATGTATTGTCATACCTTGCAAAAAGTGTCATTGTATACCTTGGCATGTAAAGAACATTTCCTCTGTTGACTATTCCAGGAAAAGGCTCTCAAACACATATGATTTTGGGTCAGCGCTGGTAGGTAGTTATGGCCTCGCGCCCATAGATAAATTAGCACTGAGCCTCGCGAAATGGACTGCCCGCGCCGAGTTGTTTTTGGAAAGTTTTGAAAATAGAAACGAATTTTCCATGCCCAACCACTTCGTGAGCAGAGTCATCATGGTTTGTTCGACTAAATAACGTTTAATTACTTCCTTTGGCTTCTTGTTTCCTACATTTGAGAAACTCCCAAAAGGATAAGGCCTCCCTTCCACCTTATGAGGGATCCCAAACCACCTACTCCTCTCCTATAAATACATCCTTATCACATGGTTTCAGCTAGCTGAACAGTCCTCACTATAGTTGGTGTGAGAATAGAGTAGAGAGGAATCCATTTTCGAGAGAGATTTTAGGCCCATTGCCTCGCCAAGTCCGATCCCCGATGAATACTTGGGACTCGTTTGACTGGACATGTTGAAGGAGGCTGCAACATCAAGGCTTTTTGGTTGTAAACTTCTTCTCTTTATCTTTAATACAAGACTGGTTTTTTGGTTCCAATTTTGTGTTTGATAATATGCAAAGTATTTTGATTCTCCTTGACCGATTAAATAGCTATGAATGAAAATTTGTTTTTGTATGCTATCATCGTTCACTTGATCCTTGTGCAGGTACACGTATATTGCCACTGAAAGACCGTGACGTGTGAAGACAGATCAACAGATCTCTGCTACAAATGACAACAGAAGTGTTGGACCAAGGTAGGCCATCTATCCTAACCCGTTTTCATTTATTAGCTAGGATTCTGAAAGTCCAGCTCATTCATGTGTTGCTAGACGCACTCCAGGGCTAAAGGGATTGCCTCTGTCCACAGAGGGGATTTACCTACACAACAATGACCTACTGCCATACTCAGGACCATGCTTATTATTGAGGGAAAGCCACGGAGACCAACGCTACTATCGAAGAAAACTCCATGCGAAGCACACTTTTCCTGTGTCTTTTGTGTGCAATTTAATCATTTTTCCTCTTGAACTTAGAGAAATTAAATTTTCCAAATTCTCTAATTTTTTTCAACCCTGTAAACCATTTTTCTTGACATTTTATGATGTCTTTTTATTTTCTAATTTTCCAGTGATAATAGTTCCCCCCTAATGTGTGAGGTCTAGGAAGCACTGTATAGCCAAAATAAATTCTAGTTTCTTTTTTGTATAACCTGTGTTGAGACAGAGAGAGAGACTTGCATGTAGCCTAAGGTTGGATACCCCTTACTGTGAGTAAAAGAGGGACCATGTTCTGTAGGAAACCCGCAAGAGATAGTATAATACAATAAATACAATATTTCTACGAGGCGAGCATGTCCCATGCGTGTGATGCTCTGGCTAGTTAAAAGCCTATCTGATAGATAAAGGTTATGTCTATGTCACTTACATGGTAGTGATCTGCTGATTTGGTTGATGAAGATGATTGTTGACGCCCTTAGGGGCGTTTTTTCTTTGACGATAAGTTGAATGTAGTGCCCACATGCATAATCCTTGCATGGCATATTTTATAATAAATTCTCATTGTATGCATGGGTGTATGGCTGGGACCTTCCCGTGTAACCATTGCTAAAAGAGATGCTTATAATGGCATGGGTCTTCGATGAATTTTGACAAAATGAAATGGTTGTGGAGTACGATACCATCTTGACATGAAATATTGTGTTTTAGCCAAATGTCAGGAGGATCGATGACATCCATGGGAAATGATGATTCCCACAGTGCCATTCGAGGGTGCCCCTATTAAGGTGGGGAGCCATCCAAGGTACTGCCTCCTTTTTGGAAAATGGTTGTTGAAGTCGACAAGAAGGAAGCCTCAACCGATCGAAAAAAATACTGATGCAAGGGATCAAGGTCTTTGATTTGATAGGTTAACGTAGGCATGATGGCGAGAACTGGCTGAACACTGATGATGGGAGTTCAGTGGCCAAAGGTCGAAGCTTGAAAAAAGTAGTTTGGAAACAGTCATAACGATTTATGATGAGGAAAGCCCTAGAGTCACTAGGACATCCAGGGTGGGTAGATGTTGGTTTTAAATGTCATGTTGGCTTTGTGTGAAAGGTGTGAAGCTCCGACGAAGGGTGACTAGGGACTTCTGCCATGGGAGAAACAAGTGGGTGGATGGGCAGGGGATGTTCTCCTAAAAAAATTCTTTGTACACTTCCCAAAATAATATAAAATGGGTTTGATTTATACAAAAACAGAGACAGGTGGCCCAAAAACATGAAAAAGATTGCTCACTGATGATATGAGGAAGGTGTTTTTGCTAGGGGAGGGGGGGGCCATTGGTTAGTCTCAGTGCGGGGGTGATGAAGTAGATGAAAAATATCACAAATGGGCTATGCTAATGGAGGGATGGTAGGCCAAATGTGAGACACAGTGGTGCATGTTCGATCTTCTTGCAAAAATTGTAGTCCAGGAAAGGGGTTTTATCTTGATATGGTAAAACTTGACTTAATGCATGGTGGATTAATGATCATGAACTGCTTCCCGGAGTGAAGTGATATGACCATGGCGTCATATTTTTTATGCATGGTCTACTTTTAGTGATGGATGCCATGGAGGGGGAGGCTCTACCGACCGATGAGGATGTTTATCATGTGCAAGGTGGGGAGATGATAAACATGGTTGGGTGTTTGGAACCTATGGTTTGTGGAAAGATGATGTCAAGATATGAAAAGTTTCTCTTGGAATATATCATGCTGAGGGCAGAATGATACCTATTCTGGAACCTTCAATGAATGTAGCAACAGGTGGTTTGTTAAACTATATAATACCTACAACAAATACCCCAAATGAAAGAATCTTTTTCATTCAAATATATTGCCAAATGTGCTTAATGAAAAAATGATAAGAGAGGGCATACCTGTCAGAACTGAGAAAATTATTTTTTCAGAGACATGAATGAGTGAAGCCTCCTTTGGTCCTTATGAGGTGTTGATCATTGTGTTGCTTTCAGTTTCACAATTGGGCTTTCTAAGCTCCCGTTATGGTCCTTCAAACAACTTGAAAAGGGCGATATATAGGTCAATATGGATCATTTCAGTTCATTTGTGATGTTTGAGAGTTGTGAGGTCAGAGCTTGCTACCGAGCTTTTATTGTCGTTGCAATCAGCCTGTGCACAAGGGATTCATGCTGTTAGTTTCAGGTAGGCCCCTGAATATGCATTATGTCAAATTTTTCAGCTTTACTGTTGAGGGGTATGTACAAATTAGGTTTGTATGGAACCCTAGCCATTTTTGGCCTTGACCGCATGGGCAATCAAGGTATAGGCGCGGAGACCTCCGTGGAAATTTGAGGATTTCCGCGGAGATTTCACACCTGTGGAAATTTTTGCGCGTGGATTCTGCATCTGTATGAGATATAGACACATGGTTAGTGCACCTTTTTGAGGAACAGGTGCATCAAAAAATCCAGGTCATTTTTTGAAAAAAAATGGAAATTTTTAATTTTTTATGTCACTGGTGTGTGTTTGTTTGGTGATAGGATGTTGTGGAGGGAGAGAGACTAGTCGGACCTGTGTATGGCTATTGCACAATATTAAAATACCCGTCAGCAGCTTTCTTAGTGGGGTCTTCTCAAGTTCCTTAATAATTACCTCTTGCGATCGCAAGATCGTCTGTTGCGTTACCTAGTCCGCTGTTGGAACAGGCGGCGCAAGGTGATGGTGTTGGGAGGGCATGACCTTTCCATCTGTCTAGAGACAAATATATACTTTGTGATCGATTTTTTTCCTCAACGTGAGGCACTCCCCCATCCACTCCTGTGTGGGAGGGTAGTGCTCCAGTTTTGATCAAAGAATCATTGTGGCAGGGCACTCCTTACGGAGGGGGGTATTCTTATAACATCGGTGACAGATCGAGTCGAATGGTGTGCACTAGCTATAATCGTGAGATTGACTGGGTCGTCGTCTCCGCACAGGGCGTCGGGGCCACAGATTGGTGTTTTATGCCAGCTTCGAACCAGACATTTCTTTGAATTTGCCTGTCATTGCTATGACGGTATGGTGTCATAGCTAGTGAAGGTTTGAGCAGGATCTACGCTATTTACATATTATAGCATTCCATGCAGCATTATGTTTGAAAGAGTCGTATTGCTGCGACCTATGGTGGTCATTCCTATGGGGTTTCACCAGGACCCTTGTATGAGGCGATGGGCACCAGTGATGCCTCACGGTGGGGGAGGTGAGGTGGGGCATTATTGGAACATGACCACCGAGGCTTGGTTTGAGGCCTACCCTCATATGTTCCTTGAGTATCCATACTCGGGGATGGACTACCAAGGAGATCCTGATATGGGTCTTCCTGCTGGGTATGCTTGGGGATCGAAAAGTACGATTTGTTATGCTTTTTTCCACATTTGTTGAGTATTTGTGATTTATATGTCTATTGTGATGACATCGACACTATTTTTGTTACTCTTTAAGATGTGGGAGTGGTTAGAAAGCCAACTTCTTGGTTGGTGGGACACCAACCCAACCAGATGGTTTCGGTTAGAGGAGCTCGGCCCCAGGCTAGGGGGTAGGGTGCAGATCTAGGGTAGCTTCAGGGTGGTGATGGTGCTGGCCCTTTCGGGGAGGGGAGAAACTCAGCTGCTACTGAGGCACGTAAGGTGGAGATGGTGAAGTGACTAGCTGCATCTGAGGCTCAAACCACTGACTTGGAAGATGCTTGGGATCGAGTAGACAAGATGACCCAGGGTATGCCGACCTGTGGGATCGTCAATGATCTACATGTTTTCTGGCTTGAGACATTTATGGCCCAGGAGAGAGGCTATCATCCGACTTTGAGCTGTGTGGTGGCTTCAGTTTGGTGACTACCCCAGTATTAGCACCAGGTGCAACTATGGGTCCAGGTGGCCCACCTGGTGGGGCCTAGCCCTAGAGACATTATGTACACAAGGAAAGCCCCCATTATGAGTATTATTCCCTTATTGTTTGATGACATGTGTATATGTATTTTTTGACTAACTATCGAGTCAGATACATGACTTGTTATTTGTACTCACACATATTTTTTGGTATATATGCAAGATGTATTTTTTGCAGCTCTTGATGATGTGTCTATGGTTTATATGCTTTGATGTATATTGTGTATCACTGATGGATATCTATATTTTTATGTTTTTTGGTTTTATGTATGATGGTTTATACGAGATGCATTCCAATCTAGGATGTGGTTAGTTATGTGATCTGCTGTATGGTTTTGATTTATTGGTACATGTGTGAATGTAATATGATCAAATTGACGACTTAATATTTTTGCATGCAAATATTTCTAATTAGTTGTGAATCTCGTACTTCAAATTCTTGGTTTAACTGCAAAACCACTAATTGGGAATCAAGGTAGAAATGTAAGTGGCAGATGCCTTGATTGAAGGCATCGCTCATGAGACCGATTACGGTGCCATATTCTTCTTGATTGTTTTTAGTTGATCCGATGCATACTCCGTTGGTGAAGAGTGATGATCGGTCAAGGTAGTAGATGACCTAGGCGGCTATTGCTAGATTTTGAGACCATCGCAATGCTCCATTAGTGAATCCAAAATAATGGTTGGGTTGAAGATCCATTTGTGACACTAGAGTGATTTTTTAGAACAAGTCTGTGATCAACAAACAAAGTTTGTTATGTGCACGTTATCTCTAGGGCTGAACCCTGTTGACCCCTATGGGTAAAATTTCTTGAGGTAGAGACCATTGACGAGGTTGCTTAGGCATGTTCCGCCAGACTCTGTCAAGATGTATGCCCCCTTAAGGACACAATATTTTATGACGTAGGGACCTTTCTACAAGGTTTCTATAATAACTCCCCCTCGGTAAATGATCGAGGGGTGATTTTGTGATTGAACGATGCTTTCACTCACTTTTTATGGGCCTCGTTGTGTTGGGGCGACTATCGTCAACTTTCATCGACTATTTCTAGTTGTACTAAGCGTTTCTCTAGAGGTTGGGTGCAATTGAGGAGTTCGATAGCAGCATGTAAGTTTAGGATCTCACGTTCTATGGGAATCACGACTTCGACCCCGTACACTAAGTGGAAGGGTGTGAACCCTGTTGATGTTTTCACTGCCGTGCGGTATGCCCATAGGTTGGAGAAAATCATGTGGTGCCAGTTTGTTTTGTGGCTATTCACCATGCATTGTAACATCGTTTTAAGTACTTTGTTTATAGCTTCTACCTGTCTGTTGGATTGGGGGTAGTATGGTGAAGCGAATTCATGTGTGAATCCAAGGTGAAGAGATAGCTCCTGGAAAACCTCATTTTCAAAGTATTTTCCCTGTTCAGAGACTTAACTCTTTTGGGACACAAAACCGTGCGATGACATGGTTGAACAGAAACCGTGCAGCAGTTTCGATGATGTTGTCGTATGTGGGCATGGCCTCTACCCATTTGGTGAAGTAGTCGACAGCCACAATAATGTACTTGTGGTTGCTTGATGACGTGGGGTTGCAAGTCATGAAGTCGATCCCCCATTTGTACAAGGGACCAGCAACTATGACGGGGTGTAGGGGAGCTGGAGGCGCTCTTGCCTTGTGAGTGAATCGTTGACATCGCTCGCATCTTTTGACTATTGAAATACAGTCGTAGAATAGCATAGGCCAAAAATATCCTGCCCATAGAATTTTTTGGGTAGTGGTCATTCCGGAGAGGTGGCTACTGCAAGCTCCACTATGACAGTCATTAAGGGCTTGCTCATCTTAGTCGTGAGTAAGGCATCAATGAAAAATGGTGTCGATGCCCCGTAAGTAAAGGAGATCTCCCATTAGGAGGTATCGGGGGGTCTGGTGGCGGATGCACCTGCGGTCATCATGGGTGAGCTTGGGTCTGAAATTTTTGGTTCGTAGGAATAGGAGAATATCTTTGTACCAAGGGTTGTCAGCCGTCACTAGGAAGAGATGTTCGTCCGGCAGTGAATCAATGACTGGTGATCTTTGGGTCTGACTTGGGAGGTCTGCGATGGACTCGGCTAAAATTAAAGCCTTCTTGTTCTTGGGGGAGCGAAACTGTAATTCAAACTCTTGTAGTATAACTATCTAGTGAGCGTTCTTATGGTTCATTAAAAGACGTGTGAGTAGGTATTTCATGGCGTTGATATCTGCAATTACTGTTGTAGTCCTTAAGATAATGTACTGGCGAAGTTTCTGGACTACGTGTATTAATGCTAGGGTAGTCTTCTCTTCGGTCTCATATCTTAATGCCGGGCCAGATAAGGTTTTACTAACATAATAAATTGTGTGTTCCTTCCCGTCGGGGCCCTCCTAGATTAATACTTTGACCAAATTAGTCTCGGATGCTGATAGATACAGGGTTTAATCCTTATCATAGTTTGTGGGAATGATCAATGGTGCTGAAGATTAAGTGTCTTTCAGCGCCTCAGATGATTTTTAGGCTTGATTGCCCCATTTGAATGGGATTTCCTAGTGGAGGAGGTGTAGGAATCCCTAAGCGCAAGTAGCGTAGCCTGGGACGAAGCATCTCAGAAAATTGGCCTCTCCCTGCAACCTTGGAGTTGCTTGAGGGTTCGAGGTGGTGATACCTCTTTGATAGCTTGGACCTTGAGGGGGTCCACTCTAATCCCTTTTTAGGACACAATAAAACCTAGAATTCATCCTGTTGTGATGCATAAGACGCACTTGAGAGGATTCAAGCGTAGGTTGTATTGTCGGAATCGTTGGAATACCAGTCGCAGATCCTCGAGATGATGAGATTGCTTCTTGGATCGAACAGTGAGGTCATCCAAGTAGGCTAGGATGAGGTGTGCCAAGTCATGAAAGATATAATTCATGGCCTGCTAAAAAATGGCTCCATCATTTTTAAGACAAAATGGCATAACCTGATATGTGAACGTGCCCCATGGGGTGGTGAATGCGGTCTTGTATCGGTTGGTATTCCATATTTGTATTTGATTATACCTAGTGAAGCCATCCATGAAGGAGAGGGCCTCGTGTCTCGCTCAAACGTCGATAACCTAGTCGATGAATGGGGTAGGTTAATTTTCCTTTGGACAGGCTTTGTTCAAATCATGAAAATCAGTGCAGACGTGTATGGTGCCCTATTTTTTCATGAGAGGAACAGGGTCGGAAACCCATGATGTGTAAGCGATAGGGTAGATGAACTTGGCTTTATGAAGCTTATTGATTTATCGTTTAATTACTTATGCCTTGGATGTGTGCAGTTGACATTGTTTCTGGTGTACTGGTGGTACGTCAGGCCAAGTGTCAATGTGGTTCTCCACTATAGTGGGGCTAAGCCCTAGAATTTCTAACTAGTCCCATGTGAAGATATCTTGATACTCTTGCAACAGATGGGTGTAAGAGGTTACCTCATCCAGGGAACATGCTACCCCCAGCAAGATTTCTTTGACTTTCTCAGGGTTTTGAGAGATATTCACCTTCGTGTTAGGGGAAATGTTTAACATGTTCCCTTATTCGAACGCATCGGGTGCCAGAATGGGATTTTTGAAGCAATCGAATTTCCCTGATGGAAGGAAATACTTTGATTCGATCGCATAAATTTCTTGGTTTCTTATTTTGTTAGGGCTGAAAGTTTTGTCGGGAAGAAAAAATGAGCAGTGATGCATCGCATCCCATGGATAATCTAGTTCCATCATGGCCTCGAGAATATCCTCATCTAAGTGGAATAAGGATCCTAAGGGGGGTTGAGTTCGCACAAGGCCGTGAGGAGGTGGTTCAATCCTAACGGAGTTGGTCGACATACATGAATAAGGTTCCATCATCGTTGTGGTGGAACGAAATGCGGTCGACAGGGTGCAGATAGATTGGGTTTGCACCATCAATGGTACATCTACTCTTGTAGTTGCAGCTGACTCGACACCCATGACTGATGAACAGACAACATGATTCATGGTTCTGATACATAATTATAAGAATCATATATGATGTATCATGTCGTCGGTGTTTGGTGGGGGATAAATTTCCATGGTGGTGGCTTGTGTGAGAGAAAGTATAGGTTCCTCATGGGGCGTACCAAGAGTACTTTCATTTTCTGGGATTTGGAAATTGTGCTTGGTGCAGAGGCGACTGAATGTTTCCATTAATTGGCATGCCTCTGTTTCGTGGTTTTGGCCAGTGCAAATAGTGCATGGTACCACAGTGCCTATCAAGTAGATGGTGTGAGAACCAACAATACTTTTCGTCCCTGAAGTGGATGCTTGGAAAGGATCGGGCGTAGGGGAAAGGTTCCACTGCTGCCATTTCTGAGTTTTTGGTTTTGGGAGATCTAGCTCTCCTGGGGAGTGTAGACGCTGCTCTTGCCGCTCGCAGCCTTGGGAGGTCTTCACAGTTCATTGTATGGTGAAAGTGTGAGCATATCTTGGAATATGAGTGTGTGATCTTCTCTTGGTTAGAGAGATGCTTCTGAGGGATAGGGGAAACCATGTGAAAGTTGTTCATGAGGTGCTTTAGTTCCTTGCACTGATTGACCTAGCGGTCAAGTCAGTCACATAGGTTGCATGTCGCCTTAGGCTGGACATGGGTCCTGTTAGGTCGGTGTGTCTTTTTGACTCGCCCTATGTTTTGGTGTTGATATGGGGTAGGTTTCCTGGGGGAAATTTTCCTTACATTGGATTCTTTGAACTTAGGACTGACCATATCCCGACGGTGTGTTTCCAATTAATGGATGATGTCAATTAGTGGGCGCACTCGATGGATATAAGTACAGTGATGAGAATGATGGTTTCTCGGACATACTAGACACGAAATTCTTGCTTGGGTAATCCCTTCCCTCAGAGCTGGTGAGGTGATTGGGTACCATATACGTAGTGATTCTATGTTTGGGCATTTGGTTTTCAAATGGTTGTGTGCGTTGCACAATGCACAGGTTGGTCTTCTCCGTGGAGGGCAATTGGGGGTGACTATGTGCCCCCCAATCGACTTATTTTCTACTAACAGAAAGATGATGGATCTACTTGTCAACTCCTCTTGCATTGTTGAGCTTTCCATGGATTCTATATCTGAGTCGTCTTCTAGGGAGATGTGTGCGATGGTTGTGCGTAAACTGGTTAAAACTAAACAAAATCGAGGGATGTATTGGAAATGACGTAATGGGTGATTTCCAGAACATATTTGACATGAATATTGGGTTGCTCACAGACCAACATAGCACACACGATCAACTGGATACCATCTTTGTAATAGCTCCAGGGCTACGCAGTCATCGATGAAATGGTCGCATTCGTCGGAGCGTGCACAATGTTGGACAAGAGGAGGAGGGATGAATGGGAGGCGTTCTAGTGACTGTCGTCCATCCTGGAGGTATAATATGAACCGAGGTTCTTACCCATTTGACTACATAGGGGGATCCTCTTGATATGATTATTCTAGGGCATGTAAGGCATCCCTATATCAGGGTATTTCTAGAAAATGATGAGTGTAATTCCCATAATTGTTATAGATAGCGCATGTGTGGTTGGTGCACAATGTTTTACCTTAGTTTTTTGTGGTTGGTTCCTTTTTTACGGGAACTTGTCATTGCAATAT
This sequence comes from Pinus albicaulis, assembly GCA_034641835.2. Lineage (NCBI taxonomy): Eukaryota > Viridiplantae > Streptophyta > Pinopsida > Pinales > Pinaceae > Pinus > Pinus albicaulis. The sequence goes on along the minus strand of CM076575.1, from coordinate 2,068,924,278 downwards.
TTCGATCAGAGCTGAGGAGCAATTTTAATTTTTCTAACTCCAGACAGATATTGGTAGGGTGGCCTACAGTATCACATAATGCACAAGGTTGTAATTCCCTTGGCATGATGGGGTTTTCTATATTTTTCCTTTTTTTAGGGGTTTTCCTAGTCGCTTTTACCAAATTTGAAATGGGAGTCTCTTTAACCGGTATGGTTGTGGGGTTTTCCTTAATAGGTGTGGCCTCCTCAGGAGTGATAGAGGTTAATCCTATAGCAGTGATGCTCGTGCCTCCTGTCATGGTAGGTGGGACCAAGTACCAAACTGGTATTGCAAAATATATGTTTGGAAATACTACCGTTGCCAAAACTTGTTGTGTCATAAAACTAGGTGGTAGGTATAGAAAAGGAGTTTGGGAGATGGCGTATGATAGAGAAGTCATTTTGCTAGTGGACTCGGTTTCATTACTACTAGTCTGTGTCTCCTAACTGGTCTTAGTGCTTGATGATGACATCATGCACACCGGGGCCCCTGTGATATCAGCGAATGCTTTTGGTATGACAGGGGGATCTCCTAGAAATGATCCAAGGATAGTTGACGGTTTGAATTGGCGAGGACCACATTCTTGGTACTGTGTGAGAGATTATGCAATGTGTCTACATAGGGTAGAACGACATCAACATTCGTCATGGCTCGCTTATCGTGGTATGTTAACTGATCGATGATGATGATGCGGTCCTTGTGGGGGAAAATCATGATCCGGAATACGGAGGATGCCATTGCAGACATGGTGTACATATAAATTTTTCCAAGGAGTATGTTGTAATCCAGCTGAGTGTCTAATACCTCAATGTCTATAAGAACCATCTTGTCGACCAAGAAGACCAAGAAATTTTGGTAGAGACCGACGGGACCAGAAGGGCGCCTATCGTATGCTCTAAGTGTGATGTTTGATGGCTTTAGTTCGGGGGATCCCAACTTCTACCAAACACTTTTTGACATGATGCATGTAGATGCACCCTTTTCAATGATACATCGATGGATATTGACGTTCTGGACTGACACCAGTATCTGGAAGGCGACCAATGAATGAAGCCTAGGGGTGGCTTTATCTATGGAAAAATCCATTAGGAGTGAATCAACAGGGTTGATTGCACCTAACGTTGAAAGTAAGGCTTTCCTTTTATTTGGGAAATATTGCAAGAATTCTAAAGTTGCTATGGCAGCAAGAGACTATGCTAAGTCATCCATGATGTTATAATTATGGGCCACTTTGGATTGGTGTCCTTCCCGCCTTGTTGGACCCTTAGCCATCTTTGGAAAAGGTTCAATAGGCATTTTTTATATAGTAAACGGTGTTTTAGGTGTACTCCTGCTAGCCCCTGATGTCCTGGTGTTTGGCGAAGTATCATACATTCGATTCCAAGTTTGAAATAAAATTTCCTTGCCATTCATATAGATTTCATGGCTATTGTTTCTGAAATCATCGGTGGGTGGTTGTTGTTGTTGGGTACTAGCCACCCCTTGGTGGGGTAATGGCTCCTGCATTATAGATGTTTGTTATGTAGGCCCCCCTTGTCCTTGGTTACCTTGAAGCTTCTTTAGCTTGGGGAGTTCGGGACAATGATGAGTGTAATGGACATACTCACCACAAATTGTGAAAGAGTGGTTGGTCGAAAGATTATCCCTCTTGTTCTACCCTTGGGAGTTGTTTGGCTCCTGGTTTTGATTTCGGTTGGGGTTTCCCACAGCCTGAGATCATGGAGGGCACTGTTAGTTATTTTCCCCTGTCTAGGATCTCCCTTTTGTTTAATTTTTGGTTTTTTCCTAGTCGCGTTGGGAGGATGGCTATGATTCTCCTGGCCATATGGCTGGCGCGGTTGTGCCTGGGAAGGTTGCACAAAGTTCACCAGTGTGTTGTTTTGCATCGCTGGGTTATATGCTGGCGAGTGGGAATATTGAGGTCCCGACCCATGGTTTTTATATGGTTGTTGGGGGGGAGCACTTCCATCAACGTTCCTATCTACTTATTGGGTCCCTTGTGTGGGAGGGTATGAACCTCATTGCTGATGATGGTACGATGGCGCCCTATTGGTCATGTTATGCAGAGGTGCATGAATACTCTGATGATAGCCTGGTCGTGGGATGTTCTGGTTAGGATCATATGCGTAACTGTGGTATGGGACACTGATGCCTAAGTGATTTTAGGTCAATGACCCTATCAATCTGTTTGCAGTGTTCGACCCGCTTGGAAAATCTTTATAAGTTTGCAGGCGTGGGGCGTTAGGCAGGATGTTATAGATGTATCCTGACTGAGTGTATATCAACTCGAGTTGTTGGGCTTTGTTAATGACATCCTCTTCGGAAGTAGGTATTTGAGTTTCCATATCCTTTGAAAACTTTGTCTTGAGAGTTTTAAAGAATAGGTCTAGTAAAACTCGATTGTCAAGTTTGGATTTACACAAAATTCAACGTCGTCACCATTCATGGAGATGGTTTGAGATATGGACAGCTTACGTTTGTCTAAAATGCGTCAATAACTCCATTCTTGAATCATTGTAGATGGGTAATTGGAAATATGTGACGAACACAGTAGCGAGGGTGCGAAAGGTTCCATATGAAGCAGAAGGCCGCTCCACATACCATTTTGCAGCTGGTCTGGTTAAGGTGTGCTGAAGTAGTTTTAATTGAATAGTATCATCAATAATATTGTTTGAAGAACATCATAGGTGGAAATTCATTACATGGTTTCCAGGGTCTTCAGCTTGCTTCCCTTCGAACTTTGGAATTTCCGAAGGGAGCTTCGTAGGCATGGGGGGCCAAATGGGATTGTGTGAAATGGAGTCATTTGTTAACTTTTATAGCTCAAGTAAGTTTAAATATTCTAAGAAAGGTAACTGAGTGTTGAGAGCCATTGTAGACTATGAAAACATAGAGTTCTGGTTGTGTATGGGGTTTGTTTGTGACGTACCCGGTTGTGTATTTTGTTGGCTCCCTGAATGGGTAGCATTCCTCTGCCCTCTAGGGGTTGTGGGAGGAGTGGTGTGTGGTGACCCTCAGGGGGTTTCCACTGTTGTGGCATTGGGTGACCCTTTGGGGTTCCCAACTAAATACGCCTTGATAAAGGATGAACCAATAAGGGTGGTTGTGTTTTGTATTTGATGCCTAAATGGAAAAGGACCTCGAACTCCTCCCTCTGATAGGGGGAGGTCCAAAAACCATCTAGATCTACGAGGTCTTGGTGGGTCCATTATGGTGTTGACTAGGTTTTATTTTGGAAATATTTTTCAATTTTATGAGAGGAGAGAGATTATATATCAAAGAAAAAAGCGATCGCATACATAAAACAAAGCAAAAATAAAAGGTTAATTTCCCTTTAGATTAATCGTATGTGATCATTCAATCAAAAAATGGTTTTTGTTGTTTTGTGCATGATACTCAAAACTCCTAGAAGACCTAATCATCCTCACACTCTCAATTGTAATTGGGACTTGCAAAGATATCGTATGGTGGGTACTAGGGCCAACGTCCCGATAGAACTGGTGATGCTTTCTAGTAGTCGCAGAATCATCCAACGTAATGGAAAGAGGATCTAGTATTGCTAGCACCATCACCTATAGGGAAGGATGCCCTATATTTTGCCACTAAATACTGTCGTCCCACGTGAACGTTCGAGTCTTGATCTTCTTGGTATTCAACTACCAATACCAAGCACTAGATGGGTCAGGTAGCCCCAAATAGTACTGCACGCACTAGGCCTAAGCTTAACCCCCTCTGAATCGGGTCTCTATGGGGCTTGAGAATTCTATTATGTGGGCAGATAGACGGGTTTAAAGCTCCCTATAAAGTCAACTTCTATGTTTCAAGAATGTAACTGACCATGTCGTCTTATTGGATGCCTACCCCCAATGGTCCTAACATGAACTATTATTTATCTTGTGGCCCTTGTGGGGAGATTTAATAAGTTCAATTAATGGTTAGTTTTAAGGTGGCTTACTTTTCTTATGGTGTGGAAATGTATGTGAGAAAGTGTACAATCACAATTTTTTAGGATGCGGATATGCGATGATCCTTTACACTCCCTCCTAATTAAACTATGTTTTGATTGTTCCTTTCAAAAAGTAAATGATGCGTGGATAATGGGCCGCTTACAATTTTGCCTATTTAGACTAAATGTTGCACTAAAGGGAGATGGAAAACTATCAAAAGGGAGTGTTCATATGCATTCCTAGGGTCACCAAGAGGTGCAAGGGCAGTAGATATTACTTGCCTTCTTAGATATTTTGATCCTAGTCTCGGTTCCTAATGCAAAATTGAAACTAAACTTGATGCAAAAATTTGGAAAAATAAAATGGAAACTAGTTAAGCATGTGTGGATGTGGGCCACTTACTCTTTGCTAATTACCTACGTGTTTGGTGTCTATTATCACTAAATAAGTTCATTCAGATAGCATTTTTGGATTTTAGCCACTTACTTGCCTCCTAATTAAACTATGTGAATTTGTGACAATAAACTAATAATCAGAACTATGCAAATAGCTAAGCTAATGTGCAGCTAAAAACATGTCCTAACAGTCAAGGGACACCAAAACACAGTGCTGAAAGATTTATTCTGGGCTACCAATAACTTTACACTTGCAAAAATTGAATAAAACTAGTGAAAAAATGGTTCACTGGTTTCCGCACGAAATTTTTTTACACAGGCACACGACTTTGCGCATCTGTTTGAGCTAAACATGCACGGGCTGATGCATTTGTCTGTATTGAATGTGTGTAGTTTTCGTGCACACAAAAATTTTGAATCCCTTGAATTGAATCTCTTCACAGAGGGTGAATGAGAGAAACTGAAGAGGAGGAGAGTTGGTCTAGCAACAATCCTAAGCAGAAAAGAGGCTCTGCAAAAACACAACCACTTAGCTTAAGAGGAAAAATAAGTGGAGTCGGCAATGCTGTATTGGCGTGTTTAGTACACAAGTGTACGAAAAACACAGGTGCTTGATAGGAGTGATTTCTAACCTATAAGAAATGGTCATAGGGCAAAAATGAGTTGTTAGATGGTTAATGAAACATCATAACATGTAGAAAAACTAGTTTATGGAACATATCATGCTACAAACAAGAAGATGAAACAAAATAAAAAAAACACATAAACACAAACTCAATCGAGTAACCGTACTAATAATCCTTACGAGGAATGAATCCCCTCTTATTAGTTGGTCATGTTAAAGAAGAGGTAGAACATTACACACTTGCAGTGAGTCCTTAGAGATATGGAGCTCTAAAACCTAAAGCAAGGAGGGCTCTCCCCTTAAGTTGTCTTGAGGCCTCTCTCTTCTCCTTGAACGAGTGATTGGATATCGAACACTTGGTGCACTTATGCTTTGGGATTGAGATGTTGGATGGCCAACAACTGAATCCCTTCACTCTCTTGTTGCTTAGAAAACACACTGCTGGTTTTCTCATGGGAAATTGGCCAGCATAACAATGTATACTAAATTTTTCTTCTCATGGTGGCCTTTTATAGGAGAAAATTAAAATATTCTACCCTCTCTTGGTACAACTGTGGATACTGACAGAAGAGTGGTGCTTGATTACATTGTGTGCTGACTTGAGGTCTCAAGGTGGCTCTAGGCGGTTGTCCTTGGGTAGCCTCAAGTGAAAAATATTCTTCCTGAAGTGTCCCAGATGGTGACCTTCCGCCATACTCAAGACTGTGCTTCTTATTGAGGGAAAGCCGCAGAGACCATCGCTACTATCGAAGAAAAATGCGCGCGAAGCACATTTTGCCTGTGTCTTTTGTGCGCAATTTGATAATTTTGCCTCTTGACCTTAGAGAAAATTAATTTTTCCAGATTTAATGTTTTTCAACCCTATAAATCCTTCTTCTTGACATTTTACGATGTCATTTGCTTGTCCTATTTTCTAGTGATAACACTCCCCATACCATATCATCATGTACCCCCTATTCCTTTATCCTAATTCCAACATGCCTAAGCTCATTGAGATATCTCTCCCATTCTTCGGTGTGGTTTTTTGTGATTTCCAATTTTGTTTCCCATGCCCAAGTTTGATTGTCAATGCTCTATTTGCCTGTTATATATATTTGTATCAGCTTGTATATTCCCTTACTCTGTAACTGGTTGAGTAATTGAATTGAGAGAGAGTGTTCCCCATTCATCCCCACTATACTATCCAATCCTATATTAATCCTGGAACCATCTTAAACCTCCCATCGTAGAAATAAAAACATCCACTACAATATTTGTAACATATCCCTCCATATCATTGATTTCATGGTTTTCTTCCTTGCCCCCTACCAATCCATGTAGCAGAGTCTTGTCCATACATGTATTTTCCTTTTATGATGTGGGCCCATAAGCAGTTACGAGAAACCACTCTCCACATATTCTTGATAATCAATGCCGAATTAAAATTCGAGGTATCCAGGAACCCTCGACCATCTCATCAATGGGACGAGCCATAAATCCCATGAAGTTCCCTCTTATCCTGGATTCCTCCGCTACCCTTAATAAATTTGGGACCATCAATTCTTTATAATGTAGAAAAAATTCTACCCCCCACCCGTTCAGCCCTAAACTCTTTTCTTTGGTGCTTTATTTCAATATCTTAATCATTTCCTTTCTAATGATCAGACAACCCAATTTTTCTTCTTCCCCCAGAGAAACCATGACAGGAAGTAAAGAGATAAATTCCTTTTGAGAATTATATAGATGGTTTTGTTATGCATATTGACTCTTGAAATGTAAGAACATTGTGTTCTTAATATCTTCCTGTAAGACACGAACTCTCCCTAAATTTTCTTTGATATACTGAGTAGAGTTTTCTGTTTTCCTGCTACTGAATTAGGCATGAAAAAAAATTGAATTCCTACCTCTGGCTTTAAATCCATATTGCCCTAATCTTTATATGAATTTCCTCTTCTTGTGACTTAATAATTTTATTTCTCTATTTTTTTTCTCCTCCCTTCCAACATGATCACACAGGCTCTATATGCCTCTGAAAAGTAGAGGGGGTCAGAGGGGTCATTGAAATATAGCAGCATGATTTTGATCTCTTTGATGTCCTTGATCTCGGCTTCCTTTTGTTCCTTAATCCATCGCCTAACCTCTAGCTTGAGTGAAAGGAGCTTCTGATACAAAGAAGACATATGGTTAGTTTGCAGGGGGAAAGAATCCTTATTGCATACATCCTGTACCAATTTCCCAAAAACCTCTGAGTTTAACCAATTGGGGTTAAATTTGAAAGGGTAAGCCCTCCTTCCAGTGCCTCCATCCCAAGTAATCTTGATGGGTAAGTGATCGGAGATGAATACCGGGATAATGTTTGAGTGCATAACAAGGAGTATATTTTCAACAACCGATTAATGAGAAACATGTCCAATCTCTTTGATATTCCCTCTTTGTCCATGTTAGCACCTATGAACGTTTTGACAAGCAAACAGGTGGCTAAATTGTTTTTGAGCCTTCAAGAAATACATTTCCTCTGAAAACATATCATCCTTGAAGCCTCCTTATGTCCTTTGTCCTTTGAACAATCTTCACTGTTGTTTCCATTATAAAGCCCTGTTGTTCTGTGAAGAAAATGCTCAGAAGACCTCCATTTCCCCTTATTTTCATTCCCACTAAGCCTCTGTTTTCATCACCTTTTCCCCCCTTTGCAAATTCCTCCAAAATCCCTCATCAACCCTCTAAATCATCCCATCTCCCCTTTAAACCTTACAAATACCCTTTGTTTGGCTTAAAAATCCTTTTTTCCCTCTACCGAAAACCCCTTTTAAGCCTTAAAAACCCTCTTTTTGGCATAAAAACACCCCATTTGCATTTTATGCTTAAGCCCCTTTCGGCCAACCCCTAAACCACTTCCCCACCATACAACCGGGCACCGAGACCAAGCGCTTAGGCCTTGGGCACTTATCGCAGTCGGAGATTTTTGCGAGCATGTTTTCCTTTGTTAACTTGAATTTCTCAAATGCGAGGTCCTTCGGTCTATAGACCGCAGGCGTGTTCTAAACCGTTGATCTTTAAAAGATCAGACGATCAACGCTTGTCCCGTGCACGCCCATCGCCCCTATCCATTCACTCCTCTGATTACATGTGAGCCGTCGATCTGTCTCCAGATCAGACGGCAGTTTCTTAATCGCAAATCGCAAAGCGCCCAATCCAGTTTTGTTGATCCTCTCGATTAGCGAGCCCTGATTGGATCTCAACCGTTCATCCATTCGGATCCGACGATCCAAATTAATCCGCGCTCTGCTCATTGCCCCCGCCTTTCTCCCCTTCCGATTGGATCTCCGCCATTGATCATGTTAGATTCAATGGCCCTCATTCTCTGCGCCCTTTCACACACCCCTTTGTTTCCCCGCTCCGTCTTTCAATCCTGACCATCCATCCTATAGATCCGACGGTCCAGATCAAACCCACTTTTGACTTTCCCCTCCATTACTGACCGCGCATCTTTCCATTTCGCGCTCCACCCCACACCATCCGATCTTCCACCCCTCCATCCGACGGTCCACACGCATATCGCGTTATTTTGGCATCTGAGCTTTAACGCTCCAAAATTACGCGATGAAAGCGGTTTTATCCTGCCACGTGTTGCACAGTGACCTATATCGCGTTTTTTTAGAGTTTTTTCAAAACCACCCAGAAGGTACGCGACACCATCGATTTTACCATTTAAACCACCTTCCTTCCCCTCTGCTCTCGCAGCCTCCGTCATCAACCTTCGTCGTCCATCCGATCAGTTCAACGGCCCATATCGCATCGCGCATTTCATTCATATTCCTTCATCAGAGCCTCTTTTAAATTCATCACTTAACCTCCTCCATTGATCTCCTCCTGAGATCCAATGGTCCAAAACTAATCGCCCTCCCCCCACGTCGGCTCCCACCATCCAAAGGCTCCGCTTTCATTCATTTTTCATGATTTTCTTTGTATTCGCCCAAAGTTTAACTTTGGTGTTTCAACACTAAAGTTGTTTTTCTATGCCTAACTTTGTGTTAACACCTCCATCAACGAATCCTGGTCGTTAATCACTATTGTTTCATCCCATCCAACGGTCTGCGACCTATTCCACACCAGACCTCCAACATATCATTTTCTCGCCATTCCGCATGTTTTTCACCATTTTCTCACTACATCCACTGTTTCCACAGTTGCGCCACCACTCCACAGGCCTCCGCAGCAGTTTTCCGCCACTCCCCTGGATTTTATAGTTGGTTCATTTCATTGTGCAGGGATTACAGAGTGGTAATTTCACTCTGTCTCCACAGTCACAGTTGTTGTGACTCAGAGTGTAGAGAAACCACTATAGCAGCGACAGAGAGTATCAGCAGTGACGAATCAATGGATTTAAGCCTGTTATTGAACACTTAATGATCATAATCCCGTGTTTGAAGGACAGAGACACTGTTAGAGACTGTGAATATTATCAAGAGACCTATTAAGGTCTAATCACATGAAACAAGCCATATCTGTGATATAATAATAACAGAATGTATTTTCTCAGAAAGTACACCTTCCGACAGAAGTATCCATGCCTCCTCGAGCCCTTAAAGCCATTTCACTGACAGAAGCTTCTTAAAGACTGTCAGACAGTAGTTATGGAAGTATGGAGACCTGCAGACTTTCCATCCCAGTTACTTATTTCAGAAGGCTACACAGAGTACCAAACAGCCAAAAAGGACTTCAAATAAACATTAGAGGTCAATATCGACCTGAAAAAGACTCCCAAACCATGCTACAGAGTGCATATAGTGATGCAGATGCCATTAAGCAAAGTGGGCTCGATCCTTTGCCTCCACTCTATCTTAATGAGTCAATTTAATTTACATCTACTACTACAGTTATCCATTCTCCTATAAGAACCCCTAAAGAACATATTGTAAAGGTTTTTGTTGTTGTTGTTGTAGTTAGAGGGATTAATTTTGACTGTTAGAACAGTTTTGGAGGAAATTAGCTAAGTATTTTGTAATTTAGTAGGCTGGGAGGAGAATTTTGGACTCTAATTAGCCATTGAGCTTAGTGTATGTGACTGGTTTTGCACATCAATTAATCAAGCAAATTTCACAGGATCCTGGTCTATATTACGGGTGATGTTTTCTTACTGAAAAATGTTTTATTACATTATTCATGTTGTCCATTTGTTCTCTGATAAGAATCAATGAATCTGGCTTAGGATATACCCCTGCATGGTACCCTAATGCCCACTTCTCTTCTTATCTTTGCTTTTTTCTGTTGATAGTGAAATCTAAGAGCAAGTTTTTGTAATTTAACCAGTTAAAGATGTTGGTCTAGCCCATGCTTACTGATGTGTGAATTCGGGGTTTGTTGCTTGGATGTTCTTGTTGGGTTTGAGCTGGAAGAATTGGGATACCGGGGATTTAGTGTAAGCCCTGTCCACTGGGGTCCTTTTCCAACAGATTGGCCTTCCAAATATCTCTTGAGCTAGTGTCAAAAGCATTGAAGGTTAAAAGCCCTTCTCTGATCTTAGGCCTAGTTCTGTGTTAAATCTTATCTCTGTTTTTCCCTTGAGAATATGCTGAAGTAGGCCTGGATTTAGATGACCTCTGACCTGATCTTAAGCTGCCCTTTGTATCTTCATTGAGAGTTTCCTCTGAGTATGTCAAAGTAGGTCTAGATTTAAATGACATCTGACCTGATCTCCAGACAGAAATAGGGTTTCTTTCCTTCTTTCACCTTCACTCCTTATTGTTCCATTCCACCATCTATCTAAAATATCCTTTAGTATAGATGGCTTTCCCTATGGAAAGTCTTGGCTACTTGTTTTGCAAGTAATCCCCTTTCATGACTCCATAGCCCAATGGATGGCACATTCCTAACCTATCCTCTTTTGCCGAAACATCTTGCTACTTTGGTCCTTTCCATTCCACTTGACCTTCACAGTTGATGATCTCTGAGTCAACCCAACAACCAACCAAATCATTTAAAACCCTTGTGCTTCATACCTAGTCTAATACATCATATTGAGCTTCAAATATATATCATTCTTTGTTGTATTGGAGAGATCCCTCTCCGGATCCAGGAGGGCTAGATCCTAGGATCCCAAAGTGGTTTTGATGTTGTCCGGTCTTTTGGTCTTGCCAATCTGGCCAAAAAACTGGAACTCCAACATAATGGCGACTCACTGGGGACAACTCAGACCAATGCCTTTAAATTGGTATTCCATTGCTGATGGTGGACACCAGCCTACTTCAAACATTCAATTCATCCACCTGGCGACTCCACACTCCATAACTCCTAAATACCAAATGAATCCACTGGTAGAAGACCCTGAACTGGTCGAGAAGATGCAGTGACCTCTTCTTTCAAACATGGATCCAAGCATGGACAGAGATGCAAAGCTAGATGATTTGTGGGATAGATTAGCAAGAGTGGTAAACATGTTTGGTGAAGTAGTAGTGAAGATGCATGAGGCAAATGTAAATGCAAATGATGATTATTTAGAGCAGCCCATGCTTTTTCCAGAACAAGAACAAACTCAAGACCTAGATAATGAGCAAGACATGTATGATGCTCAAGAATCTATAGAATATGAATGGGAAGGTGATCAAGAAATGTCTGATTGCCTGCCTATGTCTTGTACTATGTTGACTAGAGAATATCACGACCTAATGGCAAAAGCTAATAGGGAATGCTGCTTTGAGGAAACAAGAGACCACATAGAAGATGAAGAATCTGGTGTGGAAGGAGAAAGAGATCAAGAAACATCAGGAAATCCTCAGAGTTTCCCTGCTAGCACAAGTGAATATTCCACAGAAGAGGCTCAAGAAGACATCCGGCCTCCAGATCATCCAGTACAAGAAATAGAGGAATGTTGTTCTTCTGTCTATGTTAATATATAAATATCTCCATTAACAGAAGAAGAGATAGAATGAATATTAAACACGTAGTCCACCTCTAAAATATTTTATAGAACAGACACTCTTGCTCACTCATCTAATGAGTTTGATCATGCAGATCCAGAAAACTCCTCTGTGAATCTAAACAAAGAAAGACTTGCTGAAGATCCAGCAGGTTGGATTGGTAACATTACTTACAGTTATGATTTTCCTATTTATGATCTATTTGATGATGATTGTTTCCAAAGGGAAGCTGAGCTTGCAGGCCATCATCAACAGATTCATGGGAGGAAGATCAGGGCCAGCAACTCCAGAGAAGTAATAAACCAAGTCAGCCTATCTATGACACTGATGAAGAAAGTTATGAAAGCCTAGTGATAGATGAGGATTCATTGAATTTTCACTCTGTTACACCTTTGATCATCAGTCGTAGCCTCCATGTGATTGGAAGTCAACATTCCCCCTTTTCAGAGGATGAAGAAGAAAGCAAAGAAGAGATTTTTGAGCATATTGAAAGCGAGGAGCTTACTCTTGAAAAAGAGGAAGAGATGGAATGTACCCCTGCTCAATAATTCATGGATCTTTTCACAGAGCTCAACCCATCAGAGCAGAATATATTAGAGCTCCAAGAGGACACAGCTGCAGTATATGATGAGTCCTCCAGTTCAGAAAGTGAAGAATATGAGGGAGATTCTCTTTCTCAAGAGAGTCTTGTTCTCGATCCAGTGGAAGAAGAAGAAATCATGGTTGAAGCCTGCCTGCAAAATATTCACAACTATGTATCATTTCATGATCCTTATGTCCATTTCCTGCAAACATTTGAAGAAGGATCAAAGGTATTTTTGAGCAGCATGTTGCAGACAACAAGAAAAATTTTAAAAGTTGTTGTTAAGGAACAAAGAGAATGGGAGTGGCCCTGCCTATCCAGCTTGCTCAAGGAGATGAGCAAGAAAGACTAGTCATGGGATCATCTGATGGACTGGATGTATTGGAAAAGAATATTTATAAGCTAGACTTGTAAATATTCCAGTTAGAGTAGGGTAGGTAGGAAAAGCTCAATAAAGCTCAACCTGTGAGCAGTTAGTTAGTTGTTTTTAATTTCTGCAAAGTATCAGTCCATGAGCAGTTTTGTTTTTGTGCCATGGCCCACAGCAAGCCAGAAAATCTAATCCTGGCTTGACTGTTTTTCAATTTCTGTCTTAGAATGTAGAGAAGAAATCTGCTAGACAATTTAATCCTAGCAGATATAGTTTAAGTAGAGAAACTATGAGGCCAACAATTTAATCTGGTCTCATGGAGAAATAAGGGTAGGAATAGAATAGGTTTATTTTCTTGTTTGTAAAAAATTGATGATGTAAAGGGTCTGCAAGTCCAAATGCACCCAGGAGAAAAAATGCTAGGACTATAGTATGGGTAGGTAGTTTTTTGGGAGAATATTACTGCTGATATGATGTCTTCATGATTTGTGGCAGCTGATCCAAGAAAAGAAAAGATGTGTCAAGTACCAGGCATCTGGCCTACACCAAAGATCATTTTCTGATTTTTTGACACCTTCAAGAAGATGCCATCCCCATGTGGAGCCACTGTTAGCCACCTATAAAATTTTTGACAAGCAAACAGGTGGCTAAATTGTTTTTGAGCCTTCAAGAAATACATTTCCTCTGAAAACATATCATCCTTGAAGCCTCCTTGTGTCTGAGCCATGTAATTTAGTAGACTGGGAGGAGAAGTTTGGACTGTAATCAACCATTGAGCTCCGTGTATGTGACTGGTTTTGCACATCAATTAATCAAGCAAATTTCACAGGATCCTGGTCTATATTACGGGTGATGTTTTCCTACTGCAAATTGTTTTATTACATTATTCATGTTGTCCATTTTCTCTCTGCTAAGAATCAGTAAATCTGGCTTAGGATACACCCCTGCATGGTACCCTAATGCCCACTGCTCTTCTTATCTTTGATGTTTTCTGTTGATAGTGAAATCTAAGAGCAAGTTCATGTAATTTAACCAGTTAAAGATGTTGGTCTAGCCCATGCTTACTGATGTGTGAATTCGGGGTTTGTTGCTTGGATGTTCTTGTTTGGTTTGAGCTGGAAGAATTGGGATACCGGGGATTTAGTGTAAGCCTTGTCCACTGGGGTCCTTTTCCAATAGATTGGCCTTCCTGAGATCTCTTGAGCTGGTGTCAAAAACATTGAAGGTTAAAAGCCCTTCTCTGATCTTAGGCCTAGTTCTGTGTTAAATCTTATATCTATTTTTCCCTTGAGAATATGCTGAAGCAGGCCTGGATTTAGATGACCTCTGACCTGATCTTAAGCTGCCCTTTGTATATTCATTGAGAGTTGCCTCTGAGTATGTCAAAGTAGTTTTGGATTTAAATGACATTTGACCTGATCTCCAGACAGAAATCGGGTTTCTTTCCTTCTTTCACCTTCACTCCTTATTTTTCCATTCCACCATCTATCTAAAAGATCCTTTAGTATAGATGACTTTCCCTATGGAAAGTCTTGGCTAATTGTTTTGCAAGTAATCCCATTTCATGATTCCATAGCCCAATGGATGGCACATTCCTAACCTATCCTCTTTTGCCAAAACATCCTGCTACTTTGTTCCTTTCCATTCCATTTAACCTTCCTAGTTAATGATCTCAGACTCAACCCAACAACCAACCAAATCATTTAAAACCCTTGTGCTTCATAACTAGCCTAATACCTCATATTGAGCTTCAAAGATATATCATTCTTTGCTTTATTGGAGAGATCCCTCTCCAGATCCAGGAGGGCTAGATCCTAGGATCCCAGAGTGGTTTTGATGTTGTCCGGTCTTTTGGTCTTGCCAATCTGGCCAAAACACTGGAACTCCAATAGTCCATATGTCCATTCCTCCATGTCAGTCCTACCGGAGAAGGCTTGATATCAACCAAAGCATGTTCTTCCAACAGTTCCTTGAAAAATTCCGATAACAAATATTCTCTAGCTTTTTTGCCCCATATATCTTCATTCCCCACTGTAAAATTCAGGTCTCCTACTACCATCAAATGACTTAACCCCATAACTTTTATCCCTACCATCAAATCTGCGGCCTCTGTAAGGAACATATCTATTGATAATGTGAATCCTTTGACCAATATCCACAATGTGTCCCGTAAGTATAATCCTTTCACATGTATAAAAAGCCTGCATCTTAAATATCCTCAGATTCCATATGATCCCCAACCCCCCAGATAATCCATTCACGCTTGTTGTGCATACATGCCACTCCGAGCATATACTCCATAGTATTTCCCAGGTTTGATCTCTAACAACATTGTTTCCTGAATTAATAACACATCTGGTCTATGAATCTGGATCAGACCCACGAGAGAGTGAATTTTTTAGGCTGCCCCCAGGCCACGAACATTCATAGAAACACAAATCATGGAGGAAGCTTACTACCATGTTTTTCCTCTCTAAGAGCCCTAGACCCATAAATGTCTGAAAATGATACATGCCCAGTAACAAATGGAGGATCTATATAAAAAATGGGAATCTCATGTTCCTCTCCTTCTACGGAAGAAAGATCCAAGGAGTGACATGCCACCACCTTCTTAATCTTCGAAAGTTTTTTTCTCCGGAGGGTGACATTTTTGGCCATATAATTTGATTCCTCTAAATTCCCAAAGAAGGATCTCTTGACAGAGAGGGGATCCATAGATTCAGAGGATGTATAGTCTTCATCGAATAGCTGGACCAATTTGGAAGAGGGATTTGTGGTCTGGCTCGGAGATGGAGCAACAGTCGAGAGACCGGGGTCCAGATTAGAGCTAGGAACCTCTTGTGAATCTACTGAAATGAGGATCGGGTGGACTGGGTTAACTCCCTCGCCAGACTCCCCATCGGTCAGAGAGGATTGTGACTGATAAAATTGGGCATATCCCCTTATACCTCCCAAAATCCCAGAATCATGGAAGACAGAAGAATTTAATTCAAGTGGAATGGATGGAAACCAATGGAGGGGAAGTGGTTGAAGGTCGACTATGGGCTCTGAAAATTTCCTAAGGGTTACCCTCATATGCATAGGAGAAGGGGATAAATTTTGAACAGAACTATCTAAATCTTCTGATATAGACAAATTAAGTTTTGAATTACCTTTGTTATTCGCTCCCACAAACTTGTTGACGCTCCAAAAAGTCTCTTGTGGAATCGTTGCCGCATCCCTAAGAGCATATCGTCGTCTCCTTTCTTGACCAGAGTCTCCAAGGACAAAACACCAGCAAGTGACCATTGTCGTGGCAACCCAGGAATCTAAAAGGTATGTTCTAGTAGTCGATTTCAGCTTAAATGAGAAGTTGCTCCACCGAATATCCAATTCCACTATGAACCCTTTGCCCAACTTTACCTCAATATGCACCTAGGCCATCCTCTTATCTAACTGACCAAGGATCCCTTCATCCCAATAGTAGAAGATTCCAATTCTATTGGTGACCTCGGAGACAGCCGACATGTTCCATAATCCGAGCGGCAATCCTGGAAATTTTGCCCACACCAGGTTTAGCCAAGGCACATTCGAGAAAGGGTTGAAACTTGCCCTCCATTTCTGCAATAGAAGGAAGCCTCTACCCTTAACCCAAGGTTGTTGTAAAATGTTGTCTGCATATTATGGGTTTAAGAAATGGAAACAAATCCATTCATTGAACAAGCTGCTCACTTTTGGTCTATATTTCAGTTTGATTAACCACTTTTCTTCTACCCACTTCTTCACCTAGTCTCCTGTCATCTAGGTATATTTCCACCTTCCCACCAAAGCTTTGTTCTGTAATCTCTCCACACTATCCCAGAATGATCTTACCCCCAGAACCAGAGGAGGTTCCCCTCTTAGAGCGTTAATTGGAACCTTCTTCGGTTTGTTCCAACGTCCCGCTGCTCTGTGACCCTATGGATTTCCTGCTCCGGATACCTCACCTAAATTTTATGCACCACCTTGTTCTGTTACAGTATGTACATGACCTTGTTTCAATTTCACCAAAATCCTCCGTTCTTCCAAAATAGTGGCTTCTATGAGTCTTTCCGGTGGTATTGAGAATTCTGACATCATGTCTTCCATCTGTCATACGGAAAAAAGATCAACCGATCAAGCTAGGTGTGCTCTTACATCATCTCAAATTGGAATATGGTAGTCCTGTAACAAACATATTTTCTAGTTTTGGTGAGTTTTGTTTAAAATTGGGTAAGAGTTGAACTTACTGAAACTAGATATAATGTTGTTTCTAGAAATAATTTTGCATTGTCAAAATTTTCCAAATTACATTTCATTTTCAAAATCAATCCCAGTATTCCAATGCCTAATTTTGTCAAAAACCTACTTTAAAAACATCTCTACCAACCCATTTTCAACTTAACTAGTATACTATACCCCCATATCCATATGATCAACTCACCAACTCACTTATTGAACTATCCACAAATCCTGAACTTATGTTAATGAGGTAGGCTTATTGTTAGATGTTTTTCACTTTAATTTTAAATTTAGTTAAAATCCCAAAGGGAATTTCTAGAATCTTAAGTTTGAGTGATGTAATCTGCAAAAAGTCATTTTAAACCACTTAAATTCACATTCTTACTAAAAATTGTATCTCAGTGAAAAAATCAAAAACTTTTAGTAATTAAACTGCTTCTATGTTAATAGCTTCTAATAATTAAATTGCTCCTATGTTAATTGCAACTTTTGGTATTTGCCTTATCTATAGATGTGTCAATTTTGCCTCGGCAACAAAAAAATGCTGGAATCTAGCCATTATTTTTTCAAAAAATCTGACAGTGAGAGTGTTTGAATTTTGTTTTCGACGCTGAAAATGGATTCAACACCATCAAAAACTCTTGAGGCAACAAAAAATTTGAAATTTCAAAAATGTCCACCTAATTTTGGAATTTCCATTGTTTTCCAAACAAAAACAACGCCTTAAAGCTTTGACATCCAATGAACAAAATAATAATTTTCATTGTCCTCAAGCCCTTATGGCTTTGACAATGAGCATAAATAAAATCGACTATTAACTTTGCTAAGTAACTGTCTTAACTGTTGAATCTAAAATCTGCCATGAATTTGAAAATGTTTTTGCATTTAAAAAAGAATTGTTAGAAAATTATATATTGCAGAGCAATTGAACACATAAAATATGCGGAAACACAAACATAGAAAACATATAAAACTAGAGTGACGCAGATATACGTGGTTCACCCAATTTGGGCTACGTGCACCCACAACAGCCAGTCCTTCCTTTCTATTATCCAAAAAAATAAAGAGACGCAACCTACATTAGATTCGTTGTAATATCCTTTGTTCTCTCTCACAGTCTCCATTTCTGTTTCTCACTCATAATACTGATACAATATACAGATACAATACAATACCCTCATAAAACAGAAGGGTTGCCTTGGCAAAAAACCCTAAATTAAACATAACTTCTACCGTCAGATCATCCACCTAATGAACGGCCTAGATTGACTAGAAATAACAATATTTTACAAGGCAATTTTACATATGTTTTTAGCTTCGGGGGTGCTGCCCCCAAAACCCCCAGAGTGGAGCTCCATAAAGTCGCAGCCGCCCCCTGGAACCCCCATGCAGCGTTCGAACGACGAGCGGCGTTGCCGCTCTGTTAAGAACAAAAATCCAACGTTGTGATGCATCTAAATAAAACAATAAATTCCACACTCAAAAAAAAAAAAAAAAAAAAAAAAAAAAACCACTCTCCCTCTCTCTTCTTTTAAAAATTACTACTACTTTGCTCCATACCCATTAAATGCATGAAATTTAGAATCTCCAATTTGAATACGAAGAGGCCCCTCCTCTTTGTCTTAAACGCTACTTCTCTTCTATGGACGGATAAACCAGCGTATTGAATTGAATGATCCCACTCTCCGGCAATGTTAATAAATAATGAGATACAATGTTTATTCATCTAAGTCGTTGTTTACTCAGGGGTGACAATTATTATTATGATGATCTGGCTATAAATATTTAAGAAATTTAATTGTGAGTGTTTGGATTTTTTTCTAATGTCAAAAACAAATTTAACACCATTAAAAACGTTTGAGCACCCCAAAATCTGGAAGGTTTATAGCCCTATTTATGTGTTGGTCCATAGTTTCTTACAACTGTGTGCCATTTGTCATATAGATTATTCAATGTTTGAATTTCTGTCCAAATCAGGTACTATCTTTCATATAAAACATTTAGATGATTTGAATCTTTTGCAAAACCAGGGACTGTCTGTCAAATAAAACATTTAGATGTTTGAATCTCTTGCAAAACCAGGGACAATTTGTCATATAACTATTAAAGCTTTGATTTTCTGCTAAATCCAGTACCATGTGTTGTTATATAATTAATTAATTAAAGTCTGGATTTCTGCCCAAACCGGAGAATTTGATGAAATTTGTTGCATTGCCTTAGTTGTCATGAATATTTAATATTTAGATGTTTGAATTTTTGCAAAACCAGGTATTGTATGGAGTAAAACTAAATCAATTTAAAATTGTTAGGGTGTAAGGTATTCACAACTCATGGTATTCGTCTTATATTAACTAAAAAACCAATGAAATGTAAGAAGATTTTCATTTCAATAACAAAAATCAAATAAACCTTTTATAAGTGATTTTTTCCCAAAATGAGATTCTGTATCTTAGTAAAAATATTTATGTTTTTTTGTTTTCAATTTAATTTCTTTTATTAGATTTTATTAACCAAATAAAACATCTAGATGTTTAAATCTCTGGCAAAACCAAGGACAATCTGTCATATAACTATTAAAGCTTTGAATTTTTGCTAGATTCAGTACTGTAATTAATTAAAGTCTTAATTTCTGCTCAAACCAAATAAGAATGAGCGGAGAATTTAATGAAATTGGTTGCTTTGCATCAATTGTCATATGGTCAAAATTTTGGTGGAATTTGGCTAAATCCAGTACCATCTGTTATGTAATTAATTAATCTCTGACTTTCTGCTCAAACCGGATAAGAATGAGCGGATAATTTAATGAAATTTGTTGCAATGCATTAATTGTTATGGTCAAAATTTTGTAGGTATTTTCATTATTATTTTCACAAAATTGTAGTTATTTTCAAAATTTTGTAGGTATTTTCATTATTATTTTCACAAAATTGTAGTTATTTTCAAAATTTGGTAGGTATTTTCATTATTATGGTCAAAATTTTGTAGGTATTTTCATTATTAATAAGCCTTTCTAGCAAGGCTTATTAATTTCTTTTGTAAAGTAAAATAAATATCTGGGGATAAGAATTTTGTTCCATCTTTTTTCATAAATAAATAAATAAATATATATATTATATATTAAATTTTTTATAATTAATACAAATAATAATTTAAAATAAAATTATAATTTATTTAAATTTATGATTATTTTAAATTTAATAACTTATATAAATAATATTATTATTCATATTTATTTACTGATCATTTAATTTATATAACTACATTAATTTACTATAATATAAGTTAATTATTTTTTATTTATATAACTGTATTAATTTAATATAATATAAGTTAATTATTTTTTAGTGAAATATCTGAACAATCTAGTTTTTTGTATTTGTATTACTGATAAACAAACCAATACATATTTCTGAATATTTCATCAATTTGCCACATATTCCAATCTATGTTCCTTTGGACTTTTCTTTGGAAAGGGAATCTGCCTTTGCGTAGCTCTTGATTGTTTGAATTTCTGTGAAAACCAGGTACTCGATGAAATTTAATGACTCTATTAATTTAGTGTGGATTAATAGCTATGTACCATCTGTCATATAAACTATTGAATGTTCAAATTTCTGTCAAAACCAGGTACTTTCTCCATATCCCAAAACCAGGTACGACATGTAATCTAACTATTAAAGCTTTGAATTTCTGCAAAATCCAGTACACTATGCATCAGTTGTCATATAAATGATTTAAATGTTTGCATTTCCCTCAAAAAGTACCCATCTGTCATATAAGTATTAAAGATTTGAGTTTCCAATGCTATCTGTCAGATAATTATCTAAAAGTGCGATTTTCTGCCAAAACAAGATAAGAATGAGCGGAGAATTAAATGAAATTTATTGACTCTTCATCAAATCAAATCCGTGGTTCGAAGGTAGATGATGAATAATGAAACCTTCATACACAAGCCGCATGAAATGCACATGTGGACAAATTGGAAAAATATATTTTTCGTTGGAAGAATATGAAGTTCCAATTCATGGGTTGGTTCTATTTTTCGAAATCAAAGATCCAGGGAATTCACTATCATGGAGAAGTAGATGCAGGCGCCAAAGGGACCCATATATAGAAAAGTAATCCTTGATGTTTGAAAAATATGGAGTCAACAATCTTTATATTAATACAAAAGTTGTTTACATAAACAAGAGTTCTAATAATGGTATCAACATAGGTTTTAGTGAGAGAAAACATCTCATTATCTTTATAGTATTATATTGTACAAGTTTTTGGTATGTGGGTATTTTTAGTGTGCAGAAACGCAGAAACCATTATTTGGCATGGCTAGAAGTTGGAAACAAGTATCTGAGATGGCTAGAAGTTTTGCCCGAGCGACAATAATATAATATATTAAAAATAAAAATAAAATAATTTATTTATTTACATTCAAATATTGCCAATCAGGATTGGCCATAGGCCTCATCTTCATTTGGATAGAAGGGCTTTCCATAAACAGATTGTTTCACTTAGTTCCAGGCCCATATCCATATCTAGACCTAGCAGCATACCCTTCCTTTCGCACAATTCCATCAATTTAAGCAACACCCAAGTTGGCAAAATCAAATGATCCCGGAGAAAATTTTAGGAGCTAATATTCGCAAGTGGGCTAATTTTCCATGTTTTTTCCAAAAAAAAGATTCGCCAATTTCCAGTTTTTTCTAAAAGTTATTTGCCCAAATTTTATAGTACAAAATTATTTTACCTAAAAATCGTCAAGATTTTATATAGAATAATATAAAATAATTATAGATATAAGTATTTTTAGAAAAAATATCCTCAAACATTTTACAATTTGCATATTAGAGAATAGTAAGATTCGTCAACGCTTCTAAACTTTAAGATAAATTTCTATCCTTAAAATTTTCCTTAAATTATAAACCTAAGTTTGCACTTATTCATTGTAGTGAAGCTCCCAAAACGTCAAAAATTGTTGCAGTGAAGCTCCCGAAAAGCTCCAAAGTACCCATTGAAGCTCCCTATAATTTTGGAGCATTTTCTACAAGCTCCCAAGGTCCCAAGAGCAGGGGACCTTGGTATACATGTTATCCAATGCTTGGGAGCGGTACACGTGTAACTATGCTTTAATAACTATCTTGGTGTTCTATATCTCTATCAAATATCTTAGTATTCACTAAGAAATTACGCCAAAAAATACGTCCCAAAAATTATGTGCATTTTGCATCATAGATATACTGCCACAGATAATGCATTGATATAAAGTATACCAAAAATTAAAATACATTAAATAGTCTATATTCATTCTCATAGCAGACCATAGCCTAGACACAAACGTCCAATCTAGATTGGATCCATGCTTAAAAGGATATCTTTGTTGTCGTTTCTAGTACGTCGACCATGCCGAAAAAATAAAAGAGATGTTGATGTCTAAAAATTGATATTTGAATGTCCACCCCAAATCCAAGTTTGAAATAAAATTTCCTCGCCATTCATATAGATTTCATGGCTATTGTTTCCAGAATCATCGGGGGGGTGGTTGTTGTTGTTGGGTACTAACCGCCCCTTGGTGGGGTAATGGCTCCTGCATTATAGATGTTTGTTGTGTAGGTCCCCCTTGTCCTTGGTTACCTTGAAGCTTCTTTAGCTCGGGGAGTTCGGGACAGTGATGAGTGTAATGGACATACTCACCATAAATTGTGCAAGAGTGGTTGGTCGAAAGATTATCCCTCTTGTTCTGCCTTTGGGAGTTGTTTGGCTCATGGTTTTAATTTCGGTTGGGGTTGCCCCCAACCTGAGATCGCGATGCCCCCTGTTCAAGATCTCCCTTTTGTTTATTTTTTGGTTTTTTCCCAGCTGCGTTGGGAGGATGGCTATGATTCTCCTGACCGTATGGTTGGCGTGGTTGTGCCTAGGAAGGTTGCACAAAGTTCACCGGTGCGTTGTTTTGCGTCGGTGGGTTCTATGCTGGGGAGTGGGAATATTTAGGTCTCGGTCCGTGGTTTTTATATGGTTGTTGGGGGGGAGCTCTTTCGTCAACGTTCCTATCTTCTTATTGGGTCCCTTGTGTGGGAGGGTATGAACCTCCTTGCTGATCATGGTACAATGGCGCCCTATTAGTCATGTTTTGCAGAGGTGCATGAATACTCTGATGATAGCTTGGTTGCGAGATGTTTTTTTTAGGATCATACGCGTAACTGGGGTATGGGACATTGTTGCCTAGGTGATTTTAAGTCAGTGACGCTATCAATCTGTCTGCAGTGTTCGACGCGCCTGAATTTTTTTTATAAATTTGCAGGCGTGGGGTGTTAGGAAGGATGTTATAGATGTATCCTCACTGAGTGTATATCAGCTCGAGTTGCTCAGCTTTGTTAATGGCATCCTCTTAGGAAGTAGGTCCTTGAGTTTCCACATCCTTTGAAATATTTGCCTTGAGATTTTTCAAGAATAGGTCCAATAAAACTCGATCGTCGAGTTTGGATTTACACAAACTTCAATGTTGTTTCCATTCATGGAGATGGTCTGAGATATGGACAACTAATGTTTGTCTAAAATGCGTCAATAACTCCATTCTTGAATCGTGGTGGATGGGTAACTGGAAATATGTGAGGAACGTAGTAGCGAGGGTGCTAAAGATTCCATGTGAAGCACAAGGCTGCTCCACATACCATTTCGCGGCTGCTCCGTTTAAGGTGCGTTGAAATAGTCTTAATCGAATAATATCATCAATAATATTGTTCGAAGAACACCATAGGTTGAAAGTCATTACATGGTTTCCAAGGTCTTCAGCTTTCTTCCCTTCGAACTTTGGAATGTCTGAAAGGAGCTTCGTGGGCATGGGGGGGCAAATGGGATTGTGTGAAATGGGGTCATTTGTTAACTTTGATAGATCAGGTAAATTTAAAGATGCTAAGAAAGGTAACTGAGTGTTGAGCGTCATTGTAGACTATGAAAACACAGGGTTCTGGTTGTGTATGGGGTTTGTCTGTGACGTAACCGGTTGTGTGTTTTGTTGGCTCCCTGAATGGGTAGCATTCCTCTGCCCTTTAGGGGTTGTGGGAGGAGTGGTGTGTGGTGACCCTTAGGGGATTTCCATCATTGTGGCATTGGGTGACCCTTGGGGGTTACCAACTAAAGACGCCCTGATAAAGGACGAACCGATAAGGGTGGTTGTGTTCCATCTTTGACGCCTAAATGGAAAAAGACCTGGAACTCCTCCCTCTAATGGGGGGAGGTCCAAAAAACATCTAGATCGACAAGGTCTCATTGGGTCCGTTATGGTGTTGACTAGGTTTTAATTTGGAAATATTTTTCAGTTTTATGAGAGGAGAAAGATTATATATCAAAGAAAAAAATGATTGCATACATAAAACAAATAAAAAATAAAATGTTGATTTCCCTTTAGATTAATAGTATGTGATCATTCAATTAAAAAATGGTTTTTGTTGTTTTGTGTGTGATACTCAAAATTCCTAGAAGAACTTATTGTCCTCACACTCTCAATTGTAATTGGGCCTTGCAAAGATATCTTATGGTGGGTACTAGGGCCAATGCCCCGAAAGAACTGGTGATGCTTTCTAGTAGCCAGAGAATCGATCAAGGTAATGGAAATAGGATCTAGTGTTTCCTGCACCATCATCTATAGGGAAGGATGCCCTAGATTTGGCCATTAAATACTGTCATCCCACGTGAGCATTCGAGTCTTGAGCTTCTTGGTATTTAGCTACCAATACCGAGCACTAGATGGGTCAGGCACCCCCAAATAGTATCGCACGCACTGTGCCTAAGCTTAACCCCCTCTGAATCGGGTCTCTGTGCAGCTCGGGAATTCTATTCCGTGGGCAGATAGACGATTTTAAAGCTCCCTATAAATTCAACTTCTATGTTTCAAGAATGTAAAGTGACCATGGTGGCTTATTGGATGCCTACCCCCAATGGTCCTAACATAAACTATTAATTATCTTGTGGCCCCTGTGGGGAGATTTAATGAGTTCAATTAATGATTAGTTTTAAGGTGGCTTAATTTTCTTATTGTGTGGCAATGTGTGTGAGAAAGTGTACAATCACAATTTTTTTTAGGATACGGATATGTGATGATCCTTTACACTCCTTCCTAATTAAACTATGTTTTGATTGTTTCTTTCAAAAAGTAAATGATGGACAGATAATGGGCTGCTTATAATTTTGCCTATTTAGACTAAATGTTGCACTAAAGGGGGATGGAAAACTATCAAAAGAGAGCGTTCATATGCATGCCCAGGGCCACCAAGAGGTGTAAGGGTAGCAGATATTACTTGCCTTCTTAGATATTTTGATCCTAGTCCCAATTCCTAATGCAAAATTGAAACTAAACTTAATGCAAAAATTTGGAAAAATAAAATGGAAACTAGTTAAGCATGCGTGGATGTGGGCCACTTACTCTTTGTTGATTACCTACGTGTTTGGTGTCTATTATCACTAAATAAGTTCATTCAGATAGCATTTGTGGATTTTATCGACTTACTTGCCTCCTAATTATACTATGTGAATTTGTGACAATAAATTAATAATTAGAACTATGCAAATAGCTAAGCTAAAGTGTAGCTAAAAACATGTCCTAACAGTCAAGGGACACCAAAACACAGTTTTGGCAGATTTATTACAGGCTTCCAATCACTTTACACTTGAAAAAATTGAAGAAAACTAGTGAAAAAATGGTTCACTAGTAATGAGTGTAATGGACATACTCACCACAAATTGTGCAAGAGTGGTTGGTGGAATGATTATCCCTCTTGTTTTTCCCTTGGGAGTTGTTTGGCTCATGGTTTGATTTCGGTTGGGGTTGCCCCCAGCCTGAGATCGTGGAGGGCGATGTTAGTTATTTCCCCCCTATCTAGGATCTCCCTTTTGTTTATTTTTTGGTTTTTTCCTAGTCATGTTGGGAGGATGGCTATGATTCTCCTGGCCGTATGGTTGGCCAATTGTGTCTGGGAAGGTTGCACAAAGTTCACCAGTGCGTTGTTTTGCATTGGTGGGTTCTGTGCTGGGGAGTGGGAATATTGAGGTCTCGGTCCGTAGTTTTTATATGGTTGTTGGGGGGGAGCTCTTCCTTCAACGTTCCTATCTGCTTATTGGGTCCCTTGTGTGGGAGGGTATGAACCTCCTTGCTGATGATGGTACGATGGTGCCCTATTAGTCATGTTATGCAAAGGTGCATGAATACTTTGTTGATAGCCTGGTTGCGAGATGTTCTGGTTAGGATCATACGCGTAACTGGGGTATGGGACACTAATGCCTAGGTGATTTTGGGTCAGTTCCCCTATCAATCTGTCTGCAGTGTTCGACGCACCTAGAAAATCTTTATAAGTTTGCAGGTGTGGGGCATTAGGCAGGATGTTATAGATGCATCCTGACTGAGTGTATATCAGCTCGAGTTGCTAGGATTTTTTAATGGCATCATCTTCGGATTTAGGTCCTTGAGTTTCCACATCCTTTGAAATCTTTGTCGTGAGAGTTTTCAGGAATAGGTCCAGTAAAACTCGATTGTTGAGTTTGGCTTTACGCAAACTTCAACGTCGCCACCATTCATGGAGATGGTGTGAGATATGGACAACTAATGTTTGTCTAAAATGCGTCGATAACTTCATTCTTGAATCGTTGTGTATGGGTAACTAGAAATATGTGAGGAACATAGTAGCGAGGGTGCTAAATGTTCCATGTGAAGCAGAAGGCTGTTCCACATACCATTTTGCGGTTGGTCTGGTTAAGGTGCGCTAAAATAGTCTTAACCAAATAGTATCATCAATAATACTATTCGAAGAACACCATAGGTAGAAAGTCATTACATGGTTTCCAGGGTCTTCAGCTTGCTTCCCTCCGAACTTTGGAATGTCCGAAGGGAGCTTCGTGGGCATGGGGGGCCGAATGGGATTGTGTGAAATGGGGTCATTTGTTAACTTTGATAGATCAGGTAAGTTTAAAGATGCTAAGAAAGTTAACTGAGCGTTGAGTGTCGTTATAGACTGTGAAAGCATAGGGTTCTGGTTGTGTATGGGGTTTGTTTATGACGTACCCGGTTGTGCGTTTTGTTGGCTCCCTGAATGGGTAGCATTCCTTTACCCTCTAGGGGTTGTGGGAGGAGTGGTGTGTGGTGACCCTCAGGGGGTTTCCACCATTGTGGCATTGGGTGACGCTTGGGGGTTCCCAACTAAAGACGCCCCGATAAAGGATGAACTGATAAAGGTGGTTGTGTTTCGTCTTTGATGCCTAAATGGCGAAAGACCTAGAACTCCTCCCTCTAATTGGGGGAGGTCTAAAAAACATCTACATTGACGAGGTCTCGTTGGGTCTGTTATGGTGTTGACTAGGTTTTATTTTGGAAATATTTTTCAGTTTTATGAGAGGAGAGAGATTATATATCAAAGAAAAAAGCGACCACATACATAAAACAAAGCAAAAATAAAAGGTTAATTTCCCTTTAGATTAATCCTACGTGATCATTCAATCAAAAAATGGTTTTTGTTGTTTTGTGCGTGATACTCAAAACTCCTAGAATACATAATCGTCCTCACACTCTCAATTGTAATTGGGCCATGCAAAGATATCTTATGGTGGGTATTGGGGCCAACGTCTTGAAAGAACTAACAATGCTTTCTAGTAGTCGAATAATCAACCAACGTAATAGAAAGAGGATATAGTGTTGCCTCTACCATCACCTATAGGGAAGGATGCCCTAGATTTGGCCACTAAATATCGTTGTCCCACGTGAATGTTTGAGTCTTGAGCTTCGTGGTATTCAGCTACCAATACCGAGCACTAGATGGGTCAGATTGCATCAAATAGTACCGCGCGCATTGGGCCTAAGCTTAACCCCCTCTGAATCAAGTCTCTCTGGGTTTTGAGAATTCTATTCCGTGGGCGAATAGACAGGTTTAAATCTCCCTATAAATTCAAATTCTATGTTTCAAGAATGTAAACTGACCATGTCAGCTTATTGGATTCCTACCGCCAATGGTCCTAACATGAACTATTAATTATCTTGTGGCTCTTGTGGGGAGATTTAATGAGTTTAATTAATGGTTAGTTTTAAGGTGATTTACTTTTCTTATGGTGTGGAAATGTGTGTGAGAAAGTGTACAATCACAATTTTTTTAGGATGCAAATATGCGATGATCCTTTACACCCCCTCCTAATTAAGCTATGTTTTGATTGTTCATTTCAAAAAGTAAATGATGCGTGGATAATGGGCCGCTTACAATTTTGCCTATTTAGACTAAATGTTGCACTAAAGGGAGATGGAAAACTATCAAAAGAGAGCGTTCATATGCATGCCCAGGGTCACCAAGAGGTGCAAGGAAAACAAAGATTACTTGTCTTCTTAGATATTTTGATCCTAGTCCCGATTCGTAATGCAAAATTGAAACTAAACTTAATGCAAAATTTTGGAAAAATAAAATGGAAACTAGTTAAGCATGTGTGGATGTGGACCACTTACTCTTTGCTAATTACCTACATGTTTGGTGTCTATTATCACTAAATAAGTTCATTCAGATAGCATTTGTGGATTTTAGCCACTTACTTGCCTCCTAATTAAACTATGTGAATTTGTGACAATAAACTAATAATTAGAACTATGCAAATAGCTAAGCTAAAGTGCAGCTAAAAACATGTCCTAACAGTCAAGGGACACCAAAATACAATGCTGGCATATTTATTCTGGGCTTCCAATCACTTTACACTTGCAAAAATTGAAGAAAACTAGTGAAAAAATGGTTCACTGGTTTCCGCGCGAAATTTTTCTACACAGGCGCATGACTTTGCGCGTCTGTTTGAGCTAATCACACGCAAGCCGACGCATTTGTCTGTGTTGAACGCGTGAGATTTTCCTGCCCACAAAAATTTTGAATCCATTGAACTGAATCTCTTCACAAAGGGTGAATGAGAGAAACTGAGGAGGAGGAGAGCTGGTCCAACAACAATCCTGAGCAGAAAAGAGGCTATGCAAAAACATAACCACTTAGCTTAAGAGGAAAAATAATTGGAGTCACTAATCCTGTATTGGTGTGTTTAGTACACAAGTGTACGAAAAACACAGGTGCTTGATAGGAGTGATTGCTAACCTACAAGCAATGGTCACAAGGAAAAAATGAGTTGTTAGATGGTTAGTGAAACATCATAACATGTAGAAAAACTAATTTATGGAACATAGCATGCTACAAAAAAGAAGAGGAAACAAAACAAAAAATACACATAAACACAAACTCAATCGAGTAAACGAACTAATAATCCTTACGATGAACGAATCCCCTCTTATTATCCGTTGGTGGTAAAGAAGAGGTAGAACGTTACACACTTGCAGTGAGTCCTTAGAGCTATGGAGCTTTAAAACCCAAAGCTAGGAGGGATATCCCCTTAAGTTTTCTTGAGGCCTCTCTCTTCTCCTCGAACGAGTGATTTGATATCAAACACTTGGCGCACTTATGCTTTGGGATTAAGATGTTGGATGGCCAACAACTGAATCCCTTCACTCTCTTGCTGCTTGGACAACACACTGCTAGTTTTTTCATGGGAGATTTTGCCAACATAACAATGTGTACTAAATTGTTCTTCTCATGGTGTTCTTTTATAGGAAAAATTCAAATATTCTACCCTCTCTTGGTACAATTGTGGATGGTGACCCAAGGGTGGTGCTTGATTACATTGTGTGCTGACTTGAGGTCTCAAGGTGGCTCTAGGTGGTTGTCCTTGGGCAACCTCAAGTGGAGAATATTCCTCCTGAAGTGTGCCAAGTAGTCCCGGATGGTGACCTTCCACCATACTCAGGACCGCGCTTCTTATTGAGGGAAAGTCGTGGAGACCAGCACTACTATCGAAGAAAAATGCGCGTGGAGTGCACTTTGCCTGTGTCTTTTGTGTGCAATTTGATAATTTTGCCGCTTGACCTTAGAGAAAATTATTTTTTCTAGATTTAATGTTTTTCAACCTTGTAAATCCTTCTTCTTGACATTTTATGATGTCTTTTGCTTGTCCTATTTTCCAGTGATAACACTCCCCATACCATATCATCATGTACCCCCTATTCATTTATCCTAATTCCAACATGCCTAAGTTGATTGAGATATCTCTCCCATTCTTATGTGTGGTTTTTTGTGATCGCCAATTTTGTTTCCAATGCCCAAGTTTGATTTTCAATGCTCTTTTCGCCTGTTATATATATTTGTATCAGCTTGTATATTCCCTTACTCTGTAACTGGTTGAGTAATTGAATTGAGAGAGAGTGTTCCCATTCATCTCCGCTATACCATCCAATCCTATATTAATCCTAGAACCATCTTGAACATCCCATCGTAGAAATACAGACATCCACTGCAATATTTGTAACATATCCCTCCATATCATTGATTTCATGGTTTTCTTCCTTGCCCCCCTACCAATCCATGTAGCAGAGTCTTGTCCATACATGTATTTTCCTTTTATTATGTGGGCCCATAAGTAGTTACGAGAAACCATTCTCCACATATTCTTGATAATCAATGCCAAATTAAAATTCAAGGTATCCAGGAACCCCCAACCATCCTCATCAATGGGACGAGCCATAAATCCTGGGAAGTTCCCTCTTATCTTGGATTCCTTCACTACCCTTAATAAATTTGGGACCATAAATTCCTTATAATGTAGAAAAAATTCTACCCTCCACCCATTTGGCCCCAAACTCTTTTCTTTGGCACTTTATTTCAATATCTTAATCAATTCCTTTCTAATGATCAGACTACCCAATTTATCATCTTCCCCCAGAGAAACCATGACAGGAAGTAAAGAGATAAATTCCTTGTTATAGGTCAATTTGGGCACCATTCCCAATGACCTGGTTAACTGGGCATTATCTCTAGGACCAATGATCAAGGGTCTATCATTCCCTATCATTTCAGTTGCTACATGCCCTAAGACAAGAAACAAGACAAATCAAGCAAGACTTTCATCAAGCAAAGGTTTCCATGGTTTGAAGCTTATTATTTAGCATATAAGAGCTCACCAACGTAGGCTCTAAGGGGCATAAGTGCGTTGCATATGCAAGTAGCCCCATGCAAGGCTGCTCTGCAAAGCACTTCTCGACATTCACAGGTGTGTTGGTCACATTGGGAGAGAAATTCTCATTGTTCCAGAATCTCCACTTAGCTAGTGCCTTCTAGAAGAGTTCACATGGGTCAAGCTTCAGATCCAAATGTCCATTTGACATCTACATGAATGGAAACATGTCTTGCCTATTTTTGGAAAGTTATTGATTGCAAAACAACCTATAGTTCATCTATAAATTGAACACAGATCTAAGTGTTTGGGAAGGAAGAATTTGAGTAGAGAAATGCTCGAGAATTTTCAATTGAAAGCTAGATTTGTGAAGCTGATGTTGGAGAGATTTATGCTGTGATGAGGCTTGGAAATTTTGCTGGAAGGTCACTTCAAATCAGTCACTAGGTTGTAACCTCTCATTCTACCATCAATAAAGAGTACTTCTTATTTTTCCCTACATGCATCTATATTAACTTTGATTTTCCATATTGTAATATCTTGGTTGATGAATGTAGTTTATGCTTTACTGATTTAGCTAACTAGCTTGAATATATATCTATATTATTGCATCTTCTGTTGTTTCAGTGTTCTTTCTTGCAGGAAGCATTCAACTCACAAACCGCTCGAATTTGAAACTGCAACAGAAGTGACATAAGGAGCCATTTGAAAGCAACTAAACAAGTAAGCCTCCAATCCTCTCTGTGTATCTGTTATGAGTTAGGAGAAATGGTAGTATAGTCTTTCACCTATTATTCTAGACTAGCACCTATCTAGGGAAGCGTAATTTATCCATAGATTACAATTCTGGCCCAACATTCCTTTTGATAATTATATAGATGGTTTTGTTCTGCATATTGACTCTTGAAATGTAAGAACATTATGTTCTTAATATCTTCTTGTAAGACACGAACTCTCCCTGAATTTTCTTTGATATACCGAATAGAGTTTTTTGTTTTCCTGCTACTAAATTAGGCATGAAAAAATTTGAATTCCTATCTCTGGCTTTAATCCATATTTCCCTAATCTTTATATGAATTTCCTCTTCCTGTGACTTAATAATTGTGTTTCTCCATTGTGTTTCTCCTGCCTTCCAACCTGATCACACGGGCTCTATATGCCTCTGAAAAGTAGAGGGGGATAGAGGGGTCATTGAAATATAGTAGCATGATTTTGATCTCTTTAATGTCCCCGATTTCGGCTTCCTTCTGTTCCTCAATCCATCGCCTAACCTCTAGCTTGAGTGAAAGGAGCTTCTGATACAAAGAAGACATATGGTTAGTTTGCAGGGGGAAATAATCCTTATTTCATACATCTTGCACCAATTTCCCAAAAACCTTTGAGTTTAACCAATTGGGGCTAAATTTGAAAGGGTAAGCCCTCCTTCCAATGCCTCCTTCCCAAGTGATCTTGATGGGTAAGTGATCGGAGATGAAGACCAGGATAATGTTTGAGCGTAGAACAGGGAGGAGATTTTTCAACAACCGATTAATGAGAAACATGTCCAATCTCTTTGATATTCCCTCTTCGTCCATACGTCCATTCCTCCATGTCAATTCTACCGAAGAAGGCTTGATATCGACCAAAGCATGTTCTTCCAACAGTTCCTTGAAAAATGCTGATAACAAATATTCTCTAGCTTTTGTGCCCCATATATCTTCATTCCCCACTGTAAAATTCAGGTCTCCCGCTACCATCAAATGACTTAACCCCATAATTTTGATCCCTACCATCAAATATGCAACCTCTGTAAGGAACATATGTATTGATAATGTGAATCCTTTGATCAATATCCACAATGTGTCTCTTATGTATAATCCTTTTACATGTAGAAAAAGCCTGCATCTTAAATATCCTCAGATTCCATATGATCCCCAACCCCCCAGATAATCCATTCGCGCTTGTTGTGAATACATGCCACTTTGAGCATATACTCCATAGTATTTCCCAGGTTTTATCTCTAGGCAACATTGTTTCCTAAATTAATAACATATCTGGTCTATGAATCTGGATCAGACCCTCGAGAGAGTGAATTTTTTAGGCCACCCCCAGGCCACGAATATTCATAGAAACACATATTATGGAGGAAGCTTACTACCATGTTGTTCCTCTCTAAGAGCCCTAGACCCATAAACGTCTGAAAATGATACATGTCGAGTAACAAATGCAGGATCTATATAAAAAATGGGAATCTCATGTTCCTCGCCTTCTGCGGAAGAAAGATCCAAGGAGTGACATGCCACCACCTTCTTAATCTTCGAAGGTTTTTTTCTCCAGAGGGTGACATTTTTGGCCATATAATTTGATTCCTCTGAATTCCCAAAGAAGGATCTCTTGACAGAGACGGGATCCATAGATTCAGAGGATGTAAAAATCTCCTCTAGCTCCTTATCTGGAGAGAAAGCAGAAGGAAAGTCTTCATCGACTAGCTGGACCAGTTTGGAAGAGGGATTAGTGGTCTGGCTCGGAGATGGAGCAACAGTTAAGAGGCCAGGGTCCAGATTGGAGCTAGGAATCTCTTGTGAATCTGCTGAAATGAGGATCGGGTTGACCCGCCAGACTCCCCATCGGTCAGAGAGGACCGTGACTGATAAAATTGGGCATATCCCCCTATACCTCCTGAAAGCCTAGAATCATGGAAGACAGAGGAAGTTAATTCAGGTGGACTAGATGGAAACTAATGGAGGGGAAGTGGTTGAAGGTCGACTATGGGCTCCGGAAATTTCCTAGGGGTTACCCTCATATGCATAGGAGAAGAGGATAAATTTTGAACAGAACTATCTAAATCTTCTGATATAGACAAATTAAGTTCTGAATTACCTCTGTTATTCTCTCCCACAAACTTTTTGACGCTCCAAAAAGTCTCTTGTGGAATCGTTGCTGCATCCCTGAGGGCATATCATCGTCGTCCTCCTTTCTTGACCAGAGTCTCCAAGGACAAGACACTAGCAAGTGACCAGTGTCGTGGCAACCCAGGCATCTAAAAGGTATGTTCTAGTAGTAGATTTCAACTTAAGTGACAAGTTGATCCACCGAATATCTAATTCCACTATGAACCCTTTGCCCAACTCTACCTCAATATGCACCTAGGCCATCCTCTTATCAAACTGACCAAGGATCCCTTCATCCCAATAGTAGAAGGTTCCAATTCTATTGGTGATCTCAGAGACAACTGACCTGTTCCATAATTTGAGCGACAATCCTGGAAATTTTTGCCACACCAGGTTCCGCCAAGGCACTTCCGAGAAAGGGTTGAAACTTTCCCTCCATTTCTGCAATAGAAGGAAGCCTCTACCCTTAACCCAAGGTTGTTGTAAAATGTTGTTTGCATATTATGGGTTTAAGAAATGGAAACAAATCCATTCATTGAACAACTGCTCACTTTTGGTCTATATTTTAGTTTGATTAACCACCTTTCTTCTACCCACTTCTTCACCTAGTCTTTTGTCATCTAGGTATATTTCCACCTTCCCACCAAAGCTTTGTTCTGTAATCTCTCCACAATATCCTAGAATGATCCTGCCCCCAGAACCAGAGGAGGTTCCCCTCTTAGAGTGTTAACTGGAACCTTCTTCGGTTTGTTCCAATGTCCCGCTGCTCTGTGACCCTATGGATTTCCTGC
This sequence comes from Pinus albicaulis, assembly GCA_034641835.2. Lineage (NCBI taxonomy): Eukaryota > Viridiplantae > Streptophyta > Pinopsida > Pinales > Pinaceae > Pinus > Pinus albicaulis. Next base: position 2,068,889,540 of record CM076575.1, on the reverse strand, counting down.
TCCAGATACCTCACCTAAATTTTATGCACCACCTTGTTCAGTTACCGTATTTACATGACCTTGTTTCAATTTCGCCAAAATCCCTCGTTCTTCCAAAATAGTGGCTTCTATGAGTCTGTTCGATGGTATTGATAATTCAGACATCATGTCTTCCATCTGTCGTATGGAAAAAAGATCAACCGATCAAGCTAGGTGCGCTCTTACATCATCTCAAATTGGAATATGGTAGTCCTGTAGCAAACATATTTTTTGGTTTTGGTGAGTTTTGTTTAAAATTGGGTGAGAGTTGAACTTACTGAAACTGGATATAATGTTGTTTCTAGAAATCATCTTGCATTGTCAAAATTTCCAAATTACATTTCATTTTCAAAATCAATCCCAGTATTCCAATGCCTAATTTTGTCAAAAACCTACTTTAAAAACATCTCTACTAACCCATTTTCACCTTAACTAGTATACTCTACCCCCGTATCCATCTGATCGATTCACCAACTCATTTATTGAACTATCCACAAATCCTGAACTTATATTAATGAGGCAGGCTTATTGTTAGATGTTTTTCACTTTAATTTTAATTTTAGTTAAAATCCCATAGGGAATTTCTAGAATCTTAAGTTTGAGTGACGAAATCTGCAAAAAGTCATTTTAAACCACTTAAATTCACATTCTTACTAAAAATTGTATCTCAGTGAAAAAATAATTTTTTTTAATAATTAAACTGCTCCTATGTTAATAGCTTCTAATAATTAAATTGCTCCTATGTTATTGGTATCTGCCTTATCTATAGATGTGTCAATTTTGCCTCGGCAACCAAAAAATGCTAGAATCTAGCCATTATTTTTTCAAAACAATTTGACAGTGAGAGTGTTTGAATCTTTTTTTTGATGCTGAAAATGGATTCAACACCATCAAAAACCCTTGAGGCAACAAAAAATTTGAAATTTAAAAAATGTCCACCTAATTCTGGAATTTCCATTGTTTTCCAAACAAAAACAACGCCTTAAGGCTTTGACATCCAGTGAACAAAAGTAATAATTTCCATTGTTCACAGCCCCTTATGGCTTTGACAATAAGCATAAATAAAATCAACTATTAACTTTGCTAAGTAATTGTCTTAACTGTTGAATATGAAATCTGCCAGGAATTTGAAAATGTTTTTGCATTTAAAAAAAAATGGTTAGAAAATTAGATAAACACAAACACAGAAAACATATAAAACCAGAGTGACGCAGATATACGTGGTTCACCCAATTTGGGCTACTTCTACCCCGAACAACCAATCCTTCTTTTCTATTATCCAGCAAAATGAAGAGACACAACCTACATCAGATTCGTTGTAATATCCTTTGTTCTCTCTCACAGTCTTCATTTATGTTTCTCGCTCATAATACTGATATAATACATGGATGCAATACAATACCCTCATAAAATAGAGGGGTTGCCTTCTAAGGCAAAAACCCTAAATTAAACATAACTTCTACCGTGAGATCATATGCCTAATGAACAACTTAGATTGACTAGAAATAGCAATATTTTACAAGGCAATTTTACATATGTTTTTAGCTTCGGGGGTGCTTCCCCCAAAACCTCCCGCCAGGGTGAGGCTCCATAATGTCATAGCTACTCCTTGGACCCCCAAGTAACATTCAAACGACGGGCATCGTTATTTCCCTGTTAAGAACAAAAATCCAACGTTGTGATACATATAAATAAAAATGATAAACAAAGTCCACACAACAAAAATACACTCGCCCTCTTTCTTCTTTTAAAAATTACTACTACTTTGCTCCATACCCATTAAATGCATGAAATTTAGAATCTCCAATTTGAATACAAAGAGGCCGCTGCTTTTTGTCTTAAACACTACTTCTCTTCTATGGACGGATAAACTAGTGTATTGAATTGAATGATCCCACTCTCCGGCAGTGTTAATAAATAATGAGATGCATTGTTTATTCATCTAAGTCGTTTTTTACTCCCGGACGATAATTATGACGATCTGGCTATAAATATTTAAGAAATTTAATTGTGAGAGTGTTTGGATTTTTTTTAATGTCAAAAACAAATTTAACACCATTAAAAACATTTGAGCACCCCAAAATATTGAAGGTTTATAGCCCTATTATGTGTTGGTCCATAGTTTCTTACAACTATGTGCCATTTTTCATATAGATTATTCAATGTTTGAATTTCTGTCCAAACTAGGTACTAAGGGGATGCCGCAGAAAAGGCCGCTAAGGGCGTGAAAGAGAGAGTAGGTTTGTGTATGGGTTCACATAAGGAACTTTAAAGGATCAAGACAAGAAGAAACTTAGTGAGGCCAGCCAGCCAGTTGAGCTGTTTGCAGTGCAAGCTTGTGTGAGAAGCCCCTGCAGTAAAATTGGTATCAGAGCCAGTGGTCTAGTTTGTTACTAGCGTCAAAATTCTGGTTTGTGAAAAAAGGTCAGTACTTAATTCATTCTCTCTTTATTTTTAAATGGACTCATTTAGAAAGTCGATATATTTCCGTGAATTAGAAGAAAAAGAAAGGGCTGAGTAAGACCCTCTCAAAGATATGTTTGCCCAGTCGTCTAGTCGTGTCTTAAATTCATCAAAGTTATTATATGAAGAGGCTGAACCCTCAACCAAATGAGTTCTACCCAAGATCAACGCCTCTGAAGTCTATGCTGATCTTGGTGTCTGGCATCTTAAAGCTGCAACCAGAATAACTATCAAAGAATCCATTAGTTCCATCCAAGAAAACTTTGGCTGTGTCCAGTCGATCCCTCTACTCGATCCTAAACAATTACAAGCAGAAGCAAGTAAGTTGGGGACAAAATTCTTGCATCTAGGATGCATAAGAGTAGAAATCCATGCCCTTACTCATCAGGGCCTAAATACATATGTATTAGCTACTGTCCGGGATCTAACACATAATAAATATACAGATTCTTTAATTGGTGGGATTGTTGCACCACTGTCAAATGGACCAGTCTAGTTTGACTGTTATCCAAACTTCCCTGTCTATGTTTATGATGAAACATTGGCTGATATATTAGAACTTCAAATCCAAACCATAGGATTTGATATGAAGAGAAGAAGAAATAATATCGCCATACAGACACGGGGATGTTTTCGTCACACCAGTACTCTTTACCCTGCAGTCCTCCATGCCCCAAGCAGAGACAGTAAAACCAGTGTAGTTGTAATGACTGATCCAAAAAATCAAAAGGTCGAACACCAAGCAATAAAGTGGGAAGACCTTACTTTTCTGGAACACTGGACAGTTCCAAATCCAAGACCTATCTCTGCACGTAATATCACTTCTGCCAATATTTCTGAAAACCAGTCTACGACCACTCTGTCTTTTCCCCGTAGATCTACAATTGATAGAAGAAGGATCGAAGAAATGTGTAAAAAGTCACCTTTGTATATACCACTAGATTGTGTAGATACTACTTGTTCGTCTATTGTTTCCTCCTGTAAACATATTGCATTATTTGAATTTGCCCAGTTGGTCAATTTCCAACCTCTTAGTGTTGAATGTCCACAACGCAATTCTACTGTCAATCTAAGTCAGCTTGCCTACATGGTTATCCATCAGAACCATAATTCCAGGACTGGAGAAGCTCCTGCATCTACTTATGTCACTTCTTGTCCTAACCCAAAGTGTTCTGATATTCCTTTTCCTCATGAAGATGAGCATGTCCTGATGATGCACCTTGTGCCTACCTTAGAAGATGAGGATCCTAGATTGATAGCCATATTCAGTAATATGAGATCTCCAAAAGGTCCAAAATATGGCCTTGAATATCTTGAACAAAAAGATCATATGATCCTAGAATGCAGATTTAGAGATCTACATGTTGACGTCAAAAAGCCATCAGTAATGGAGATTCAAAAGTTTCATACTTTAATGGATGGTTGTGAGAAACACAGAATCCCAATTCAATGGATGAAACAAATGCTAAATTGGAACATCTATACCCATCCAGAAGCTGATGCTTTTGGGTCTACACATACTCCAGAGGAGAAAATTAAGTTAGCCTCAGAATGGAAAGAATATACGGAGAAAAAGAATATTTGGATTTCTTTTTACTCATGGAAAAGGGCTAAGGAATCAGAAGCAGTTTTAATGACTGATTCTACATCTTCCTCCTCTCATTCTTGGTCAGCTGTTGATGGTAGCAAAGTGGAAACAACCATTAGTTTTCCTCCCTTTAAAGGAATTGTCCTTGGAGAAGTACAAAACTCTGCCAAAGCCTATCCTTTAGTCCAGAAAGTTGATTCTGTTGCGGGAGTTGAAAAAAGAGTTCATCAAACCAGTGAAAAAATTAATTGGACAAACATTGCTTTGACTAGTTTAGAAAAGAATGTTGCTAAGGCTGCCATTGTTAAAGATCAGATGGATAAAATTCAAGTGTCTATAAATGATGTAAATAATGCATTGAATTTTGTACAGTACAATTCTTCATTAGCCAAAGATCTGTCCTTACAGTCTTTGAAAAAGATTGATTTAGTAGAAACTTGTATTATAGATCAGTCTATCTCTACTAGACAGCTTGTCTCAAATTTATCTAAAAAAATTGATAAGTCAAGCCAAAAGAAACCAGACAAGCCTGTTCCTTCTTCATTTCTCCACAAAGGAAAAGCTGTTGAAATCCAGAAGTCTGTTGATAAATTTCCCAGTCTTTTCCCCAAAGAAAGTATTCCTAAGTCTCCAAAGTATAAAGTTACTATTGCCTCTCTCTTCCAAGAGTCAGAACCTGAAACTCAAGTCTTGCATGTGTATGAGCCCTTAGAAGCACAGTACACCAGATATTATCCTCCTGACTTGAATGGTCTAGGCAAGATTCCCCCAAGAGAAACATTCTTTGACCAGAGTCACAAAGAATGGAATATAGATAATTTTTCATTAGCACAAATTAGATAGATGTTGGATTGCATGATCACAGAATATAAGCTGATGTGCATTGAAGGGAAAACAGAGGTTGAAGCCTGTAAAACTTTGATCCCTTGCTTCACTGGCACTTTGGCCAGATGGTGGGAACTGGAATCTTCTCCTGCTCTCATAAAAAAGATGGAGAAAGAAGTTGTAAAGGATGAGAATGGTGATATTGAATTTCACCTAGATGGGAGACCAATAAACAATATGATTGGTGCTTTAACAACACTGATTCAAGAACATTTTTGTGGAGACGAGCCTACCATTTCAGATAAGATTGAGTTAATATTGATGACTCTAAAATGTAGAAATATAAACTAGTATGAAGATTTCCATAGGGACTGGATGCAAAGAATCTTCCTGGTTAAAGACCCTAAGAATCTGTTATGGAAACATATTTACCTTGCAACACTACCATCCAAACTTGTTGATATATTGAAACTGCAAGATGCTTTTCAGTTACCTCTGGAAACTTATTTATGGGGTCAAGTATATTCTATTATTACTAGATTTTTGATTACTCTCTGTACCAGTTCTAAAATGAATAAGTCTATTGACAAGTTGAACAGACTTCCTGGTACAAAATCTTTTTACAATAAGTATGGGATTACTATTGATGATCCTTTGGTTACACGGAGAAAGTCTAAGAAGAAAGCTAAGAAGACCCAAAGGAAACATCAACCCTATACATATCATCTGAGTTCTAAGAAAATCTCAGAACTCAGATCTCATAAGCCAAAGAGACAGCCATCCAAAAGAAGGCCCAGAAAGGGATATACTAAATATATCCCCAAGACTAATTACTATGACCCATCAGATATTCATCCTCACTCCCAGAAGGTTGAAAGAATGAAAGGAATAGTATGTTGGTTGTGTGGTAAATCAAGACACACAACAAATCTTTGTCCTGATGCCAAAGAGTCTAGAAAAAATAGAGGTCGTAAATCTCAGCAGCAATTTAAAGGCGAAACCTCTACTAAATCTGAGTCTAAATGTGACAAATGCGGTTCTTCTTTTCATGCTACAGAAGATTGTCATCGCCTAGCTATTCAACAAGCAGAAGAAAATTCTTCTTCTGATACTGAATCCGAAAGTTCTTCTTCCTCCTTTGATGAAGAAATCAATGCTTACTATCATTATTCTGATTCTGAGAATTGTAAATGTGATTGCTCTACTTCTGAATTAGGGTTTTCCTCTGACCGTAATATTGAAGAAGAATTTTTTGGAAAATTAAAAGTTCTCATGGCTCAGACCGATGAAGATGAAATGAAATTTTTTTCCCAAATTCGAGCCATGGAAGATAGTGATCTGAAACAAAGGTTGTTGGAAACTTTCATTCAGAACAACTGCACTTCTTCCAGCACTAAGTCCTCTAAGAAGCCTCTTTTTTTTTATGCTTCTTATGAGAAGAATACTCGAAGTTATCTCCGCCAAAAACATGATAGCAAAGTTCGTGCACTCACTTTGGGGGAGGTGAGTAGGGAGATACACTTAATGAAATCTGAAATTTCTGCCTTAAAGTTACAAGTCTCAAATCTCGAGAAAGGAAAACAGGAAGCAGCCTCTCCTGTGTCAGGCAGAAGGACAAATTATACTCTACACACTGCTCTAATACAATCTAAAGTCGAAATTGCAGAAGGAATACCTGATCCTACTATAGGATTCAGAGAAATGCAATCCTTGCCATTGAATACCAGCAACACCATGTTGAGGTAAATGTATGTATCAAAGGTGAGATGTTCTCTTTAACTGCATTACTTGATTCAGGAGCAGATGTGAATATCTTTTCAAAGAAGGTTGTCCCATCCAAATATTGGGTTACTGCTACCCAAAAAGTAGTAGGGTTGGGTAAAAAGACCCTAGACTATGAAGTTCCAAAAGCTGCAGTATGTTTTGAATCCCATTGTATTAAGTTAAAATTTGCAGTAGGGGATATTCCAATTGAATGCATATTGGGAAATGGTTTTCTTGTAGCAGTCGAGCCCCATGGATCTATTATATTTCCAAACAAAAGCGCTGGCTATTTCATCACTATGCCTACAACTAATAAGAAGGGTAAGAGGATAGAATTGCCTTATATTTCTAATCCTCGAGTGTCTACTATGGTGCAGGCGATGAAAGAACTTCAAAAAACAGAAAATAGATTGACAGAACTCAAAGACCATAAAAGTATCATTCATATTGAAGATCAGTTGAGTTCTCCAGGAATTCAGAAACAAATTTCTGAATTACAAAAACAATTTGAAGATACGTGCTGTTCAGAAGAGCCTAATGCCTTTTGGCATCGCAAACAACACTATGTAGAGCTTTCTTATAAAGAAGGATATACAGGGAAGCCATGTAAATCCAGAGCAATACCGATGAGCAAAGAATATAGAATGCTCTGTGAGAAAGAAATCAGTCAGCTTTTAGAAAGAAAGCTTATACGGGATTCTAGCAGCCCTTGGAGCTGCTACGACTTCTATGTAAACAAAAGAAGTGAACATATAAGAGGTATACCCAGACTGGTTATAAATTATAAACCTCTAAATTCTATTTTGGCTGATGACACTTACCCCATTCCTCATAAAGGTGATCTTTTGGGTAGGATATCGGGAGCTAAAATATTTTCCAAGTTTGATTTGAAATCAGGATTCTGGCAAGTGGCTGTTGCTGAAGAAGACAAGTTCAAGACAACATTCAGTGTTCCTGCAAGCCACTATGAGTGGAATGTAATGCCATTCGGCTTAAAGCATGCACCTTCTAAGTTCCAAAAGGTAATGGACTCTATTTTCAAACCATATGCTGAATGGTTACTAGCCTATATTGATGATCTCCTGATTTTTTAGGAAGTTGGTCAAGAAAAATGGTCTGGTCTTAAGCAAGAAAAAGATGGAACTCTGTAAGACCAAGATCAAATTTCTGGGGCACACTATAGAGAATGGACAGATTTCTCTACAAAATCATGCCCTGGAATTTGCAGACAAATTCCCAGATATTATTCTGGACAAGACTCAGCTGCAAAGATTTCTGGGTTGTTTAAACTATGTGAGTAATTTCTATCCATCATGTGCCATTGACATATCTCTGTTAAACCAGAGATTGCGAAAAAATCCTAAGCCTTGGACTGAAGCACATACTGAAACAATAAGACAAATCGAGGCTAAGGTTCGTAATCTCCCTATTCTTTATGTTGCAGATGAAGATTTTTTTAAGATTGTTGAATTTGACGCAAGTGACATAGGTTGGGGAGGTGTCCTCAAGCAGAAACCAGATGAGAAAGACACAAAAGATAAGGAGCAGGTCGTGCAGTATGCCTCAGGCACTTGGAGTAAATATGAAAATAATTATTCCACAATTGAAAAAGAAGTAAAGGTTGCGTGGAACTGCATAAGTAAGTTTTCTATTCATCTGGTTAATAAATTATTTTTGTTAAGAACATATGCCCAAGCTCTTGGAAAATTCATTTCCATGAACATTAAGAAGCCAGAGGAAGAAAAATTTACAAGATGGCAAGCCCTGTTTGCAAATTTTGACTTCAAAGTTGAACACATCAAAGGCATCGATAATTCTCTGCCAGACTTTCTCAGCAGAGAATTTCTCCAACATCAAGAACAAACTGATGACCAAGAAGATCATATACTGGTCATCATCACTGAATGGGATCAATCCCATCAGAGAAAAACTCTGAGGACAATACCAGATACAAAACCATGGGATGAATACAAAGATGAATGGAGGCCAACCTGGCAACTCCGTAATACAAAAGTTTTGGATGCAAATCTTCAGAGTGATTCTGATTTATTGCATCTTGTACCAGAAAGAAGAATACATCCACGAGGTAGCAGATGGATACATGACATGATGTATTCTACTAGTATGATAGCATCTCATGAAGTAGAAAGATCCCTGTCAGAAGACTTTTTGTGATATCTCTGTCATATGTACTAGTGGCAGTGATAGGACAAAAATCTATTATAAATCCTTTGCTATAAATAGAACAAGGTATCCTAGATGGAATTGGTCTGAAAGATTCAGGATGTGGCCTGGTGACAATCCTGATTTTGTTTTTCCAGATACCATATATGACTTCAAAGGATACAAAAAGTTATGGTGGGATTTGATGAATAAAGACGGTAGGAATGAAACCCACTATACAAAACTAAAATTTGGATCCACCTGGATTACCCAAGCAAATCAGCAACCACTATCGTTAATTGAATGGTGGAAAGATTATGGGCTAAGTGCTTATAGTATGGACCCATGTTATTATAAGTCATATTTTCAAAGTCAATGTAATTGGTGCATAGAAGAAGGCAGATGTGAATGCTTCCATATACCCTGTACCCATGTCGGAGACCTTAACCAGCTTGGAGTTATCTACATGAGAGATAATCCCATTATACAAGCATATATGAGAATGCATCATCAGTGGCTCGTGATGACAAAAATAAAACACCAAATTGTACTTAATAAGCCCATGATTGTACGTCGAATCTATACAAAAGCTTGGGACGATGCTACATATCCCAGATTAAGATTTCCTGGCATCAAAATCCTAGATGATCCTGCTGAAAGCAGTGCAAGTGGTTTTCGTGGGCTCCACTGACAAAAGCCTCCACTTTGTTGTGTCTCCCAGTCACAGGAATACAGTGACCGGATTTTTCTCGAGGGCTTTTTCCCCATTCAAAAAGCATCCTCACTGTAAATAATCATGAGTATTTCCTCGTGGGCCTTTGTACCTAAAGGTATCCACTGTGTACACCACACACTTCACATGCACTTGTCCGGAGAAAGGAATCTCTACGCAGATGTCACTTTGAATTTTTGCTAAATTCAGCACTGTAATTAATTAAAGTCTGAATTTCTGCTCAAACCAAATAAGAATGAGCGGAGAATTTAATGAAATTGGTTGCTTTGCATCAATTGTCATATGGTCAAAAAATTGTTGGAATTTGGTTAAATCCAGTACCATCTGTTATGTAATTAATTAATGTCAACCAAATAAGAATGACTGGATAATTTAATGAAATTTGTTGCAATGCATTAATTGTTATGGGCAAAATTTTGTAGGTCTTTTCACAAAGGTATTATTTGTAATAAGGCTTATTAATTTTCTCTGTAAAGTAAAATAAATATTTGGAGATAAGAATTTTATTCTATGTTTTTATATATATATATAATTTATATATTAATTTTTTTATAATTAATATAAATAATAATTTAAAATAAAGTTATAATTTATTTAAATTTATGATTTTTTTTAGTTTTAATAACTTATATAAATAATACTACTATTCATTTTTATTTACTGATCATTTAATTTATATAACTGCATTAATTTAATATAATGTAAATTAATTAATTTTTATAGCTAAATAAAATTGTGAAATATCTGAACCATCTCCTTTTTTTTTCAAAGATGAAAAAACTGTATTTGTATTAGTGATAAACAAACCAATACATGTTTCTGAATATTTCATCAATTTGCCACATATTCCAATCTATGTTCCTTTGGACTTTTCTTTGGAAAGGGAATTTGCCTTTGTGTAGCTCTTGATTGTTTGAATTTCTGTGAAAACGAGGTACTCTATGAAATTTAATGAATGCATTAATTTAGTGTGGATTAATAGTTTCTTATAGCTATGTACCATCCGTCATATAAACTATTGAATGTTCAAATTTATGTCAAAACCAGGTACTTTCTCACTATCCTAAAACCAGGTATTATATGTAATCTAACTATTAAAGCTTTGAATTTCTGCCAAATCCAGTACACTATGTCATATAAATAATTAAAAGTTTGAATTTCTACCTAAAACAAGTAAGAATGATTAATGAAATTTGTCCTATTGAATCAATTTTCATATAAATGATTTAAATGTTTGCATTTCCATCAAAAAGTACCCATCTGGCATATTAGTATTAAAGATTTGAGTTTCTAATGCTATCTGTCAGATAATTATCTAAAAGTGCGATTTTCTGCCTAAACAAGATAAGAATGAGCGGAGAATTTAATGAAATTTATTGACTCTTCATCAAGTCAAATCTATGGTTCGAAGGTAGATGATGAAGGAGGAGTCTTTCGTTCGACGAATCGGGAGCTGATGTGACAAATCTCGATTAGTCCCCTCTGGCGACCCCCTCCTTTCTCTGGTGCGATGGTGGACCCTTCATCGACGGCACTCCAACTCCAGATGGTAGCGGACGACGACGACATTCCAGCTCCCGTCGAACAGCGACGGCAATAGAACCATGGACCCCACCCTCCGCCACCTCCCTCCCTCACGCCGCTCCTCCACCACCCGCCACCCCCACAACACCACCTTCAACGCACGTGGTTAAAATTTGAATTTTGAATTAGAATTCATTCCCGGTTATAACCTCACGATTGCCTGTCATTCACAAACATTCACTGCGACCCAAGAAACTCAGCTCCTTCCCAAGCAGCTCCGCTCCGAATGAGCTCAACAACTCAGCGCATTGCAGTCCAGTCCGAGGAGCAGAGGTAAATATTACTCCACAAAGTTTTAAAATTCAGAGCTCAACTGCTACTTTTGCCCCTGTTTTAAAATTAGCATTGATTCTATTCTCCCTTGCTTATTCTAACAAACTTGGAAGGCGGTGGCCATCTCCTCAAACAAAAATGCTGCTGATAAAACACTATATGTAGGCATCTGGCAGTGGAATTTTCATGAACAATTCAATCATGATTTTTTAACATATTTAATTTACAGACCTTTGATGAAATGGCCTTAGTGGATTACATAAAACCACGTTGAGTGGCACCTACGTAAAACCGCTTTCCAGTCAAAATCGCATTTGGTAGCATGCATGTTGTTTGAAAAACTCATCTTCCTCTGTACATTTGGTCAGAATTGGTGTTATTTCTTCAATTTATATTTTGAAATTTCCATGACTGGTTTTCGGAGAGAATGAGTTCTATTTCACTGGTTTTTTTTATAAAGATTTACGGGATAAGTTGTAATTATTATTGTTCAATATATTAATGGGTAGGATTAAGGTTAAATTATATTTTTATAGGATAGGGTTTGGATTATGAATATAAAGGATTTTGGTTTTTTTAATAGTAGTTTGGTTGATAAACTAGCCTTTGGCAGACTATTGCAGATGGAGGCTTTTTTAAAGGTGTTGTATAAGTGCATAATCTAATCATAACTCGACTGCAAATTTGCTGTGATAGGATGTTTAATAGAGATATATGCCACAATTAGGAGTCAGTATAAGTGGTTGTGGTGAATTGCATCATTGCTGATAGTGTTGTGTTATAAATCGTTGTTGGAGGAGGAGCCTCATGGAGAGGTATTTATCCATTGTTCCAAGGAGAGCTACATAAATAAGAGTTGAAGTTGAGAGGATGAGTGGTAGCATAATCGTAATATGAAACATATTTGTGCATTAATCTTTGTTAAGTGGATATTTGGTATGCATTTAATTTATTTTTCCTGTAGGCACTGGAAAATGATTTTCCAGCGCCTACAGGAATTTTTTTTTAAATGCATAACAAATATCCACTTACCAAATGTGTCTTCCTATTTGATACTACCTCACACTATCTATAGTCTTCCTTTTGACTATTGAGAAACATCTGTCCCAATAGTCCCAACAGTCTTCCTTTTTATAGGGATTTAATTTTTTTTTCCTATAGGTGCTGGAAAATGAAAGTCCCTATAAAAAGGAAGATTGTTGGGACTATTGGGATAGATGTTTCTCAATAGTCAAAAGGAAGACTATAGATAGTGTGAGGTAGTATCAAATAGGAAGACACATTTGGTAAGTGGATATTTGTTATGCAATTAATATTTTTTTTCCTGTAGGCGCTGCAAAATCATTTTCCAGCACTTACAGGAAAAATAAATTTATATGTTTCTTGCTCAAGGATTTTGGTCCAAGAACTCCAAAGTGTATTAAAATTTTTATGTTTCTCATCCCATTTCTTTTAAATCCAAAGAATCTGTACACAACCAACATAACATCTTTATAGGGTGCTTAGTTTTTTTCTAATGTGAAAGTTTGACATGTCTTACACGAGTGCTCTATAGCTAAAAAATGTATGCACTGTGAAACTATGATGTTTCACTGTAGTGTGCAATTTTCTGGCATTTTAGCACCTAAGCCAATGTAAACAGAAAATTTTAAAGGTCATTCCATTTTTCAATGGAAAATAAAATTTAGGATGAAGGGTGTGGGAGTATGAACTAAAGGTATAACTATCAAAATAAACCAAAGCTAGTATCCATAACAGAGCATTGCTGAACAACTTAAAGAAAATTATTTTCATGACATGGATCTTTAAATTCTTTAGAAAAATAATGGCTAATAAAAACTTATGTGGCTATACCCTGAATGACCAAGGATGTTGGAAGAAATACCACAAATTGAAAAACATATACAAGGATAGCTGATCATGTTACCTGTGTTTGTTGAGTATTTGGAGCATTCATATCTGTCATTCCAGACTCCCCTACCTTGGTTTCATAAGGTCTTAATCTTGAAAAAGGTTTTCTCAAAAACCGCCATTTTTGAGGCTTGTTCAACCCTAGAAGTTTCTGCTGCTTCTTACAGAATGTTCTGTTTGCATGCCATTTCCCAATTTTCCCTCCAAGCCCATACATGTCATGCCACACCTTATAGTTTAGCTTCATTGCATTATATCTAACTGGCCAGGAGGAGAACAAAATGAAAAAAGAAAATGCTATTGCAATGAGTAATCTTGAATATAGAAATCTTATAAGTTAGCAAAATAGCAACCAAGTAGAAAATGTCCCTTGCAAAGCAATAACACAGAAAGTGCATGAAAACTCCGAGCAAGGAAGTATTCTATATATCATGGTCCAAACTTTCTAGTACTTGGATGGTGCACCACAGGATGTGACCATTTCTTAATTTTATCCTCGCACCACTTAGACTCCTCCTATTTTATAAAAACTTATGTGGCTATACCCTGAATGACCAAGGAGTCCTCATTCCATTTCTCATAAATTCAAACATATCTGGACAAAATCACCATAATATGTTTATATGGTGCTTAGGTTTTCCAAGTGCAAAACTCTGACATGTATTGTGCATAGTGCAACATGGTATATAAACTTTGCCCTCTGCCCACTGGAAGTGTGGAATTGTTTGATGGTTTGAGAGTACAGAGTAAGGAGCTAGCAGTATCCATTTCAGTGTTTTGATGTCTATGTGCACTATGCATGTGATGGGTTTGTACAGTTATGAAGAGTGAACCATGACCATGGAATTTCCCAATGTCTTCAATTCTGTGTCTCACACAGTGATCATGACATTCCTATTTGGTGTTTAGTCCTCAAATTGCCAATGTGGAGCTCTGATCATGGTGTTCACCTTAGTGAAATCTATGGGAACAAGTCTCTCTTTATGAGCAGGGATGGAATTGATAGGCAAATTATTTGTGAGAAAGGTTATTTGCTTGTTCAATATAGTCAAAATTTTTAGCATCCCATTCACATTTTATGTTAAAATGATTAAAATGAAAATCAACCTTCCATGTTGAAATAATTAAAAAGAAAATTATAGTTGATAAAAATGTCTATGTAGCACAACATTTTTGAAGCTGGGGTTCTTTTCTTACCACTTTTCACATACGAAAATACATGATTTTCTCATTTCTACAGCCAAGAGATGGTGCATGGAATGTGCTGCACCAAAAGAGTCAAACATTGTAACCTTCAATGGGACAGATCCATCACGTGGTAGCATGTGGGCAGACAACAATTTCAAAGGTTTGTCAGCAAAATGATTCACTTATTCAGGTAGCTTAAGTGCCAAGCACATGGCTAGTACAAAAAATACCTAGATTATGGTAGTGGGTTTACTTGTCCAATAGGGAAAGAGCTTCTGACTTAGTTCAGTCTACGTTGGATAGGAGTTATGCTCATAACCCATTATTTCTTTTTTCTTTGATAGTAGACATAAATTGTGCACATTATCACAATATATATGTTTAGGTCATTTGCATCCACTGTCTACTTTGAAGATTAGACAATCTGCAACCTTCCCATCTTCAGTATTTTCTTCAAGTTGAATATGTCTGACATTGATTCAAGGAACATTGCCAAATGGTTGCATGCTATAGGTGTAGAATAGGGGATGATATAAACATTCTTAGAAGAAGACTTGCATGATGTTTAGCTTCAAGGAAGTGAGGTGCCCTGCAACTTTGGTAAAGTTAGGAAGTGTGTTCATGCGTGCAAGGTGTCGGGATTTTATAGATTGAATCTGATATAAATGCATACATGTTTGATATTAATTTATTGTTTTTTTATGTTGTAGGTTTTTTAAGTGTGGAAAATGGTCGAAAAGTGGAAATTGTGTATCGAAGTTTCCTATCGTCCAAATCTTGGACAAGCCACAGTTAAATATGTGCTTTACAATCCGGCGCGAAATCATGTCGTGCACAAAAACATAGATCTACACGGGAGGACAACTAATAATGAAGCCTACTATATCGCCCTTATTGAGGGCTTAAAAGAGGCAAAAAACAATCTTGTGAATGATATTGCAGTTTACATGAACTCGCAACTCATCTGCAATCAACTCACTGGCATCGTTGAAGTTCGAAAAGCAAATTTAAAACCCCTATACAAGGAAGCAATAATGTGGAGCTCTCAGTTTAAATATTTCAGCATACAATGGCTTGCAGACATTCATAGGATGTCCACTGATATACTGGTGGCAAGAATGTCAAGTGTAGATGCAGGTGTCAGAGATGACACCGGATCATGGTTTATTGCAAGTGAAGTCATCAATCATCATCAGGATAACTCTCAAATATGTGGATGTGTTATTATTATAATTTTCCTTGGGGCTATGATGGCATGGTTCTCTCACTAGATAAGAACCAATTGTAATTTTTGGATGGTTTGCGATATAATACATGAATCTTTTTTAGGGTATAATTATTTTATGTTGTGTTATTTTGCCTTTTTTCTGTTGGGTAAAATTTGTTTTTGTTTTTACTTCCTTGGGATCTAACACATGATATATTAACATGGATAATTTTCAGAATAGTAAAAATAAAACTTAAAAACAAATTTGACACTCTATAGTAGGAATTCTATATAATCAAACAACTGAGCAAAGCAGCTCAACAATTTTATATAATTAACCCTCTACTCATTCAACACTTCTATCTAATCAAGCAACTCAACAATTCTATATAATTAACCCTGTGCTCCATTCAGAAATTCTCTATAAATAACTCTAACTGATGTGCTACATTCAAAGCATTGTAACAGTACATAATAATGAAACCCACAATGTCAAATGCAAGTCAACTGTTCAATTCTCATGTAAAGTTTTATCACAGATTTTTTATCTCTTTTGTATCATCCCATCAATTACAAAACTTGCATTTTTAAGTCACATATAGTCAGCTCAATCTGAAACAACATCAATAAGGAGTGGCTCCAATAGGGCAGCACCTGCTCACCTATTCATGAAGCTAATCTGCATGCAGAAAGCTACAAAGGCTCAATCTAACCAGACAAACAGTGACTTCCTACCACACACTATTCTATTTGAGTTGTTCCACTATATTCATTCAGGAATGTGGTCTCCATATCATAAATTTTCTTATCGATGCATGAAATATGGTGGGCTCAATGTTTCCAGAACAAATTGTAGTTGTTGCTTAAAAGTCACATGGAAAATTGTGGCTAATAAGGCACATAGCCATCCTAGTTAGTCTGCCTCTTAGTCATAATGGTTAATAGAATGCAGTGTCAAAATAATCTGAGATATTTAATAGTGATTTAATATGTAATGGAAAAAACTTAAAGAGGTATGTTGGTGGCCCCTTTGTCTTTTGCACAATCCATGAACATGAACATGAATATGGATTTCTACAACTCAATGGTTTTGCAGTAGCAGTAGCAAGTAAAACATCCACAACAACAACAATTTTCCCATCATCAACAACAACAAGCAAATAATGATAAATGATGCCAATGAAATGTGCTATTGATTATTTAGTTATGCAAAACACATTAGATTTGACTTGTATTTAGTTATGCAAAACACATGAGATTTACCCTGCAAAACTGCCATGACATGTGAATCTTAGATAGACAATGGTGAAGTGGGTGTTGTCTTTACTTGGAGATGAAGACTGGCCAAATTTGCGTATGGATTCAATGTATCAATTGAAGATTAAATTACTACTATTTCTCATGTAGTATATATATGAATAAAGAAAGTGATGTTCTGAATTACTATTCTCCACAATCCAATCTTTGGAAGTAAATGATTGAAGGATGGAGATAAACTTGTCAGCTCAATCTCTTTACATATTTTATTAGATAATGGAGATAAAATTGTACCAAAAAAACATTTGAATTCCCAAACCACTTTGATATCTTCAATTAATCTTCTCCACCATCTAATGTTTCATTATCCTCAAACACATTTGATCAAAGGATGGAGATAAAAATGTTGCAGTGAAATTTGAAATCACAAAACAGTTTGAGGCATTTGCAGAAAGCACACCAATTCTGCTACTCCAATGATGTGCCTATGTATTATAGTACTATCAAGAAAATTTATTCTTTTCCAACAGAAAATTTAAAATTAAACCACAAATATCCATTAATTGCATCATCGAGTTCTTGATGTTCTCTTTTCATTTATATAGAAAAAATGAAGTACATGTACATACTTGCAGCTTATCAGAAGTTGGAATAATTTTAAGCTCTCCTAACCCTAGCTAGGGAAACCAATATAACCCTAACAACAAAGTCCTCCACACTAGGAATCACATGTAACCAAAGCTGGCCACTCCACCATGAATCCTCACCAACATAACATCACAACTGAAATGACATTCATCGCATGAATGTCGGTATGTCAGACAATAAACAAAAAGATGCAGTTTCTATCACAACTTTTTTCTAAAGCCAATTTCTGTGTTGTCTCCAAGTTCGATGATGTCAATGACCCAATCATATTCGGATAGAGGGGGGCCCATTGAAGAAGTTGTTGTTTTTGTAACATGAAAATGAAATTTTCATCAGAGAAGATAATAAGATGTCAAGTAATAAATGCATCAAAATACAGAGAAGATCAATTAAAAGTCTCGTCCTAAGCACCTTGACTCATCTGATAAAAATAGTTGTAGTGTGTCTTTGAACATCATTCATCTGAAATCACATTAATTGGACGCTCCAACCTTGCAAACATTCATCCACTACATTAACAAAATGAACAACAACCAGTGCTAAACGTTAGGAGCGAAGACAATGCAAACAAACATGGAAACTCACCAATTTCCATGATGTCAGTGGCCCGATCTTGTTCTGGTTGAGGGGGGCCCAATGACGAACCAACTGTGTTTGTAAGATGACAACACAGTTTCCATCAGAGAAAAAAATAACATGTCAAATAATAGATGCATCAGATTATATAGTAGATCAATCAAAAATCTCGTCAAATGTACCTTGACTCATGTGATCAAAAGGTTGATTGTGGGTCTATGTACATCCTTCATCTGTAATCAAATTAATCATATGTCACGGCCCTACAAGCGTTACAACACTACATTAAGCTAAAATAAATAGCAAAGATCAAAGACATTGCAACAAACTTGAAAAATCAACGAAGCGATCTAAACATAGCAACAAACTTGGAAGATCACCAATTTGATCTAAACATACTGATATCGTCTCCCTATAGAACTTACTTGGAACACTAGAGGAAGCATTTTTGGAGGGAGGACGACCACGCTTGTAGAGGTGTGGAAACTAAAATGGTTCATCTTCGGATGCAGAGACATTCAAATCAATATTCAAGGTGACATTCCTTTTCCTTTTATTTGTTTTTTTTGGACTAAGGAGACTCTTCTTCCTCTTCAAGGATGACTCATAAACACCCAAACCATAGGCGAAGTCATAATCCATAATATTAAGATTATTAGCATCATCCACAATTTTTTTAGCCAGATCAATCAACTCTTTTGTCTTGCTCACAGTAGAAGGAGGACTATTCCAAATCAGGTCTAGATAGCCAAACAACTCCTCTCTCAACACACCAAGTTCTTCAACATTGTCATCTTCAATATTGGTTGGGATAGTATCTGCATGAAGGTTTGGCGCCTCTGTACTTATCTCAAAAGGGGCATTCAATGCATTGGGTGTGGTATGAAAATCCAATAAAGGGTCTAAATCCATCGAGGAATGAAACCAACCTACCTTTATAGAATGCTTGCAAATGTTCCCCCGAATAGACCATGGACTATTGCAAGTGATAAAATTTTTGCGATGAAAAATGACAAGATATTCCTTGTCGGCTTTGCTTTGACTCCTTACCCAATAAGCATGAGATATGCTCTCATGAGACCTGCAATCACTGTCTAGAATTCTTCTAGCCTTTTCCATTAATGATTCAAGCTACATCTCTTTCTTGTGGTTGTTATAATATCATTCTTTTCTCAAAATTGCTTTGAATCGATAACATGGCTCAACATTTTTTAGGAGAGTGTAGAATAGCCAATCCATTCTACGAGAACATTTCTTTTGCTTATCACATAGAAATGTTGACTTCAGATAACCATGGTATGATTCCACAACATTATTTGTCTCCTGGTTTACATGAGGAAAATCTCTGCAGCCTTTAACCCACATGCCTACATGGAAAGAGTCAATTAGTAAATATAAGTTGTCCAACATAAATAATAAACATACAACATAGAAGGAATATTATGCAAACTTACGAATCTTGTCACCAGCAATCCAAGTCTTGTAGAAATAGTCCAAAAACTTCTGCTCAGTTGCATATTTGATGAAAAAAGCATTGATTGCATCATCCACTTCATCGGAACAACAATCTTTCATGATATGGCCAAGTTCATTGAACATATATTTTGCTTTCTTTGAGCTGCTAGCCAAGCGATTAACATTCTTGAGCCATGCCCTCCTTACGTGCTAAATACACAAGATCACTTCACATTTCGTGATTCTCCTGCGACATTTAATTCATTTTGAGTGAGAAATTCTTAAAACGAATGCAATTCGAAATGGAAAATAAGAATATTGATGTTACCTCAAAGCAATGATTTCAGCCATAGCATCATCAACCATGAAGGTGTTGACCCTCCAATCGGGACGAACCTGAAAACACCTAAGCATGAGGCTCTCCAGCCATACTGCTATATCTTGTGATGCATTATGTGACATCACCACCTAGGCAACTGGTACCCTTCTTTGTTGCTCATCAAAGACCGCAAGTGTGTAAAACTGATACTGTTATATTAAATAAAATGAAGTTAATTTTAACATAAATGATTTTATTGAAGCAATCATTGGAAAAAAAATCACCCCATATTTTTTTGTATTGAATGTTGAGTCCATGGCTATCAAACTATTGTGGGATAACTTGGCCATAGTTTCCAACATCCATTTTGTTTGTATTCCAGCTATAAAAGGGATTTTTACACCATTGGGCTTCTGGTAGAAGAAGAAATCATCCTAGTTTCTTTGATACCAAAGATTCACAGTCATTTCATCTTTGGTATGCAATTGATAACTTTCTTTCATCAGACGATTATAAATGTTTACAACGTCTTTTCTGCGTAAGAAGAAATCCCTATCTTTGGATGTAGCATCTATGTCAAGATATTTCTTTATATGTATTTTACAAATAGAGTCAATTGGCAGTTGAAGAAAATAACAACTTTCTAAATAAGGAATCATGTCCTTCAAAAGTCTTGGCTTACTTTGGGTAATATCATCAGTTAAAGTGTTGTCTTTTCCATGACAAGGCCATCCTTACCCATCTTCGTGATCATACTGATTGTATGTTATTACTGCTATGTTTGGATCCTGAACCATAATATTTACAATAAAATGGCATTGAAATCCCCTCTTTTTGGCATATGACTTCCTTGCTTTGTTTCTCCATTCTTCTCTCTTGTTAGCTGGACCATACGAGCAATGATAACTACAAAAGAAATTACAGGAATGTCACCAAATCTGGTAAATATAAAGCATATTTAATATCAACATCCAAACAATGTATTTCTAAAATACTTACAGCTCATACTATAAGGCTCTTGCACTCGGGCTTTTTCTTTGTAGACGCAGGAAGGAACATGGAGCATCTGGATTCGATTCCGCTCCTTTTCTAAAATCATCAACTCTTTCTTTGGGAATTTTTTCAACACGGTCAATATTCATGTCTTCTTTTTATATTTCAGCTCAAACTAAGTCTTTACTAGAAAAAATGAGTTTTTCTTTTGGGTCTTGCACCTCAAGAGCCATGACTGACTTCCATTTCTTTTCCATGTTGGATGACTGCCTGCAAAAAAATGTGAAAACATATTAAAGGGAGCTGGAAATGATGAGAAGGTGATTTGTACATATACAACATGAAATATAGTAATTGCATCTCCATGAAATTATGTAGTGGAAAATGGTTTCTAGTACTCCTGTAGGTGCTGGAAAATCATTTTCTAGCACCTACAGGCGCACTAGTACTGTTGTAGGTGCTGGGAAATCAATTTCCAAGGTGCTAGAAAATCATTTTCCTGCTCCTGCACTGTAGGTGTTGGAAAATCATTTTCCAAGGTGTTGGAAAATCATTTTCCAGCATCTACAGGAGCACTAGTACTGTTGTAGGTGCTGGAAAATCAATTTCCAAGGTGCCGGAAAATCATTTTCTAGCACCTACAGGAGCACAAGTACTCATGTACGTGCTGGAAAATCATTTTCCAACACCTACAAGACCACTAGTACTGTTGTAGGTTAAATCATTTTCCAGCACCTATAGGAGCACAAGTACTCCTGTAGGTGCTGGAAAATCATTTTCCAAGGTGCTAGAAAATTATTTCAGGCCTAGGTTAATTCAAGCTTGAGGATTTTGTCTTACAGTCCTAGGAGATGGCCTTAGGAATGCACCAAGTCAACTATGGAGAGGTCAACCATCCATGGTAATGGGAAAGGTGGTCAAAGGCAAGTCTCTGAAAAATTGATTAGATGCAGCCTCCTTGAGGAGGGTCTGCCTTTCTAGCTGCTTGCTTTCGTAGTGAATGCACATTGGGTATGTGCTAGGAAATAGATTAATAATATTATTAATCTGGTTACTGACACAATGAGATGACCCCAGATTGTTACTCCTGAGTCCTAGGACATCCACTCATTATTAACAGTCAAAGGCAGAGAGATAGAGGTAATGTCACTCAGTCTTGTATTGTATGTTGACATACACTGTCATCAATACTTGGAAAATTAAGAATACTGTAAAATGCCTTCTTCTACCCTTTAAACAAATGCATTTCATTTTTTCTTCTTCTTTTCTTCACCCAATAATACAATTTTGCTACAGGGAATTTTTTTGGCTGGTGCTCCTAGAACAGGAAAGACACTTTTGGCCAAGGTGAGTAGAGATTTTAATTTTGTTAGTATAAGTATGTTTGTTGCAAGCCCCTGCTCTGCTTCATAATAGGAATGGTATCTGCAGGTTGATTAGAGATTGGCCACCTCCTTGACATGCCAATGGTCCTGGTAATGGGAAAGGTGGTCAAAGGCAAGTCTCTGAAACAGTGATTAGATGCCAGTGGGAACAAAGTTTTGGGTTACACTACAAACTTCTCATATTCTAATAAGAGGCTGGATATGCTTTGAGATGAGAAGTGAGATCAACGTTGGTTCTGTTCATACATCAAGAAAAAATATATTTAAGTCAAAAAAATATAAAACCCAATGCAAATTCAGTGCAACAGAAATATCCTAGATAAATATTAGCAATCAAAGATTTGGAAGTATAAATGTATTCAATTTATATACAAATTAAAACTTAAAAATGCACATTGGAATGCTATTATTTAGTTTTGAGGGCTTCCTCATTTTTGGAGCAAGTCCAAATTTGAAGTAACCTTCAAAGCTAGTTTTGGTTTATCTACTCATTCCCTCATTCTTATATATATCATGATAATCACTAACATAGTTGACATCATTTAATGATTGTTAGAAAGTCAATGTGAGGAAATATATGTCATTCCATGATTCCAAGGATTTAAAAAATTCCATAAAATCAACCATGCACTAATTCAATAAAATATGAAAAATACATATACTAACCTCCCTAATCCATAAGATCTAAAATAACACAAGGAAATGATATTATAACTAATAGATTCTTATTAGACCTTATAAAGTTTGAGAGGAAGTGGTTGAGTGATTATCTTAACCATCATCCAATAATAACTCAATGCAAAACAACTTGAAATTATTGCATGAGCTTTATAATCTAACATTTTATGGCATTGTGCAAGGATAAAATAAATGAAGTTATATAGTAGCTAAAATATTGTTTCTTCTACCCGTAAGCTAAACCAAAAACCATATAAACTGATATATAAATATGTTCTTTTTTCCCTATATGTTTCTAGTACGTTCTGATAATACATAAGGAGGTCTTCAAAGCTATAGTTAATTCTTATTCAATATGTTTTTTCTTATATGGTTTACTCCATCTCAATATTTAACCCCTATCCCCAAACCGAGTTTGACAATAAAATAAATGTAATTTTTTATCACAACTACATTTGGATTTGAAAACATTGATAGGGCTAGAATATTTTATTGGCCACGTCAATGCATATGTTAAGTGGTCGTATCAGATAAATAGAGTTAACCCTAAGGTTAAAAAATCAAAATTATAACAGTTCATAGGATGTGATGTGGGTGTGGTCGGTTTTTGTCCACCTTGATCACATTTTGTCCACATGGGTGGGGCCGGTCCTTATGGAGGTCCACGTTAAGTGCAGATGTCTTACACTGCTCCTATGTGCTCTAAAGTGTCGATGTTTTACACTGCCTCAACAACTACATTATTTGTAAATGTTGTATGTTATTTTTCATTTGATAGGAAGAGAAAGTTCATACTGTGTTTCTGAAAATCATTATCTAGATTTTCTTCATCACTGGAACTATATACAAAGGGAGCCTTCTATACAAAGAAATATTCAACATCTGGATCAGAATCAGAAGTAAGTTCCCATTTTGCTGGTTCATATGACGATTTGAATATATTAAACATCTTTATCTAGAGAAAGGTTGGTATCATGTGTTTCTGCATTCTTTCTATCTGAGTCCATCTATTTTTTATATGCTTGGTCATCATATCTCTTATTCATACAATGGCAATGGTGTTATAAATGTTAGTCACATTGAACTTATCAAACCCCAATCCTACATTTACATTGTCCTGCATCTGTTTGGGAATAGGAACTTTGCCTTCCATCCGCTTTGCAGTCTCTTCCTTGTGCATGCTTCCTAAATCAACCTTTCATTAAACTCTAGCCCTCAGAATTTATAGTTCTGGGAGATTTCTAAGGATTCATTTCTGAAGTTGATTTGAGATTGGTTGGATCTCTTTTTTAATGCAATAACATAACCTTGGTCTTGCTTATGACAACTTTCATACCCATTTTCATGCAAAAACTCTCCAAAGCTGCTAGATGTTCCTGTAGGCCGTGTAATGTCCTGGTTGTTAAATGACATCATTTTCATATAGTAGGATCTATTTTTCACCTGTTTACTCCATGACCTCCTTTCTCATAAATCCAGTCTTCTAGTTTATCTAGATAAAGTCTGAACAATATCGGAGAAAGGGGAAATTCTGTTTCACTCCTCTGTTTCATTAATACAATGGCACTGGTGTTATAAATGTTAGTAGCACTCCTCTGTTTCATTCTATTTTCTAGTTTGTGAGGGTTGTGTCTTTTTACCTTTTTTTCCCTTTTAATTTTCCTAAAATGTAGACATATTTTTCTAGTTTGTCAGTGCAGATTATATGTTTTTCTCCTTAGAAAAAAGATTTTTAACTCTTTATTTAGATATGAAATGTGTGCAATTTGTTAATAATTTTATTTTCCCCATGTAACCAAGTATCTCACTATGCATTTTGTAGGCATCGATAAGACATTATTCAGGGCTCAAGGTTTTTACATTGTGATTCCAAAGCATTGATTGTGATTACATTGTACAATATTGTCATGGAATTGGTAAAATAAAATTAAATCTAATTGCTTAGGTTACTAACCTACAGTTGTCTTATATCCACCCTTGGAGCTCCATTAAATAGGAAAAACATATACTCTTCAGGATAACCACCATGACTACCATTAGCGACTTCCAAAAATAATGATTATGAGTTCATCAAAATGACTTTCACCTATAGAAACCAAGACATTCATTGCAAGGTTGTTTCATGACATTTCATTGCAAGGTTGTTTCATGTCATTTCACTTTTAGTTTGAAATACCATTCACAATATAATATTTAGGCTTTTTCAACATTCACAACACTAATTCAATGTTCTTAAAACCATTGGTCAAAAAAGCACAAAAATAACCAAAACAATCTTTCAAAATATTCTCCTGAACCCCATGAGGGCATGGAAATCTGTATATAAAAAAATCTATAAGGAATATGTTTCAAAAGATTTTATAATGTGATCAAGGTTTATTTTGAGGCATCTTGCTTCATTGGTTGATTGTAAAGCTAATAACAAATTTTCTCTTCAAAATTTTTAAATTAAATATTCAATGACGCAATAATTATGTCAATCCCCATCAAGAAAATTTGTTATCTTCAAAGTTGCGGATTCAAAGGTGAAAGACTAAACCTTGACGTAGGAGTTAGTTTCCAATATACTTGAACTAATCTATCTAATATTGAACTGCATCATTGCTTGAATACAACATATCTAGATAAAAAGATCAATGAAAACAAGATAAATTACAACTGAGGATGGTTACTAAATTAACCTTAACAAAACCTTGACAACAAGTAAGCTGACCACTGCATGGGTGAGACCTACCTCTTCTTATGAACTAGCAGAGGTGATCTAATGTATATTTTATTATTCACCTACTCTTCATTTGAGAAAGGTGTTTTAAACTGTATTATTCTATATTTTCAGACTTAATTCTATTTCTCCCTACAAAATTATGCAACTCCCATCCCTTACAAAAATCCACCCAATCAATACCATAGGGCCACACACCAGAGGGAGTATGTATCGTTCATCCATTTTTATCTTCAAGGGCCGAATTGTCTCACCACATCTTATCACTAGATCCCTTAAGATGGTTTTCCCACTCGCTCAAATCATTATCAATCACCTCACACTAAAATGTGGTACACTAATCACCACCATCTTTATTACCAAGCAAGATCCTTCAAAATATTTTAGGGTCAACAATATCTTAACTTGATGGCCCTACTAACAAACGTCGCACCCTACACTCAGTTAAACATAGTTCCTACAATTATAACTTTTTTTTGTTGTCCCATTGACTTGGGAGGCCTATGGTAGAAGTCACATAACTCTTTGCAGTACCCTTTTCGAATGGACTATACTATGCACCTGTAGAGTCTATAAATCTCCATTGCAAGACTATAGTCTTATCATTATAGGAGTACTTTTAAATTAAAACTCACTGTTCATATAAGTACCCTACAATTGTTGTATAACCATACTTTCAACACCATTTGATATACTCTTCATGATAACCACCACAACCACAGGGAATACAAAGAGAGTGCATTTTCCCTCTTCTTACTAATACTTCCAAAAATTTCAATCATGAGTTCATCAACAGAATCAAACAAACTTTTACCTTGTAGGAGCCAAGACATTCATTGGAATTCTCTAGTTATCTCATTGCACTTATTATATTGAAATAAGAACTATATTTTCATATTTAGATTGATTCTACACTCAGAACATTTGCTTTGTTGTTCCATTAACTTGGGAGGCCTATAGTAGAAGTCATATAACTCCCTAGAGCACCCCTTTTGAAAGGAATCTGATATGCACTTGTAAATTCCAAAAACTATCATTGCACTCGTAATTTAAAATCAAAACTTACTATTTGGATCAATAACCTATAATTATTCAATAACCATTCTTATAGCACGATTATATATGCTCACGATAACCATCACAATTGCACTGGATACAAAGAGGGTGGCTGTTGTTCCTCCTCTTCCTAACACTTCCAAAACTATCAATCATGAGTTCATTAAAAGAATGAGACAAAATTTTATTTTCAGAAAGAAAGGCATTCATTGCAAGGCTCCTGTCATCTCATTGCACATTATGACTGTCTTGTTGCATTAGTTAAACTATATTTTTGATAACTACTCATGTTACTGTGACAGATGAGAAAGAGTGGGCACCTATATTGTTATGAGCCAGATGGAGCTTGTGCATTCAAAATTTATGGTGCGGACGACTTTCTATATTTCAGCGAAGCAGGCTGGTTGCCGATCATTAAGTTGTTCAATGGGCATAAAATGGAACATTATTCTGATTTAGTTGATACTTTTGATGGTAACAATGCCAAGGTTGAGGGGCTATTCTTTCCTGTAACAGAGGAAAGCATTGCAGAAGCAAAAAACACAGTAGCTGAGGGAGAAAGGTGGTTCAAAAGGAAACCAGTACAGGGGGTAAACCTAAATTTATTCCCAAAAGACAATTGTCATGACCCTTGCTGGAGAATTGGGGTCCGCTCTCGCATTTTAAAACCAGAGTGGGAAAAACCAATGCGGCAGACTCAGCTTTATTTCACATGTGATGGCCATTTCTCTAAGGTCTTCCTTTATCACATGAGATTTCTGGTACACATGGTTGGGTTCAATAAGATGAATCTCCCTTATTTCTTGCATCAGAGCTTAATAAAAATGGTTACTTGTGCAAGAAAAAGGAAGATTTTATATCCCCATGATGTTTACCACCATGGCCTCATTCAGATCTTGTACCTTCATGCTTTAAAGAAGTAAGCACAATAGTCGAGTGAGAGGGTAATGAGATAGCCACTTCCTAGAAAACATAAGAAGGAAAGGGCTTTATCTACAGAGGCTAAGTGCAGTCATCAAGATACTACACAAGACGCTGACAAACCTAACAGGAGGCGTAGACAGCAGCAAACAGAAGTCGAAGACAACAACAAAGATGAAACAATTGTAGAAATTCAACATGCAACAGAATACTATAAGAGGCCACGAACAAGGCCTACAAACAAATTGAGGTTGGGGTTGAAAGCCAAGTTAAATCCAAAACTGAAGGATCCAATTTTGATTATTGACAAGCTTCCAGTAGAAAGTGAAAAACAATCGGAAACAATTCAGAAAAAGGGTAAAAGAGTGAGGAGGGAAGTGGCCGACAAAAACCCCCTCAAAATCCTTGCAGAAGTAGCACAACTTGCTGAAATCTGAAAGATGTGAAGATTGGAGTTTTATAACCTTTATTAATGTTAATGTTATGGTTCTTCTAATGTTATGTTTTGGTATACCAACTTCCAAAAACAATCTAATATATTGGAAGCTTTTGTATGTTTGTTTTATATGCTCTTGGTTCATGTTTTTCATAATGTATCAAATTTCATGCCCTTGCCACTTAGATTGCTCATTGCCACAAAAATGCTACTGCCACTGACTTCAATTATTTCTTATTTATGTGAATTACATGAATGGGTCAATTGTTTCTTGTTTATGTGAATTAAATACATGGGCCAATTATTTCTTGTTTCTGTGAATTACACGGATGGGTGTTTGTTGGATGTATACTTCGTAGCCATAATTGAGAGACCATTGATGGAACTACACTCTGCTGGGAACCCTAATACAGTTTGTAATAGTTCAAACACTATAATATTTAGAAGAGTTGTTTAAAAGTAGTGTCACCATAGTGCCAACTAAGGCCTAAAAAGCATAAAGTGATTGAAATGAGTTCTAAACATTTACCTGGAATAACAAGCATAACACACTGCACATATCCCATAAACGAGTACACACAAGATGATGGCAACAAACTAACTCAAATGATGTGTGGGAATCAAGAAGTAGGACTGTCATAATCAATAGCAGTGAGAATCAATTGCTATGATATTTGGATATTTGATTTGTATTACCTCTTTTATTACAATGTGGATTCCCCTTATCCAATTTTTCCAAATTTATGATCCAAAGTCTTCTCTTACAGGTTTGAATTTTAACACACCCATGATTCTTCATTTCATGGTTTTCTATTGATGAGTAGTATGACACATAGTTATGTCCTTTACATTCTGAAGTCCTTGTTCATCGCATTGTACCAAACCAGTCCTAAACCAACCACACCTGCACACTCTTGTGATTTAGAATAACTTGCAAAGAATAACCTATTTTTTTTGCAATGCAGATTTTCTCAGTTGTAATTCATAATGAAAAATAATTTTCTACAGAACCTGTGTTAATAATCTTTGAAATGTCCAAATATTATTAACAGAGGTTCTCCAGAAACTTATTATTCATTGAGCATAACCTTCTTCAAAAAACGAAAAGCAACATTTCCTTATTAATATTAAACCAAGTTACTTCTATTGTATGGAGATTTCAACCCACAGATTTGAAAAAACCAATTTCGTTGGCATTGCTTAATATGTTGGACCAAGACCTTTTTTATCATTTGTGAAAAAAAACACTAACCACATGGTCCTAATTGTGAAACTTTGTCTAATAAAAAAATAGCTTCCTATTCTTCCTTCACAACTTACAGGGAGACTAACTAATCTTGAGTATTTTCTTCAATCTCATCCTATTTCGCTAAACTTTCTCCAAATATCTGCTGCTACTAATGTCCATGATACCTAGTGTTCCCATTCACACAAAATTCATCAAAAGTATGATAACTGCTCCAAAAACATCTTGAAATCCTCACCTGATTCAGCCAAAACTTTTTTGCACTTCCTCTTGTATTTCATTCACGAAAACTCATTTCACCTCACCATGGAATGACGAAGATCCTTTTTCAAAACCTACTGTATTAAATCCTCGTCATTCAATCATACTTCAATAGTGATTTATTCATCTCTTCCTCCACTTAATGACTCTTGCATTCTATGCTTGACCACTCTTTGTCTCCATCTTTCCTCTTAACTTGAAACTCCACAACTATATCTCTATTTAGACCTTTATGTCTTACCACAGCCATAAAAATTGAAATATGGTTGTACCAAGAGAAACAATGTACACTATCCAGCGAAGTGAAATAGAGGTGTCATATAAAATAGAAAAACAAATTGACCACTCATTTCTTATTAAAAAGAAAAATAACATAAAATGAATAAGTTGTTGGAGGTACAAAGAAAACATCCAATTATGCATCCAAACTTTTTCAGTTTTGGACTTGCATTTTCATTACCAAACTCAAACAATGAAAAATTTAAGGCTTTTTCATTGGTTTGTTTTCTCAAGTGGAAAACCAAGGAAAACTGAAACCATCAAGCCTATAAATTTTTAATAGATCAATAAGAATTTTAATTTCACCAAATAAAAAACAACAAATCTCCAAATGAATATTTTGGAGGTTGACTTATGTATGTTTAATTTGTAGATCATAAAAAGCTATTGAGATTACACATGAAATGAATAAAATAGGTCTTGGGTGTAAGGAGTTGAAGATCAAAGAAGTCTCAATCTTAAAGTTTAAAGAGATCAATTAAGTCGTAATTAACTAGTCTTGTCCTCAAACTTTGATTATGGTCCCTATTAGTGTTCCAACCACTACATGGGCACAAAAACAATATATGGATCCAATTCAGGTTGGAATGGAATTTATATTCAAAGGTGTAAATTCAATAACATAAAATATTATGCCTTCCTTTTAAATAATTGGATATGGATGTTCCATCATTGTTGGGTAAAGATTGAATATTTGAAGTATCAACCTACTTCTATTTTCCTCCATAGTTGTCCCTATTTGGTTAATGAAAAAAGAGAAGAGAATGGGATGACTTATGCATTATATTATGATGATCCAACGAAGTGAAATAAAGGTGTCACATAAAATAGAAAAACAAATTGACCACTCATTTCTTATTAAAAAGAAAAATCATTTAAGATAATTAAGAAGGTAAAATAATTACATAGATTGAAAAAAATAAAATCAAAATATCACAGAGATCCATATGGAAAGTAACTGATTCATTTTAGCTGTGTGGGTGGATAAAATAGATCCATGTTCTATATGAAATCAAAGAACCCACATCTTGTACTTTAATGGAAGCATGAAATATATTTCCTGTAGGCGCTGGAAAATGATTTTCCAGCGCCTACAGGAAAAAAAAATTACACTGTATTTTCAACATTTTACACTGTAGGCGCTATAAATTAGCTTGTATGTTGCATTGAAAGAGGATATTACTCTCACAAGATTCCCTTGCCATTACCCTTGTCATGTCTGAGACATCACCCTTGGCTTCTAATATATGTATTTTTCTTACCCCAGAGTTCCTTCCCTGCAGAGCTCCAGTATTAATGGCAATATCGTTTGACATCCTCATGTGGTTGTAGCAAATGGAATCTAGAACCCTGGGAAATTAGAAATACTGCAGGGTAGGTGTCTGTGAACCTTGGTCAACAATTTCATTTAAGAGCTCCTTGTGCTACAAGTTTCAGAATGGGATATTGACTCAATGTGGGAGGCTATTCTCCTCACTTTGATGAACCTCCATCATCTGACAGAGATCCTGGATCTATGAATAACCATGGCAACAAATAACTGTGGCAATGGTGGTGGTGTTGGATCAGAACCAAGAAGGGCTGCCTGTGGGTAGATATGGGTAAGGAAGAGTTGGACATGGGTTGTGGCAAGATCAACTGGAGGCATTTGTTATGGAAGCTCAGAGCCAATTTGAGAAACATGATAGCTACAACAAGGCCATAATAGAGATATTCAAATATGATGCTGGAAGCTATGCTCTGAACTTTGATGATGGGTGCTGGCAAGAACTTCATGAGCATTGCTTGGCCTGCAAATATCATGCAAATGTAGGGCATCGAGTAGTACTTGAGACATGAAAACGCAGCTCTTAGTTCTGATAGTTTGGCTGGAAATACTGTGAAATTATAGTTGGTGGATGTCTGGAACAAAATAGCAGTGGAGTAGGATTATTTTATAGAGTCTTGGAATAGTTTCTTACTATTTAGAAGCATTTTTTTCAATCGAATATTTATGAAGTCTGGCCACTTCTCAAATGGAAATTGTAAACTTTATGAATAGGTATTGGCCGATATTTTTATTTCATCAATAGAATATATGTATATCACCCTCTTTAACTCTATTTGCATTTCTGTAAATACATATCAATGGTATTGATAATATTGAGCATTGGTATATGCAGTGCGATTTCATATTTTGAGTTTTTATTCTATATATATTATTCCCAGCGCTTAAGTTAGCTTTTTAGGGATTTGCACACAGAATTTGAATTTCATATTTATATGATACTTTGTAATGAGGAACTCACATGAATTACAAATTCGACACAGTTTTTACTCATATGGTAAAAGGGTAGATGAACAAGGGTTTTAACAAAACCAAAACTTCATACAACAATTAAAAATAGCTCGAATCAATAGATTTAAGGGTTCCTGCCTAGTTTCTATGCTCGAATCGAATGGATAATTCTACGCTGCTCCTCGATGCTCCTCCCTTGCAACTGAGCTTGATGCTTCTCCCTTGTGACTGAGAAACTGAAAACAAATTTGGAAATTCATCGCGCGTGGAAAAAAACTCTATATGTTCGTTGCAGCATTGATGGAGGTAGGTGTCCGGTGGTGTTGTGGGGGTGGTGGGTGGTGGAGGAGTGGCGTGAGGGAGGGAGGTGGCAGAGGGTGGGGTCCATGGTTGTGTTGTCGTCGCCATCTGCCGGGAGCTAGAATGTCGTCACCGTCCGTTGTTGTCTGGAGCTGGAGTGTCGTCGATGCGGGGTCCACCATCGTGCCAAAGAAGGGAGGGGGTCGCTGGAGGGGACTGATCGGGAGCTGTCACACCAGCTCTCGATTTTTCAAACGAAATACTCCTCTGATGATGAATAATGAAACCTTCATACACAAGCTGCATGAAATGCACATGTGGACAAATAGGAAAAGGATATTTTTCATTGGAAGAATATGAAGTAATCCAGAGAATTCACTATGGAGAAGTAGATGCAGGCACCAAAGAGACCCATATATGGAAATTTAATCCTTTATGTTTGAAAAATATGGAGTTAAAATATGTTGATTATATATATATATATATATATATATATATAGATATATATAAGTTGTTTACATAAACAAGAGTTTTAAATTTTTCTAATAATGGTGTTGATATAAGATAAAACATCTCATCACTCTTATAGTATACTTTAATACTATGTTGCACGAGTTTTTAGTATCTGGGTACTTTTGGTATGCGGAAACGTGGAAACGAGTATTCGGTATGGCTAGAAGTTGGAAACTGCATGGCTAGAAGTTGTTCACAAATTTTCAAGAAACGTCAAGTTGGGAGCGACAATAATATAATATATTAAAATTTAATATATATTAAAAATAAAAAATAAAAATAATTTATTTATTTACATTCAAATATTGCCAATCAGGATTAGCCATGGTCCTCATTTTCATTTGGATAGAAGGGCTTTCCATAAACGGGTTGTTTCACTTAGTTCCAAGCCCATTTCCATATCTAGACCTAGCATCATACCCTTCCCTTCGTACAATTCCATCAGTTTAAGAAACACCCAAGTTGGAAACGTCAAATAAACCTAAGTTTGTGCTTATTCATTGTAGTGAAGCTCCCAAAACGTCAAAAATTGTTACAGTGAAGCTCTTGAAAAGCTCCAAAGTACCCATTGACGCTCCCTATAATTTTGGAGCATTTCCTGCAAACTCCCAAGCTCCCAGGAGCAGGGGATCTTAGGATACGTGCTCTCCAATACCCAGGAGCGGTACACGTGTAACTATGCTTTAATATCTATCTTGGTGTTCTATATCTCTATCGAATATCTTAGTATTCATTAAAAAAACTATGTCAAAAACTACGTCCCAAAAATTATGTGCACTTTGCATCATAGATATACTGCCACAGATAATGCACTGATATAAAGTATACCAAAAATTAAAAGACATTAAATATTATATATTCATTCTCATAGCACACCATAACCTAGACACAAACATCCAATCTGGATTGGATCCATGCTTAAAAGGTTATCTTTGTTTGTGTTTCTAGTACGTCGACCATGTCGAAAAAATAAAAGAGTTGTTGATGTATAAAAATTGATATTTGAATGTCCACCCCAAATCCACATAGAAAAAAAATTTTAAATGACACCACGAGCTCCATCCACCAATAGTTCATATCATGTAAAGTACAATTTACCTGACCTTTGGAGAACATTGTTTTCAAAGTAAGAGTAAGTAATCTCCCCAAAATGGTAAGTGTGACCCTCCTTTGACAGTGTCAATGATACCATTTAATTCCCTATGAACATGTGATAAAGTCACCTTTTGGAATTGTTCGATAATTAACTTGATTCTCGATAACTAGTTGGTGAGCCCTGGTATTGCACCAAGAGTGCTGCAACTCCCAGGGGCTGCCCTACTTTACTCTATCAACCCGGGGTTTGTACAAACTTTGAGGTGGCAATGCTATATACACAGTAGATGCATTATGTTCATGTCATCCTCTTCTGCTTTACGAAAGGGTGCTATTTCTTAAATTATGAGAACAACTGGAAAGTAAATTGCTGGAAGGAAATGACAAAAAGGAAACTGAACTAAATTGCTGGAAAGAAATGACAAGAATGAAGCTAATTGAATTTGTAGAAAAAAAATAGCAGAAAGGAAACCAATTTTAAACCACACTTAACTTGTCCAAATGGCTAGATGCACTCTACTTACCCTATGATCTATCTACCATGCTCTTATCCATGTAACTAAACTATCCATGACTTATTTCTAACTAAAAAGAGTTAATTTGTAGCTTGGAGGAAGAAAAAGGGTTAAAAGAGGCTAATTGGGGGGTTTAACACATGAAACGAGGTTTGGAAGAGGAAAGAGGGGGTTAAACCCTTAGAAAACTTTATTATAACGTGATAAATGACTTTGGAGCATAAAGAACTTAAAAATGTGATGGCGGAGTGCGATGGAGGACAAAAGCCGCGATGTGTGATGTCGCAATCGCAACTTCGCAAGTTTAAATGGATAGCAGTAAGAACTTAACGGAATAAACTAAATTTTGCGAAGTGAGATGAGTGACGTGGCGGGTCACAAATTGCAATATCGCAAGTTTAAATGGATAATGGTAAGGACATAACGGAATGAACTAAATTGCGCGAAGTGCGGTAGAGGTTGCAGGTTGCGATCTGTGAT
Source organism: Pinus albicaulis (assembly GCA_034641835.2). NCBI lineage: Eukaryota > Viridiplantae > Streptophyta > Pinopsida > Pinales > Pinaceae > Pinus > Pinus albicaulis. The sequence goes on along the minus strand of CM076575.1, from coordinate 2,068,854,410 downwards.
GTGGTAAGTTCTGCGGGATGCGATTTGTGATAGGATAAGATCTGTGGGATGCGATTTGTGATGGGGATGATGTGGTGGTGAAAATAAAAAGGTAAAAGTTGCGGGATGTGATTTGCGATAGGATAAAATATGTAGGATGCTATTTGCGATGGGGATGGCATGTCGATGAAAAGAAAAAGGGAAAAGTTTCGATTTGCGACATGCGATGTTGAAATATCGCAATCGCAAGAACGAGCAGTAAGCATTAATGTAAAAGGTAAATAGTGCGAAGTGTGATTTGCGATTTCGCAATATCACAATCGAAAAGAACAAGCAGTGAGTGTTAACGGTAAAAGCCAAATGTTGTGATTTGCGATAAGCGACATACAGTGGCGGGAGTCTCGAGGAGCAAAAGAGGAGGTCAGGTTTTCGGTCGTTTGGAATGGTTTTTCACGTGTTTTTCGTAAAAACGGTAGGCAGCCGTGAAGGGAGGAAAACAAAGAAATAAGGCTGAAGGGCTTAAGTGCGTTCGAAAAAAAAAGTAAGTGCAACGTTAAGGTGAGAAGGAAAGGAGGGGAATGGAGGCGTAAGAGTAGTGCTCAGAAGTGAAGCACACTTGGGGATTCATGCATGGGAATAAGGCAGAAATGCATGATGAAATAGTGAAAGAGAGGCTTGGACTTGGTAATACAATTTCTTCCCAAAACTTCAAACATAAAGCAATTTTGGCATGTGGGAAGGTCTACCCTGCTCGAACTCTATTGACAGAGATGAGAGGGGGAGACTTGACCACAGTTTTTGGAGTTTTCCCTCTATTTTACTACGCATAAGCAACTAAAACTATAGCAACACAAAAACTAAACAGTAATGAGACTTATTAGAAGCATATCTAATCTTAAATGGCAGAAGCAAAACTAGCCAAATGACAGAAAGAAAAAGATAGTAACAACAAAGAAGTTGAGGCACATGGATTGGGCCCTAACCCACGATCCTAGCCCTCTGAAACTTAAATCAATCAAATGAAATCAGTCTGCTCATTTCATAAAAGAATAACTTCATACATCTTTGAAAGTTTAATCACTGAATAAAAACAAAAATCTCAATAGCTCACAACAATAGTTCTGAATGGAATAGAGACTAGAATAGACTAACTCCTCCTAGCTCTAGCTCTGATCTATTTATTCTATAGTGCAGCTACCAACAACTCCCTAGAAAATGATGATTGAGTCCACTTGACTCCTAGTGAAAAAGGATTGGGTGCACTTCCTCTTTGAGTTGCTTGGCTTCCTCTGGAATTCGAATTGCTGGAGAGAATCCTTGGGATCCTTCTGCTACCTTTGAGGGTGGACAATCCTCCTATAATTCCTCTTTGTTGTCTCCTCCGAGTCTCTATGATAAAATCCTTATAAAAAGGATTAATAATTCATGATTTTCTACACTCAACCTTATATTATGCACTCAAAGTATGTTATCCTTAATGACCACCTATATTAGCATAAAACCAAATAATAATAATAAAAATGCAAGAAAAAGAGATCTAAAAATGAAAAAAGGTGACTATTAACCCGTCCAAATATGTCTAATGATGGAGCTCATCATCACCCCCCTGCTGAATGGTTTCTCATACTCTTAGAAACTAATCCTCCTCCTGCATTTCCTTTAATGCTCTAACAGCCCCCCTAATTTCCTGAGGAAGAAGTGTGGGAGTTTCCCCAAAGGGGTAAAAACCATTATTATTTTCTGCATTCTCCCATTCACTGTCTTGTGCATATGTGTCCTCTTCATCAGTCAGTCCCAGCAACAAAGGTGGGTTGAGATTTAGTCCCAACCATCGGAATTTTTTGGCCAGCATGGTTCTCTTGTATAATGGCACCCTTTCCAATGCACCCCTCAGTCTTTCTGGAGTATGGTACTCCTTATTCTTGAGGCTATGAGGGAGGTTTTTCCATCTCCTCTGGCTTTCCATAATGCACTCATCTTCTATCTGCCTAGAAACATCATCAAAGTGGCCTATCACCTGGTTTTGAGTCTAAAGGTAAATTTCCACCAGTGCAAGGTCCCTTTCAATCTCTCAATGGTTAAGGATGACTCATCTTAGGCTGAACACTTCCATATCTCTTTTTCTCTAGTGTCCTCATTTACCATCCAATATGTTAGAGCCATTAACTGCATATCCCCCATTGTAGGATTGGGGTCCAAAATCTCTAGATTTGTCAGCACAAAGCTATGCACATAAAACTCTGCCATATTTGTCTGATAAGCCATGTTAGCTTGCTTGTAGAAATTCATGAATTGCCTGCAATCTTGGAAAGGTAGTGATCCATGGGAGGCTATGGTTTTGATTTGAAATAGAAGCCATTATTATTTGAGGTACACAACATATGATTCAGAGGGGAATCTGTGTTAAAGGGATTCTATGCATAAGTCTGCCATGGTGGCTACTTGCTCTTATTTTTGTTGCAATTTATCCTTCAGTGCTACATTCTCTGCCTGTGCCTTCTGAAGCTTCTCCTTTAGAATTATCTCTTCGATTATTTCCTCCCCCCTTGGTGATTCTTCAATGATAATCAGGCTTGTGGGAGAAGTTTCTGGTTCTCTCTGATTCTTGTCAGTTCTGGAATACCCCGAGGTCTGCCTTTTTCTCTTTGTGCTCAAAGGAGCTATGGTGGCAACTATCTTTTTGTATGGAGGGGATGTGGTGTTGTGTTGTGAGTTTGTTTCTTGCCCACTTTCTGCTATCTCTATGACTTCTATGGCCATCTCTTCTGTTTTTCTTTGGCCCTTTGTCTCTTCCTCTTCTTCTTTTGGTTCTTCTTGTTTTCTCTGGTTCTTCTTCTTCTTCTTTAAGCGTTGTGTGCTTCTATTGGTCTCTCTGCCTTTAAAAATTTTCAATCTACTGGTTTGGATGAGACAAAATTTCCTTTTATTAGATAGCGCAGCTAAATTTGGAGTGTTTATGTAACTTGGCTCAGCTCCAGTTCTGTTGTAGACAGATGTTTCCTTCTCTTGTTAGTTCATGATGGACTGCATGTTTCCTCCCCTCGTTCTCTTATACTCCACAGATTTAAATTATTTTCTTTTGCATGCTTAGGTGGCATGTACTTCTAGTTTTATTCCAGTCATACCTCACGGTGGTGGCTGAGTTAACTGGCCACCTTTCTGCCCCTTAAACTCTAAGTCTGCAAATTAATTATTTCTAGCTATTATGGATGTGTAGCAAGGGGTGAGAAGTTATACCTGAGTTTACCTGTTGTTTCCAAGGCGGTTGCAGGAGTTGGAGGTTGGAGACAAGCCTATTATATGTTGCATTCCTCACCATATTCATGTACTCTGAATGAGCAACTTACTGAATGAGCAGCTTCCTGAGTGAGTTGTTAATCTTTGCTTGTTGTTTCTCTCTGCTGTGGATGTTGCGTGGGGTGCTTGAGATGCCATGGGTGGCATTCTCATTCTCCTAGAGTCTGTTATGCAGATTTCCTTCTTTTTCTTCTTGGTAGTCCATGAACAAATCTGTTTTTTTTTTTAAGGAACTTCCTGATGTTTGTAGCAGTCTGTTTGTGTGTTGCTTCTCTTGCTACATTATGCCCGGGAATGGAGGAATGTGGTGTATGGAGGTGATGGATAAAGTTATGAATATGAATGGAGTGAATGATGGGATGGATGGTAAGAAAGAAGAGGGGAAAAACATTAATGCTTCCCTGTGTTTCCAGAAACCATTAACAACCTGCAAAACAAAAAACACAGAAAACACAGAGATGTAAATGTATTTTTTTTGTTTTTGTTCTTTTTCTCTTTTTTTTCTTTTTTTTTTGAAAGAAAGTGGGCTGCCTCCATGGAGGTTTTCAACCCACAAACTTTCCCGCGGCGCCTCAAAGAGGTTTTCACCCATGGATCTTTATTCTCTTTTTCTCTTTTTTTGTTGAGCAAGTGAGCTGCCTCCATCGAGGTTTTCCAACCCACGAGTTTTTTTTTTTTTTTTAGGAGGTGTGGGAAACTAGGGAGTTTCCCATCACATATACCTCTCTTCTTATTGAATTTATGAACTCTTCCTTTGACAAAGGCTTCTTGTAAATTTTAAGTCTATGACCATTGACAAGCAAAGGGATTCCTTCCTCATCTATGGTTCTGATTTGAATTGCGCCATTAGCAAAACATTTTCCCACCATGTAAGGTCCTAACCATCTTGTAATTATCTTGCCTTTAAAATAGTTCAACCTTGAATCATACAACAATGCCCAATCTCCTTCTTGGAAGGTCTTTTCTTTGATGTTCTTGTCATGCCATACCTTCCTTTGCAACTGAACTACCTCTTTGTGAAGAAGTGCTTGCATTATGAACTCATCCAATCCATTTAGTTGTAGCAACCTCTCTTTTTGGGCATTTTATAGATCTAGATTTAATTCAGCCACCATTCTTAAAGTATTTAATTCAAACTCAACTGAAAGTTGATCTTTCTTACCATAGACTAGTTCATAAGGAGTGAATCATGTTGTTGTCTTCCAAGTAGTGTTGTAGGCCTATGTAGCTTCTACCAATTTGTCTGCCCAATCTTTTCTGCTACTCCTCACATCCTTGGTGAGGATGTTATCTAAAGCTCGGTTAGTTACTTCTACTTGGCCATTCGCCCGAGGGTGATAGGAAGTAGAAGTTCTATGCTTAATCTTGTGCTTCCTCAAAATATTCTCAATGAGGTGAGAGGTGAAATATGATCCCTGACCAGTGACTATTTCTCTGGGATATCCAAATTTGTAAAACACATTCTCCCTCAGAAATTATGCTACTTTCCCCTTGGTTGCTACCTTCACTGCTTTTGCTTCATCCCACCTTGTCAGGTAATCAGTGTAGACTATGATATACTTCTTTTGTCTAGATTGTGGATCGATTGGTCCAATAAATTCCATGCCCCATTTTTCAAATGGCTCAAGAGCTACCTGAGGGTGTAAAGACATTTCATCCCTTTGCGTGGGTTTCCCCATCCTTTGACACTAGTCACACCTGCTAGTGTATCTTCTGGAATCTTGATGAAGGGTAGGCCAATAGTATCCTGCCTGCAAAAATTTGTAAGCAATTCTCTTTGCAGCAAAGTGGCCTCCACATGGGATGTCATGAAATTCAGAGAGGATATCAAAAACTTCTTCCTCCCTCACACATCTTCTTAGGATTTGATCAGGGCCTAGCTTGAAAATATTTCCCCCAATCGATGTGAAAGGGGCGCTTTTTCTGATGATTATGCTCCTCTCCCTGAATGAAATATTAGGAGGGAGTTTTCCAGCAACCAAGTAGTTGCCTATATCAGCAAACCATGGTGAGAGTGATGATATGGAAAAGAAGTGTTCATCAAGTAGCTGGTCACCCACCATTCCTTCTTCACTTGCAGGGAGAACTAACTTGGACAAAAAATCTACAACAACATTTTCCTTTCTAGGTTTATCAACAATAGTCAAATCAAATTGCTGCAAAAGTAACACCCATCAAATTATCCTAGCATTTACATCTGGTTTGTTCATTAAATAATTGATGGTTGCATGGTCAATGTGGAAAAAGGTCTGATATCCAGCTACATAATTCCTGAATTTGTTCAATGCATGGACAATGGAAAACATCTCCTTCTCAGTGACAGTATAATTCAGCTCAGCTTTGGACAAATTATTGATGATGAAATAAATGGCATAAGTGATTTTTTCCTCTAATTTTCTTAATGTTGCCCCTACAGCTTTCTTGGATGCATCAGTGTGGATTTGGAAAGATAGATTCCAATTTGGACCTCAGAGGATGGGGGAAGTATTCAATTGTTCCTTAATGAGCTCGAAAGACTCTTGACAAGGGTCGGACCAAATAAACTCATAATCTTTGGCCAATAACCCTATAGTAACCAGATAAGCCTAAGAAACTCTTGACATCTTTCTGCTTTTGAGGACTAGGTACCCTTTTGATGATAGTGATTTTTTTTTGGTCTACCTGTATTCCTGCTTGGGATATGGAGTGTCCTAATGCAACCCCTGCTTTCTTTAGGAATTCACACTTTTCTGGGCTTAAGGAGAGATGCATCTCAATGCACCTTCTAAGTACTTTACCCAAACTGGAGAGAGCTTCCTGGAAGTCATCCCCATATGGTGTGAAATCATCTATGTAGATTTCGACAGAGTCATGGACTAACTCAAAAAAGATTCTCATGACAGCCCTTTGGAAGGTGGTTAGGCCATTGCATAACCCAAAGGGTAGGACTCTATAAGAAAAGGTACCCCAACGGTAGGTGAAATTAGTCTTATCATGGTCTTCAGGGCTGATTTGAATCTGATTGTACCCACTAAACCCATCTAAGAAGGAAAAGAAATTATTCTCTGCAAGGCCATCCATGAATTGGTCTATAAAGGACAAATGGAAATGGTCTTTCTTGGTGGTTTTGTTAGGTTCTCAATAGTCAACATAAATTCTCCACTTCCCATTCTTCTTTGGGACTAGGAAAAGAGGAGATACTTACTCACTGTCGGATATAAGATATATGAACCCTGCATCCAATAGCTTCTACAGCTCTTCTTTGACTATGTCCTTCAAAGCTGGGTTCATCCTTCTTTGGGATTGTCTCACATGCTTGCATCCTTCTTTGGTGTAAATGTGATGCCTGCATACTGAAGGATGCAGCCCTTTCATGTCCGTATAATCCCAAGCAAATGCTTCAATATTTTCTTCCAAAAGCTGGCATAGCTGCTTCTCTTCTTCATTCGAGAGGTTTGGGTTGATTTTCAGAGATCTGGATGGGCCAAACTCAATAGCCTTGGTGGTTTCAAAGTTTGTCTCAATTTAGTGCACTTCCATCCAAGGTTGGCTTTCATATTATTTGACTAAGGTTTCGAGAGGAGTGTTAGTGGAGGACTGGTTTTGAATGGCATGGTCGATGAGTTCATCTTCATCAAGCTACCCCCCTCTTAGAATAGCATCTATGGTAAAAATAGGGGCAATTTTGTATAACTCATGTTTTTCATCCTCCAACCATATAGGGAGATCATGATCAATGGAAGGCTAAGTTGGAGGATATAACACTAGTTGTTTAGACAAAGGCCCATTTTTGATAGTCATGTTTCCGGCCCGACAACTAATATAAGCATCTACAATGGCTAACCAAGGTCTCCCTAAGATGAGATGATAACCATTAAACTTGGTTTTTGGTTGCAGGACCAGGAAATCTGTAGGATACTCCCAAGAGTCAATGGTAACCATAAAATCCTCAACAATTCCTTCCGGAGTTACTATGGACCGATCTGCAAGTTGCAAAACTGTTGTGGTTTTCCTCAAAGTCCCTTGGAGATTAAGTTTCAACATAGTTTCCTTGGTCATGATATTGATGGAAGCCCCTAGATCAATCAGAGTGTTGGGGACTATGACACCATCTATATGCACATCAACAACTGGACTACCAGGGTCCAGGTATTTTGGAAATATTGCCTTCCCCAGTATCAGGTCAGACAATTGTCTGACCACATTGATGGTGGGGGTATCTCTCTTCCTTCTCCCAGGTTTCTTGAAGAAATTTTCTTTGATTAGCCTATTGTAGATAGGGACATCCTTAATGGCCTAGAGAAGTGGTATATTTACACACAAATTTTCTTATTCTCCCAGGAATTCAATATCCTATGGGGTGTGCTAACTAGGGTGGATCAAGCGCTCGGGAAAAGGAGGTTGTTGGATTTGAGTGTTATCTTCTTCCTTTTCATCCTTAACCTCTACAGGTGGAGATGGGGGATGTTTGTCTGGGAGTACTCTCCCCGACCTAAGATTAACCTGTTGTATCTCCATAGCATAAGCTGGATGGGATGTTTCTTCACTAGGAGCCTGTTGTGCATGTTTGTTGTTCGAGTTCGGATTGGGATGTGCACCATAGGTAGCCTAGGTAGAGCAGCATGAGTAAGCTGAGGTTGAGGTTGGGGTGGAGGCATTAGAGCAGGTAGTTGATTTTTTTTAGGCCTCCACCCTTGGGATGGATTGTTCCATTGAGGTTGTTGTGGAACATATTGCTGGAATGGTTGGTTTACTGGCTGAGGATGATATAAAGGGTTGGAAGGCAAAGTAGGAGGTGTAGACCAGGATGGAGGAGTGGGGGTGTACCAAGGTTGCATGGGTGCACTCTAATTGTTGTAATAGTAAGGGTAAGGTTCACCTTGCATACCTTTTTGATATGGTCGAGGGCCTTGAGGCCTTCTCTGGTTGATGAAATAGAGTTGCTCTGGCATTGTTTCCCCACCTTGATATACAACTTTAAGTCTAGGTAAGGAGGGAAACTTGTCTGTGGCATGATTCTCTTCACAAATTAAGAAAACCTCTATGGCATTTAGTGGACATTCATTTATTGGGTGATTCCTAGTACTTCTAGGACAAAATATGGTGAGGGCTCTCTCTGCTTCCTCTTGCTTCCTTTTGACATGCATTGTGTCCATTTGCAAAGAAAAAGTGTGCAGCATGTCACTCTTGAATTCCTCTAACATGTTTCCAATCTCATGTTTTATGAAGGTGGAAGAGGAAGGGGTATTAGATGTACTTTAGCTATCTTTTCCCTTCTTCCTAAATGCCCTAGAATGGTTTAGAAGACAGTTTTGATTGTTTCATATGGTTGCTGGTAGATATATCCTCCTGATAACATATTCAAGGTTTCTATCATCTCTTCACTGATCCCTCGAAGAAGTACAAGTTTAAGTGAGTTAGGATCAAGAGTACAGTTGGCTCTCTTATAGTTCAATTGAAACCTTGTTGGGTGTGGAGCCTGATTATCTTATTTACTTTGTATCACAGCATTGGACCCTTCTACCTTAAAATGGGCGGCAACGCCACCCATAATTAATCGTTGCCGTGGGGGGTCCAGGGGGGGCAACAGCGCTTTTCGGAGCCCCCCCCTGGCGGGGGTTTTCGGGGGCAGCGCCCTCGAAGCTAAAAACAGTTGTAAACTTGCCTTGTAAAAATATAGTAATTTCTAGTCAATCTGGGTCGTTCATTAGGCAAATGATCTGACGGTAGAAGTTATGTTTAGTTTAGGGTTGTTTGCCCTAGAAGGAAACCCCTCGCTTTTATGAGCGCATTGTATTGCGGTTGTGCATTGTGTGTGTATTCTCGGAGAGAGAAACAGAGAGGGAGACTGTGAGAGAGAACAGAGGATATTACAGCGGATTTGCTGTAGGTTTTTTCTCTTCATTTTTGTTGGATAATAGAAAGGAAGGACTGGCTGTTCGAGGTGGACGTAGCCCAAACTGGGTGAACCACGTATATCTGTGTCTCTCTGTTTTTATGTGTTTTTTGTGTGCTTGTATTTTCCGCATATTTTATGTGTTGCATTGCTCCATAATATATAATTTTATAACAACTGGTATCAGAGCCGAAGGTATATTTGGCTGATAAACTCGCAGGAAAGAAGGGTTCCTGGTTCAAGTGGGAGAAATGGCGGACGATGGTAAGTTTAGGGTCAAGAAAATTTGCGGCAAAAATTCCCACTATATGGAAGATCTGAATGGAATATTATACGCATCAAAGATCTATACCCTGCCATTGAGCGGAAAAACAAAGAAGTCGCGATATGACGGGCACGGAATGGAAAAGTTGTGATAGAAGGCACTCAGGAACGATGCAGTTATTGCCTTACCGGCATCCGATGCAGCCTTCAATAGCCCCAGAGGAAACAACAACCCTACAATTTTGATGCGGCGTTGGCGCGAGGTAGAGTACCCTCTTACCCTCGACCTCGACAAGTGTATTCTTAGCAAACGACTATATAATATGAATATGTCGGAAGGTGGATCTGTTGATGACCATTTAAATGAATTTAATACGGTTACCTGTTAGTTAAGTTCTATAGGGGTAAACTTTGATGATGAAGTTAGGGCTTTGTTATTTATGTGCTCATTGCCAAAAAGTTGGAATGGTTTATTTATGGCCATTAGTAACTCTATCTCTGGATCTAGTGCTTTAAAGTTATGATGTTGTTGGTGCTATCCTTAGCGAGGAAATGCGACAGAAAAGCTCCGGTGAGACATCAGGTAATGCTTTGAGTGCAGAGTCTAGGGGAAGAAGAATGGAAAGAGGAAAGAGCTCGGGATATCACAGTAAATCAAGGAAAGGCATATCCAAGTCCAGATCGGGGATAGTGTGTTGGAATTGCGGAAAGAAAGGACACCTAAAGAAAGACTGTAGATCTCGGAAGGGAAAGAAGGAGACACACAGCAAGAAAACAATCATGAAGAAAATGTGACAGGTGATGTGTTACAAGATGCTTTGATTCTTTCTTTCGAAAATGTTACTGATTCTTGGGTTGTAGATTCAGGGGCTTCATTCCATGCCACACCTGATAAGAAATATTTTCATGATTATGTTCAAGGAGATTTTGGACAAGTTTGTTTAGGTGATGATAAACCTTGTAAAATTGTTGGAATGGGTAAAGTTCTTGTAAAACAACAGAATGGAAACCAATGGCTACTAAAGGAGGTAAGGCATGTTCTAGATCTGAAGAAAAATCTGATTTCAACAGGGTAGTTAGGCGGTGAAGGTTGTGTGACAACTTTCACAGATAAAACTTGGAAGGTCACCAAAGGATCCCTAGTAATAGCAAAAGGCGAAAAGTTTGGTACATTGTATTTATACAATGGTATTTCTAACTCTGTTAATGCTCTAGCTTCCAAAGGAGCAGATGCAACATTATGGCATCATAGGCTCGGACACATGAGTGAGAAGGGGATGAAAATTCTTCACTCAAGAAGTTTGCTGCCAGGTTTGAAGAATGTTGATTTGGATTTCTGTGAGAATTTCATTTATGGAAAACAGAAGAGAGTCAGATTTCTCAGAGTTGGGAAAGAAAAGAAGAGCGAAAAATTGGAGCTTGTGCATACATATGTATGGGGACCTACTCAGGTATCATCTCTCGGTGGCTCTCGCTATTATGTTACGTTTATTGATGATGCAACTAGAAAAACATGGATTTATTGTATTCAAAATAAATCTGATGTATTTGATACTTTCAAGAAATGGAAAGCTTTGGTTGAGATTGAGGCAGGAAAGAAGTTGAAGTGTCTCAGATCAGACAATGGAGGTGAATATTGCAGCAAAGAGTTTGATAGGTACTGTTCAGAGCATGGAATTCGTAGAGAGAAGACAGTTCCAAGAACACCACAAGAAAATGGTGTGTCAGAAAGGATGAGCAGAACAATCATGGAGCGTGCAAGGTGCATGAGATTGCATGCAGGATTGCCTTTACAATTTTGGGCAGATGCTGTAGATACTGTTGTTTATCTAATAAACAGAGGGCCTTCAAGTTCCTTGGATGGTGGTATTCCAGAGGAAGCATGGATAGGTAAAAAGATAAACTACTCTTTTTTAAAGCCTTTTGGTTGTGAGGCCTTTGTCCATATTAATAAAGAAAACAGAACAAAGCTTGAGGCAAAATCAAAGAAATGTACCTTTATTGGATATGGTGCTAATGATTTTGGTTATAGCTTATATGATTATGAAAATCACAAAATCATTAGGAGCAGAGATGTAATATTCAATGAAAAGGTCTTGTATAAGAATCAGTTGCAGGAAAATAAACAGGAAAAAGAAAGCAAGGAATACACAGTTCTTGATGAGATAACTGAAAAAGTAAAGGTGCCTGAAAATAATAATAATCAACAACCACAGCAGCAGCAACCACCACAACAGCAACAGGCACCTCAAACACCTGAAAGTGGTGTTAGAAGATCTACCAGGATAAGTAGACCCCCTGAACGATACTCTCCTTCATTATATTATTTATTGCTGACTGATTCTGGTGAAACTGAATGTTATGAAGAAGCAATGCAGGTTGAAAGCAGGAAGAAGTGGGAGCTAGCCATGGAAGAAGAGATGGACTCCTTAATGCATAACCAGACTTGGGACTTAGTCAGGTTGCCTGCAGGTAAAACTACATTGCAGAATAAATGGGTTTACAGGTTGAAGGAAGAAGATGGAGGAAAACAGAGGTACAAAGCTAGACTTTTGGTGAAGGGGTTTGCACAGAAGAAAGGTATTGATTTTGATGAAATATTTTCTCCTATTGTTAAGATGACTTCAATTAGAACTATCTTAAGTCTTGTAGCAGCGGAAGATTTACATCTTGAACAGTTAGATGTAAAGACAACATTTCTCCATGGAGATTTGGAGGAAGAGATATACATGCAACAACGAGAAGGATATGAGGTAAAAGGGAAAGAAAAATTGGTGTGCAAGTTAAAGAAGAGCTTGTATGGCTTAAAACAGGCTCCAAGGCAGTGGTATCTAAAATTTGACAAGTTTATGTCTGAACAAGGTTATACTAGATGTCACTCTGTTCATTGTGTTTATCTAAAAAAGCAAAATGATGGCAGCTATATTATATTGTTATTGTATGTAGATGACATGCTTGTTGCAGGGTCTAACATGCAGGAAATAAATGTGCTCAAAAGAAAATTGGCAAATTCATTTGCAATGAAGGATTTGGGAGCTGCAAAACAAATCCTTGGTATGAGGATAACTAGAGACAGAAAAAATCACAAATTAACACTGTCTCAGTATGAGTACATAGAAAAGGTGTTGAAAAGATTTAATATGCACAATGCAAAACCAGTTAGTACACCTTTTGCTAGCCATTTCAAACTTAGTAAGGAGATGTGCCCAAAGACCCAAGAAGACATGGATTATATGTCTAAAGTTCCATATGCATTAGCAATTGGAAGCTTAATGTATGCAATGGTCTGCACAAGGCCTGATATTGCACATGCAGTGGGAGTTGTAAGCAGGTACATGAATAATCCAGGAAAAGAACATTGGATGGCAGTAAAATGGATTCTCAGATATTTGAGAGGTACCACAAATTAAGCATTATGCTTTGGTGGTTCAAACATTGCTCTACAGGGATATGTTGATGCAGATATGGCAGGTGACAGAGATAACAGGAGGAGCACTACAAGATATGTATTTATTGTAGGTGGAACAACTGTCAGTTGGGTTTCAAAAATCCAAAGTGTTGTTGCACTTTCAACAATAGAAGCTGAGTATGTTGCTGCTACAGAGGCTAGTAAAGAAATTATTTGGTTACAAAGGTTTATGGATGAATTGGGTAAGAAGCATGATATGGGCACACTATACAGTGATAGCCAAAGTGCTATTCATATTGCAAAGAACTCAGCATTTCATTCCAGGACTAAACACATACATCTCAAGTACCATTTCATACAGTCAGTATTGGAAGATGGAGAGTTGAAGATGGAAAAGATACACACTAGCCAGAATCCTGCAGATATGCTAACAAAAGTTGTAACCATGGATAAACTGAGAACATGCTTAGTTTCAATTGGTCTTCAAGGATGACGATGAAGATGAGAAATAACCAAGTCCAAAGAGGAGTCATTTTCCAGCAAATGAAGCAGAGTTGGAGTTGCTACAATCAGTCTCCAAGTGGGAGATTGTTGGGTGTGGAGCCTGATTATCTTGTTTACTTTGTATCACAACATTGGACCCCTGTACCTTAAAAGGTTCGGCAACGCCGCCCGTAATTAATCGCTGCCGTGGGGGGTCTAGGGGGTGCGACAGCGCTTTTCGGAGCCCCCCCCTAGCGGGGGGTTTTTGGGGGCAGCGCCCCCAAAGCTAAAAACAGATGTAAAATTGCCTTGTAAAAGTATAGTAATTTCTAGTCAATCTGGGTCGTTCATTAGGCAAATTATCTTATGGGAGAAGTTATGTTTAGTTTAGGGTTTTTTGCCCTAGAAGGCAACCCCTCACTTTTATGAGGGCATTGTATTGTGGCTGTGCATTGTGTGTGTATTCTCGGAGAGAGAAACATAGAGGGAGACTGTGAGAGAGAACAAAGGATATTACAACGGATCTACTGTAGGTTTTGTCTCTTCATTTTTGCTGGATAATAGAAAGGAAGGACTGGCTGTTCGGGGTGGACGTAGCCCAAACTGGGTGAACCACGTATATATGTGTCTCTCTGTTTTTATGTGTTTTTTGTGTGCTTGTATTTTCCGCATATTTTATGTGTTGTATTGCTCCATAATATATAATTTTCTAACAAACCTCTCTTCATAATCCTCTAGGTATTCATCAGGCCCTATAGTCATCCTAAATATCTCACCTTAGTTTCCTTGGACCTATAGTAGTCTTTGTACTTGTTGCTGAAGGTCTCTTCCATCTGTGCCCAAGTAGTGATGATATCCCCATGTAGACCCATGAACCAACACAAGGTTGCATCCTTAAGGATGGATGGGAATAGCTTCAACTTCTGATCATTAGAGTTGTAGTCATAAGTCCTACAGACAACAGCAAATTCAAACATGAATGTGTCAGGGTCCTCAGAGGTAAGTCCATGGAAGTGTGGAAGATCTTAGGGGCTAATGTTTTTCATCTTAGTTTCCCCATTTTCCTCTCTTATGAGAAAGGCTCTTTGGGTCCCAGCTATGGTTAAGATAGGTGAAGTAGGTCCCTCAGTTGAAACAAGGTCTTCTTCTTCTTCCCCAATAGGATCCTCAAAATATTCAGAAGGCTCTCCTATAGGGGGTTCAATCTCACTGCCACTGAAGAAGAGTGAAGGGTGGCTAGGAGGTGATTTGGGGGCTTTAGGTAATATTTGTCTTTGGGTATTCCTAGTCCTACGAGGCATTAAAATCAAATCTTTTTGTATTTTTCAATATTTCTGAAATGACATGAAAAGAAAGGAAAGCAGAAAGGAATGCTAAAACAAAATAAAAACATCTACTAGACACCTCCCCGGCAAAGATGCTAAAAAGTGGTGAGCCCTGGTATTGCACCAAGGGTGTTGCAACTCCCAGGGGATTCCCTACTTTAATTTATCAACCCGGGGTTCATACAAAATTTGAGGTGACAGTGCTATATACACAGCATATGCATTCTGTTCATGTCTGTTAGGTCCCTATATCACTAGTATAGTCCCTTATTATTGTTAGTGTAACCCCCTTATTGTTATTATTGTACCCTTGTAACCCCCATTTTGTTATTATTGTGCCCTTAAATTATTATTGTTAGGTCGGCTAGGATTACATTGTGGCCCACTAGGATTACATTATGGCCCCATGGACTCCTATATATAGAAAGGAGGTTTTGTAAATTGTATCATCCAAAAATTGTGCATTTATGTAATGTATTGGAGGTTTCCCCCTTGAAGTGGCTTATTTCTAAGGCGTTGATATCTCTTTTCTTCTATTTTTGAAGCTGGTTACACAACATTTCGTATCGGAGCTTTGGATTCTAGGGTTTCACAGCTCCAAACAGGTCATCGTGGCAATTTCGCTATAAATTTTTTTTCTACGAAGTTTTAGAAGCTAAAATTTTTAGGGTGCGAAGCCGAAATCCTGAGAAATATTTTCTAAAAATTTCAGAGCTTGGTTCGCAATATTTTCGGAGATATGATCTGTGGAAGTTAGGTCTTTTTTCAGGCTCCTAAACAGGTCATCGTGGAATTTGTGCTATAACGTTTTTTCTACGAAGTTTAAGAATCTGAAATTCATATGGTGCGAAGCTGAAATCCTGAGGAAATTTTTCAAAAAATTTCAGATCTTGGTTCGCAATATTTTTGGAGATATGATCTGTGGAAGGTAGTGCTTTTTCAGGCTCCTGAATTTCATCTCAAAGAGGTGATTGTGGAAAAAGTTCAATAACTCTCTCTCTGGGCATCGGATTGGAGTGCCGTAAAAAGTGGTCACAAGTACACAGACTCTAGTTTCTTTTCTATCAATTTCAGAGAAAAAGGACAAAAAAAGTGACACGTGGAAAGTCGTACAAGTTCGCTCTACTGAACCAGTCCATAATTAGGTCATTGTGGGAGATTGGACACAACTTTGTCTTGGAGAATCCAAATCAGGTCAGACCTGTGGCATTCAAAAGATAATTTAGAGGGCTACTTCAGTGCTGAATTTCAGATATAGAAGAGCTACAATCACAGAGATAATACAATTTCAATATCGAGCTCCTCAAAAGCAAGTAAAAGGTGTGTATTTTTTTTCCGAATTGCATAAGTCTTGTTTGAAGAATCAAGTTGAATTGATTGCAAGGGAATATTGTAGAATAGATATCATTATTGGATTATAAAATGGCCCCAAAAAAGAATTCAACACCCATTAAGCCTTTGGAAAGCTCTACTATGACCCATGAAGACGAAGAATTGCAACATGATCTATCAAAATTACAAGAGCAAGTGCAACAAATTTCACTCTCTCAAAGAGCAACAAAAAATGAAATGGAAGTTTTGAAGAAAGGCATGGAAGCTAAGATGGATGGCGTGCAAGCTAAGATGGATGCTAATATGGATGGCGTGCAAGCTAAGATGGATGGCGTGGAAGCTAAGATGGATGGCATGGAGGCTGGCATGGAATCTAAGATGGATGACATGGAAGCTAAGATCGATGAGAAAATGGAAAACATGAAGAATTTTCTAAAAGGAGACATGGAAGGTTTGACAAAGTTGATACAAGAAAGGTTTCCTAATGGTGAAAAGATAGTAGAAGAACCTCATGATGAGAAAAAAATAAATTTTAATTGTGATTTCATAAACTCTAATGTTGGCGGGAAGAACCACCATATTCCAAAGATGGATATGAGGAAGTTTGATGGAAAGGATCCTGTAACATGGATACTACAGATGGAGCAATATTTTGATCTCCATAACATGCAAAACACACAAAAGGTGCGCATTGCAACTTTACATTTAGAACAAAATACATTTGTATGGTATCGATGGCTTTGCTCCCGTAAAAAAATTGTCACTTGGTCAATTTTTACGGAGGAAATGATAGCACATTATGAGGATACAAAGAGCAACACCTTCTTTAGCCGATTGATAAATCTCAAACAAAAGGGTTTAGTGGGGCAGCACATTGAGGACTTCCAAAAATTGAATATAAGGGTAACTGATATTCCAGAGGAACACGGGATTGATCTCTTCATAGGCACTTTAAAGGATAACATTCAACATGAAGTTCGCGTTCTGGAACCTGATTCATTGGAGAAGGCATTCAGGTTGGCAAGAAAAGTTGAATGTAAAATAACGGCAACAAAGAAGCCTACCACTCAATTCTATAAAGAAGGAAGTGTTGCTACGCCTAGATTTCCACAACCTACAAGGTTGACACCACAACAATTGGAAGAAAAAGAGCAAAAGGGCTTTGCTACAGTTGTGATAGCAAATACACTAAAGGTCATAAGTGTGCTGAGAAGAAATTATTTTACATAGATTGTGAAGAAGAAGAAAATGAACAAGAAGAGGATATACACCAGGAACCAGCCCTAGAAGAGGAAGAAATGAATCCGACCATATCGTGTAATGCACTGGCAGGAATTACCACTCCTCAAACTCTCAAGATAGTAGGAAAAATCAAGAAGAAAAGGTAATAGTGTTGATTGATTCAGGTAGCACCCATAATTTTATTCATTGTAAGGTAGCCAAGGAATTAAATTGTTTCCTATACCCAGCACCAAAATGTCAAGTGATGGTTGCAAATGGAGGAACTATAAATTGCTCTGGAAAATGCCATAATATCAAGTTAACCATGGGGGAATATGTATTGACTAGTCCAATGCTTTCCATTCCTATGGGAGGTGCTGATGTTGTACTAGGAGTACAATGGTTACAATCTTTGAGGATGGTAGCTTTTAATTTTCAAGAACTTTTCTTGAAATTTTTTTCAGAAGGAAAGGAAGTCGAATTACGGGGTATTGCAGGGAAGCCGGGAAAGATAATAAGCTCTAATGTCATGACAAAGCTTCTAAATAAAGAACAAAGAGGCGTAATTGCACAATTATGCTCACTAGAAGTTCCAACATCAAAATCATCTATTTCTGCAGATCTCCAACAAGTCTTGGACAATCATTCCAAGGTCTTTGAAACTCCCAAAGGACTCCCACCTATTCGTGATCATGATCATGCTATTCATTTGATTCCAGGAAGTGTTCCTCCAAACATCAGGCCTTATAGATATCCTTGCTTCCAAAAGAGCGAAATTGAACGTATGATTGCAGAAATGTTAGAGGCGGGTATAATTCAACCTAGTCAAAGTTCTTTCTCTGCTCCTGTAGTATTGGTACACAAGAAGGATGGATCATAGCGAATGTGTCCGGATTATAGGGAGCTCAATAAGCTCACCATTAAAGATAAATTTCCCATTCCTGTGATTGATGAATTATTGGATGAATTACATGGAGCAATTTATTTTACCAAGTTGGATCTTGGTTCAGGATATCATCAAATTAGAATGAAGACTGAAGATATTCCAAAAATAGCATTTCAAACTCATGAGGGTCATTATGAATTTTTGGTCATGCCTTTTGGCCTTACCAATGCACCTTCTACATTTCAAGGGTTGATGAATTCATTTTCAAACCCTTCCTTAGAAAATTTGTGCTAGTATTTTTTGATGATATACTAATCTACAGCAGGTCTTGGAAGGATCATGTTGAACATGTTGACAGGGTGCTCAAACTATTGCGGGAGAAACAATTATATGCAAAAACATCCAAATGTTTCTTTGGAGTACAAGAGGTGGAATATCTGGGTCATATTGTATCTCACGAGGGTGTTAAAGTAGACCATAACAAAATTAAAGCCATTAAGGAATGGAAAGTCCCCACAACCATAAAGTAGTTGCGAGGATTTCTCGGGTTAACAGGGTATTATCGCAAGTTTGTTAGGAATTATGGGAGAATAGCAGCACCTCTAACAACATTATTGAAGAAAGATGCATTTTCATGGACTCCTGAAGCAACTAAGGCCTTTGAACGTCTTAAAGAGGCAATGTGCCTAGCACCGGTCTTAGCTACACCAGACTTCACAAAAACCTTTATTGTGGAATGTGATGCCTCAGGAAATGGAATTGGTGCAGTTTTAATGCAGGAAGAAGACCCATTGCTTTTGAAAGTCGTCCAATCAAAGGAAAGTATTTACAGAAACCTATTTATGAGAAGGAAATGTTAGCAATACTGCATGCACTAAAGAAATGGCGAACTTACCTAATGGGAAGACACTTCAAGGTAAAAACCAATCATGATAGTCTTAAACACTTTTTGGAACAAAGACTATCTTCAGAAGAGCAGCAAAAATGGGTCACAAAGATGTTGGGTTATGACTTTGAAATAATATACAAAAAAGGAAAGCTTAATGTTGTTACAGATGCACTCTCAAGAAAGAATGAAGAGGTGGAAGCATTGCTTTGTGCCATTTCTATTATCCAACCAGATTGGATAACTGAAGCAAGAGATGAATGGAAGAAGGACAAAGATGTATGGACACTCATTCAAAATTTGCAGCAAGATCCTAGTACAAATGATACATTTAGTTGGAAAAATGATTCCTTATGGTACAAAGATCGCTTATATCTTTGTAAGAATTCCCAACTAAAACAAAAGATTCTTCTGGAATTGCACACTTCTCCTTTAGGAGGACACTCAGGATTTTTAAAAACTTACCACGGGGTGAAGAAAGATTTTTTTTGGGATGGCCTTAAATCTGATATTCAAAAGTTTGTGGCAGAATGTTTGGTTTGCCAGCAGAATAAAGTTGAGACAATTAAGACCCTGGGACTTCTACAACCTTTATCCATTCCAAGTCAACGTTAGGAGGAGATTTCAATGGATTTTATCACAGGTTTACCTAAGTCCGAAGGAAAGAGTGTCATCATGGTGGTAGTTGATAGACTTACCAAGTATGCACACATTTGTGCATTATCTCATCCATTTAAAGCAAGTACAGTTGCTACTACATTTATGGACAGAATTCAAAAGCTACATGGAAGCCCAAGGGTTATTGTGAGTGACAGAGATCCCATTTTTACTGGAAATTTTTGGACGGAGTTATTTTCTTGTTTGGGTACTCAATGAGCTCATAGCTCATCTTATCATCCTCAATCTGATGGTCAAACTGAGATAGTAAATAAATGTTTGGAAGGATATCTTCGTTGTTTTGTATCTGATAAACAAACACAATGGGTCAAGTGGTTACCTCTTGCTGAATGGTGGTATAACACTTCCTTCCATACTGCAGCAAAAATGACCCCATTTATGGCACTTTGTGGATATCATCCACCATCCATCACATCATCTTTAAGGGAAAATTCGAAGGTTCAAGCAGTGGAAGATCACATCGAGCATCAGCAAGAAGTTCTCCAACTCTTAAAGGATAGCCTGAATTTGGCACAAAATCGAATGAAACAACAGGCAGATCAACATCGTAGCGAGAGAAGTTTTGATGTAGGAGATTGGGTATTTTTACGGCTACAACCATACGAACAAATGTCCCTCAAGCAAGCAAAGAAGGATAATAAATTATCGCCAAAGTACTATGGTCCTTACAAGGTGTTGCAAAAGATTGGTACTATGGCATACAAATTGGAACTTCCTGCTTCTTCACGAGTACATCCAGTTTTCCATGTTTCATGCTTAAAGAAGGTTATAGGTGAAAATATTCCAGTTCAAACAATATTGCCAGAACTTGATGAGGAAGGAAAAATCATATTGGAACCTGAAGCGGTCACAGAAATAAGAACTCGACATCTACGAAATCGATCAATTTCAGAGTATCTCATGAAGTGGAAGAACTTACCCAATGAAGATTCTACATGGGAGGATGAGAATTTTATACAGAAGCACCCAGAGCTACTCAAGCGTTGAGGACAACACTTTTTTGAAGGAGAGGGGCATGTTAGGTCCCTATATTACTAGTATAGTCCCTTATTGTTAGTGTAACCCCCTTATTGTTATTATTGTACCCTTGTAACCCCCATTTTGTTATTATTGTGCCCTTAAATTATTATTGTTAGGTCGGCTAGGATTACATTGTGGCCCACTAGGATTACATTATGGCCCCATGGACTCCTATATATAGAAAGGAGGTTTTGTAAATTGTATCATCCAAGAATTGTGAATTTATGTAATGTATTTGAGGTTGCCCCCTCGAAGTGGCTTATTTCTAAGGCGTTGATATCTCTTTTCTTCTATTTTTGAAGCTGGTTACACAACAATGTCATTCTCTTCTGCTTTACGAAAGGGTGCTATTTCTTAAATTATGAGAACAACTAGAAAGTAAATTTCTGGAAGGAAATGACAAAAAGGAAACTGAACTAAATTGTTGGAAAGAAAAGACAAGAATGAAGCTAATTGAATTTGCAAAAAACAAATAGCAGAAAGGAAACCAATTCTAAACCAGACTTAACTTGGCCAAAATGCTAAATCACTCTATTTACCCTATGATCTATCTACCATGCTCTTATCCATGCAACTAAACTATCCATGACTTAATTCAAACTAAAAGGAGTTAATTTGCAGTTTGGAGGAAGAAAAATGGCTAAAAGAGGCTAATGGTGGGGTTTAACACATGAAACCAGGTTTGGAAGTGGAAAGAGGGGGTTAAACCCTTATAAAACTCTATTATAATGTGAAAAATGATTTTGGAGTGGAAATAACTCAAAAATGCGATGGTAGAGTGCGATGGAGGACAAAATTCGCGATGTGCAATGTCGCAATACCAACTTCGCAAGTTTAAATGGATAGTAGTGATGACTTAATAGAATAAGCTAAATTTTGCAAGGTGCGGCGAGTGACGTGGCCGGTCGCGAATCGTGATATCACAAGTTTAAATGGATAGCGGTAAGGACTTAATGGAATGAACTAAATTGTGTGAAGTGCGGTAAAGGTTGTGAGCTACGATCTGCGATGTGGTAAGTTCTACAGGATACGATTTGCGATATGATAAGATCCACGGGATGCGATTTGCAATGGGGATGATGTGGCAGTGAAAAGATAAAAGGGAAAAGTTGTGGGATGCGATTTGCGATAGGATAATAACTGCGGGATGCAATTTGTGATAGGATAAAATCTACTGGATGTGATTTGTGATGGGGATGACGTGGCGATGAAAAGAAAAAGGGAAAAGTTATGATTTGCGATATGTGATGTCCCAATATCGCAATCGCAAGAACGAGTGGTAAGCGTTAAGGGAAAAGGTAAATGGTGTGAAGTGCGATTTGTGATTTCACAATATTGCAATCACAAAGAACGAGCGATGTGTGTTAAAGGTAAAAGCCAAATGTTGTGATTTGCGATATGTGACGTACGGTGGCAGGAGTCTCGAGGAGCAAAGGAGGAGGTCAAGTTTTCAGTGGTTTGGAATGGTTTTTCACGTGCTTTTTGTAAAAAGGGTATGCAACCATGAACGGAGGAAAACAAAGAAATAACGTTGAAGGGCTTAAGTGTGTTTGAAAAAAAAGGTAAGTGCAGCGTTAAGGTGAGAAGGTAAGGAGGGGAATGGAGGCGTAAGAGTAGTGCTCAGAAGTGAAGCACACCTGCGGATTCATGCATGGGAAACAGGTAGAAATGCGTGATGAAACAGTGAAAGAGATGTTTGGACTTGGTAATACAATTTTTCCCAAAAACTCAAACAGAGAGAAATTTTGGCCTCTGGGAAGGTCTACCCTACTCAAACTCTATTGACAGAGATGAGAGGGGGAGACTTGACCACAATTTTTGGAGTTTTCCCTCTATTTTACTACACACAAGCAATTAAAACTACAGCAGCACAAAAAATAAATAGTAATTAAACTTATCAGATGCAGATCTAATATTAAATGGCAGAAGCAAAACTAGCTAAATGACAGAAAGAAAAATATAGTGACAACAGAGAAGATGAGGCATATGGATTGGGCCCTAACCCATGAACCTAGCCCTCTGAAACTTAAATCAGTCAAATGAATTCAGACTGCTCATTTCATAAAAGAATAAATTCATACATCTCTGAAAGTTTGATCACTGAATAGCTCACAACAATAGTTCTGAATGGAATTAAGACTAGAATAGACTAACTCCTCCTAGATCTAGCTCTGCTCTATTTATTCTACAGGGCAGCTACCAACATCTCCCTAGAAAATGGTGATTGAGTCCACTTGACTCCCAATGAACAAGGATTGGGTGCACTTCCTCTTTGAGTTGATTGGCTGCCTTTGGAATTCGAATTGCTGGAGAGAATCGTTGGGATCCTTCGGATGCCTTTAAGGGTGGACAATCCTCCTATAATTCCTCTTTGATGTCTCCTCTGAGTCTTCATGATAAAATCCTTATAAAAATGATTAATAATTCATGATTTTATACACTCAACGTTATATTAGGCACTCATAGTATGTTAGCCTTAATCACCAACTATACTAGCATCATAAAACCAAATAATAATAAAAATGCAAGAAAAAGAGATCTAAGAAGGAAAAAAGGTGACTATTAACCCCTCCCAATATGTCTAATGATGGAGCTCATCACCAATTAATCAATATTGGAGGGTGGAAATATGTATTCATGGAGACCCATTCTACAACCACTAGAGAGCCACCAAAAACATCCCTCACCCCAATATCGAACCAACAAGCACAAAATAATATACCCTAGAGGGCCAAGGCCTCTACGATGTGTTCGTGTCAATACCCCCAGTCCAAGTGAACTGATAATGTGATCTAGGGTTTATAATGATATAAGAATCGCAAGAACAAACATTATTTGTAGCATCTCCATAAAAAAACCCTCCAGGAAAACCAAATGAAGAGGATAATGGGATGATATGCATCACTGATTGTTTACTACCGACACACCCAACTTCTTTGAAAAAAGCAACAGTCTGAATGTTAGAAACTCTGATATTTGGTGAGTCCTAAAAAATGTAAGGGTTGTGGCATCTCCAAATGTCCCACATAATTTATATGGGAAGTGGTCTATATTCTTTATAATTGAACATCAATCTTTAAGGCAATCCACATGAAGATTTAAAAGGTACATCACAATAGCCCAATTGGATTTTGCAAATGCACACTTCAGAAAAATATGCACCGCATCCTCCTGATCAACTTCACATAGTATACAATCTCCATGACCATTGAACCCCCTATGATAGAGATTGTCCCACATCAATACCCCGTTATTCCAAACCAACGAGCTAAAAACCTTGAGCTTGATAGGAATATTACACTTCCACACATACACACATATACATATATGTATATATGCATACATGTGTGTCTGTGTGTGTTTATATATATGTGTGTGTGTGTGTGTGTGTACACACACACACACACACACACATAACACCATGCTGAGTATGGAAGATATTACACCTTAATGAAATGTTTTAGTAATGGAGAAATTCTAGAAATAAACATTATTAGACTTTGTTATTCGTTATGTAGGCTTTTTTAATGTGTGTTTAGGATTGATTGTCTTAAGTAGTTTTTGGATCCTGTCCTTTTAGTAATTTGTTCAAACTATTGAGCTATATTGTATTCCTATAAATAGAAGCGGTTGTTGGACTCATGAATGTCAAAGAGTGTGTGGGTCCTCCATAGTGTGAACATTTTCTCACCTGTGAGTTGCATCTCACCATTTCCAATACGTTTTCCATTATTTTGTCTTGGTATTAGAGCTTGTGTGAGAGCTTGTGAGACAATTGTGCACTATTGTGCTCTCCTGGGGGTGCATCTGCATAGTGTAAGCCTATGTGAAGAGAATCGATGAAGTTGTGTGAGATTCATTGTATGACATTGAAGCAATTAGTGTGACACATTGTGGGTGGAGTTGTCTGTGTGTACATTTTTGGGGATCAAATTAGTAAAGGATTTGAGCGCCTATGAGACAACTTGTAAGGTTTAAGCCAAGTTTTAGAAAGGCGAGATTAGGCACATTGGAAAAATTTGACAATTAGTAGTAACTGGAGATAAGGCATGTTGGAAAAGTGTGGTGATTAACAAAGCATCCTCCATGGCGACCTTGAGATAAGGCATGATAGTATTGGAGTGTGGAGCATATTCAAAGCATTGTGTAGCAGAAGTGTTGAGTGTTGGAACTATGCATTAGCCTGTGTAAAGTCAAGCCAAGCTAGTAAGGTGTAAATTCAAGTCAATAAAAACCAAGGTGTTGAAAGCCAACCATCTATATATTGATATACATTAAGTTGTGATATCACTTGTGGTGCTCCATTGTTGCTTGTATTATTGTTAATTCCTTTTCAATTTGGCATCAAAGGTAGTATAGTTGGTGTTTTAATGTATTGAGGAGTTTTTTTCTCCAAAATCCATTGCTTCCCTTTGAAGAATGATGCGACTAGAATTGGAAGAGACAGAAAATTTGAAGTTTGAAGTCAAAATTGTGTTAGAAACACTGCTAAGAGATCCAAGTACAATTTGGCATGGAGTCTAATCTATAATGTACATTTTTGGAAGCCTCATGGAGTACAATGGCATGAGATAATCTGTATGAATTTTTTTTCTTGTTGACGTAGTTGCATAACATTCAATCTTTCCATCTTCTCTTTCGCATAACATTGTATATTTCCTACTATGTCATTGTTGTTAGAAGAAAAGAAAATTTAGTTGTGGGATTTTTTTCTTTTTTCTAAGTGCTTAATGACTAATTCTTGGGCGAAATATTATGTAAATGAATCAAACAAGTTAGGCTAGTCCAATTATGTGAATTGGAAGTTCAAGATTCAGAGTTTGATGGAATGGGGAAATGATTGCCCCATTATATTTGGACATGAATCCAAACTTGAAGCCCCGCAAACTCAGTTCAATATTGGGAGCATTGTGAAAGAAAAGCAAAAGTGCTTCTCAAAATTTTCATGAATCACAATATTATTTTGCTTGTCAGATTGCAAAATGTCCAAGGAGACATGGGATACCCTTAAAGTTTTATGTGGAGCGAGCAATACAAACCGAGTTTTTTTCTTAAAAAGTACATTACTTTCAATGAAATTGGAGGAGCACAAGAATGTAAATAACTTTATTCCTAGGATAAAATATTTGAAAGACAAATTGGGTGACATTGGTGAAAATATATTAAGCACATATCTAGTAACTATAGCATTGAATGACCTATGTTACAAGAATATTAGATGTTTATTATAGGTCTTGCGGCTCGAGAAACAACTCCTACATTTGATGAACTCGTAGGTCTTCTTCTGCAAGAAGAAGAACAAAGAAAGAATATTAATTGCAGGTCTAATAATTCAAGCCTAGCATTGATGGCGAAAATGAAAATCCTTCCATAGGAAAGCCATGGAAAATAAATAAGGGAAGTAAGCCAACATATGAAAAGCCATGATCTGCAAAGCCACATCAAGGTATGACACCACAAAAAATTGACGTTAATGTTAAAATGAATGATACATGTTCTTATTGTGGCAATTTTGGACACTATTCTAAAGATGCTTTAAAAAGAAGTATCATGAGTCCAAACATAGAAATAGAAGACATACTAATCATCTTTTTTATTGAGGAGAAACAATGAATGATGACTTCAAAAATATTAGATTATTTATTTCAATGTTGCCTTGTCTACTTAAACATATAACTCAAATGCAAGGTCTATAGATTCTGGTGTCTTCATTCATATATCTTGTAATAAGGATTGATTTGAAAATTATCATTAAACAAATAATGATGCTACTATATATCTTGGGGATGGTCGCTCACATAAAATTAAAGGATATGGTGATGTATCTATAAAATTACTAAATGGTTATGTTAGGAAAATTAAAAAAATGTGATGTATGTGTCTGATATAAAGAAAAACTTAATCTCAATTTCTAGCATAACAAATCAAAATTTGAAGGTAGAATTTATAAATTCATATTGTGTGGTGAAATATATGCAAGATCATCACAATATTATTGCAACATGAGTAATAATTGGAGGTTCATACAAACTTGGTGTAACAAGCAAGAGTAGTTAGGTGTTGGAATCCACAACCATGACAACATAAGTTTAATGGTACCAAAGGTATGGTCCATGATTTGTTATTGTTTCTAACACAAGGAATGGTGGAGGGACTTCCATTGCTTAAAAATGAACATACTACATGTGAATGGTGTGCACTGGGAAAGATACATAGGGAAGAATTCCATACTCATATAGATAAAATAAAAAAGAGAGGTTATTGAACTTGTACATATAGATGTGTGTGGTCCTATGTAAAAAAATGTCATTTGGTGTATCATACTATTTCCTAATTTTTTATAAATGATAGCAGAAAATATACATAGATTGATTTTATGAGAAAGAAAAATAATGTATTTTGATACTTTAAAGAATTTAAAAATATGGTTGAGAAGCAAATAGGTTAATACATCAAAATTCGTCAATCAATCAAGGGGGAGAGTATACATCAGGTGTATTCATCAAGTACTACAAAGCCATTGAAATTGTGCAATAGTATACGGTGCTACATACTCCACAATGTAATGGAGTAGTTGAAAGAAAGAATAAATTAGTAGTGGAATGTGCATAAAGCATGATAAAATAAAAAAATGTTACCAATTATATTTGGGCTAAAGTTGTTAGTATTGCTATTTATTCGAAGTTTATACCATAACCTCATTTTGAAGCTCTTTATGGCTATAAACCAATAGTAAGTCATTTAAGAATATTTGGAAGCAAAACATTTTCCTGTGTTCCTAAATAATATAGGAGAACACTTGATGCAAAAACAATCAAGTGCATATTATATTTTGATTACTGTTATGATCACAAATCATATAAGATGTTTGATCTTAGCACACATAACTTTTTTGCAAGTAGAGATGTGTTATTTCATGAGAATACAAATGAACGCCATAAGGTGGACACTTATGATTCATGGCATATTCCTTATGATCATAAAAATAATGTCAAAGAAGTAGCAGATGATAAACATGAACAAAAACATGAGGAAGAATCCAACGACATAGACACCTTAAGCAGCTAAAGTACACCAATACAAGGAGAATATTCACCACAAAACTGATGAAGAGGTGATAACAACGAAACACCAAGGAGGGCATCATGTCAAACTCAACTACTTACAAGGTATAAAGATTATGGTTTCATAACTAAAGTAATGAATGTTGTAGAACCTTTGAATTTCGAACAAGCTAAAGGGTATAAAGAATGGAGAGATGCAATGAATAGAAAGTACGTGTCAATAATGAAAAATAATACATTGAAATTTATAGAATTTTCTGAAAATAAATTTCTCATAGGATTGAAATAGTTGTTCAAATCTAAATTTTATGTTGATGATAGTATAGATAAACATAAAATCGGATTAATTGCAAGAGGTTATTCACAAAAAGAGGGAATCGATTATGAAGACACTTTTGCACTATTGGCTAAGCTAAATACCATTAGATTAATGATTTCTTTAGCTACAAAACATAATTGGAAATTACATCAGTTAGATGTCAAGTTTATTTTTTTGAATGGGGTATTAAAAAAAGTGTATCTTGTTCAACCTGAAAGATTTGTAAAAAAATGTCAAAAGCATCTTGTTTGTAAGTTAAAGAAAACTAGACATATCATTTATAGGAATTGAATCTGAGTGAAGAATAATTATTCCTCTCAACCATTCAAAATAATTCCAATTAACTTATTTAATTAACATTAATTTTAATTTTTTTAATCTATTAATTATCTTTTAAAATATTTTAAAATAAAAATAAATTTATTTTATTTACTTGACACATTATATTGATAGAGATATATAAAGATTTCTTAATTGCATATCAAGAATACAACACATAAAGGGTATCTGAAGTCTTTTCATTGAATTTTGAAGCACGATTTTATTTTTAAGAATGTTACTTATAAATACAATTTGAATATTTTATGTGGTTTTTAGATATACTTAAAAGTTTAACCTCACAATTCTATTTCTTTTTAATTAGAAAGAATATTTGTATTATATAATTTTGAGTCCGATTTGCAATAAATATATCAAGTATTACAGAGCTAATTTATCAAAAATTTCAATTGTTTTCTCCTTTCTAATAGGAATATACGATTTTCTTAAGGAGATTATATCTCAGCAACAACAAAAGGGGGTTTTGTAGGTGAATGCCATAAAAAAATGCCCCAACAAAACAAAAAATTTACAACACATATCGCTATTAGAGAATTTTTTTTAATAGACATTATCCACCATTAGGGAATTATAGGAATCTTTAATTTACCTATATTCAATTTACACCTCTCATTTGCATATTTGTTTGCTTCTATGTTGAAGTCTCTTAGGACATGGAAATATGCTTTGGATGAGATTTGTTTCGTTCTTGATTTTTTTCATGATGTTTTTCATAGATTTCTCCTTTGGGTGGGAGTCTTCAACCACATGATGCAGGATTAGGAGTGAATCTTCCATAATCATAAGAGTTTAAAATTAACGTTCTTTGACTAACAAAAGTCTTTGATAGAGACCAAATATCTTTGTTTGATTATTTGTCATATGTCCAAGGCCCCATGAGTATTGAAACACTTTTTTCTCCTTGGGGCCATAGAGTAACTCTCACTGTCTTGAACAATTTCTCCTCCTTAGGACTATAGAGTACCCCTCCCCCTCTTGCCATCCCTAACATCACAATCTCAATTTAAATAATAAATTGATTTTGCATTTTATTTATTAAGATAAGATGAAGATAAATACTTGTTGATAGAAGATGATGAATACATATTTTTTCATTAAATAAGATAGAAGAATAAACTAGTGAAATAGTTTAAATTGTTTTTTAAAGGTTATAGCCCATAGGGTGTAGCTCAATTGATAATTACCTTGTTATGAAGTAATATGGAAAGCATGAGATTCAAAGTTCAAATCCTTGTGGGGAAGCCCAACAAAAAAAAAAAAAAAAAGCTATAAGAATTTGATTTTTTCATGTCATTATTATAGGAATTTAGTTATATATTTTTTGATAATATTGTAAAAAAAATTTATTGTTAACAAATATATTTTTGAATGCGGAAATATATTCTACTATTTTAAATTTTTTATCGAATTTAGATTATGAATTATTTATTTGTATTGTATATTTTTCTCAATATTTTAAATATTTTTTCTTATTGAATTGTATTTTTGAATAATAAATGGATTCTAATTCTTTTAAATTTCTTTTAATAAATCTAGTACAATTTTGTATTTCATCATTTTTCATCATTAAGTTATTAACAATCTCTATCAATTCAAAAAATTGAGGTAATTGAGCAAATTTAAAATTAAGACTAGATTAATCATAGACATATTTAGGTCAAGTCCCACTAGCACAACCAGTTGAGAATGAGCCTCGTCAGCAAGGTAGCCTAGGATCAAACTTCACAAGAGTGGTTGTGCCTTGTGCTAGGGGGAGGAAACATGGTAAAAAATTCAGTCAAGTTAGGACTGGTGTGACCTAGGTCAGGTGTGATTCCCAGGTGACTTTGATGGATTAGATGTCCCTGGGTCGCGACTCCTCAAACCACAAGTCAAGCCTGGAGGATCACAGACAACTTGACAAACACAAAAAAATTATACATATTTAGCATATTTAAAATTATCAGAATAATTACATATTCAACAAATTATGTGTGAGCGTACACGACTGAAACCAACCTAGATCCATCTTAACCTTGGATCTATTAAGTGCCGAGAAGGATCAAATCTCTCGAGGTGCAAACCTTTCCTCCAGTTTTGTACTAAAAAAGAAGCTTGCACCTTGAAAGATTTGATTCCTCTCGACGCTTGATAGATTTGGGTTTAATATTTATCTAGGCTAGTTCATTTGACATTTTTTTTAATTAATCAATTTCATTAAAAAGATAGAAAGTGCATAACTACTTTTGATATAAATCTCAACCTTTGATCTGTGACAACTACTGAAAATATTCTAGAATATTCCATGAAGGTCAAATCTCTACCATCCACTTAATAATTATTGATAATTAAATTAAAATTTTGGAAGCCCTATTCCAAAATAGACATAGGTTAAATTTCTACCATCCACCTAATAACCAGCCTAGATCCATCTTAACTCCGGATCTATCAAGCGCCAAGAGGGATCAAATCTCTCGAGGTGCAAACCTCTTTTTTGAGTGCAAAACTTGAGGAAATGTTTGCACCTCAAGAGATTTGATCCCTTTCGGCTCTTGATAGATCCGGAGTTAAGATGGATCTAGGTTGGTTTCAGTCATGTGTTGCCAAGGAAAATCTATCGAAGATATGATTAAGTTTATCAATAATATGTAAATATATCAAATATTAATATAATCATTTTAAATATGCTAAATATTTACGAGATTAACTTGGTCATTTTAATTTTAAATTTTCTTAGTTATCTCGAGTTCATTGAGATGATAAATATTATTAATAACTATAATGATGAAAAATGATGAAATATTTTTTTGAATGCAAAGTGACAATAATAGTGTTGAAAGATAGAAAATGTGAATAATAAGAATGTACTCATGTTACAAATAGTCTTCACTATGATCAATCTCAAACTATTTTCTTCTACTATTCTTATTTCCACCCTTGTTAGTTTTTTTATCTTTTCATATCAATCATATGAAAAAGAAAATTTAAATCATAACCATTTAAATCTTTAGCTCGAGATGTTGTAGTAAACATAATACCTTGTCTCTCTTGCTCTCCAATATCAATAGGGTAAATTACTATAACACAAAAATCAATGTACATTGTTAATAACTTTTTCTTCTTACACTAAAATCAATGCATATTGTTAGTCCAATCACTTTAAAATTAATGTGCCGTCATATATCCAATTACATCAAATCATAAATCAACATATACATTGAAATCAATGCATTTAATGCAAGCAATCTAATAATATTAGAAAATAACTTCTACATTGAAATCAATGCACCTAATGCAAGCAATCAAATAAGATTATAAACAAACATCTACACTGAAATCAATGCATTTATGTAAAGCAATCAAATAAGATTAGAAATCTCCATCTACACTAAAATCAATGCATTTAGTGCAAACAATCAAATAGAATTAGAAATAATGTACATTGAAATGAATGCATCTAGTGCAAGCAATAAAATATAATTATAAATTGATGTCTAAATTGAAATCAACACATCTAGTGCAAGCAATCAAATAGTATTAGAAATCACCACCTACACTGAAATCAATGCATGTAGTGCAAGTAATCAAATATCATTAGAAATAAATATCGACACTAAAGTTGATGCATTTAGTGAAAATAATCAAATAGGATTATAAATCACCATATCCACTTAAATCAGTCCATATAGTGCAAGAAATATTCTTCCCTCTCTCCACCCTCCATCCTTATATATATCCCCCTCCATATCTTTTTTTTTGTCTCTCTATCTCACCCCCCTAAACACACATGCTCTTGCACTCCATATATATCATTCTCTTTGTCAATCACCCCCTCTCCCATCTCTCTCTTCTTCCCTCTCTTCACCTTCCATCTGTATATCTCTATCTTCCCCTTCTCTCCCTCTCCCTCCAATATATATGAACAATAAAAAAATAATAAATAATAATAAATACACAATAAATAAATATCTCTAGAAACCAACATATACACTTTGAAATCAATGCATTTACTCAAAGAAATCAAATAGGATTAGAAATCGCCATCTACTTGAAATCAATGCATTTAGTGCAAACAATCAGGATTAGAAATCATCTACATTGAAATCAATTCCTCTAGTGCAAATAATCAAATATAATTACAAATTTACATCTAAATTGAAATCAACACATTGATGCAAGGAAATCAAATTGTATTGGAAATCACCACCTACTGCCAAAATCAATGCATCTGGTCACAGTAATCAAATATCATTAGAAATAAATATCTACACTAAAATCAATGCTGTCTAGTGCAAATAATCAAATAGGTTTATAAATCACCATCTCCACTTATATTAATCCATCTAGTGTGAGAAATATTATTCCCTCTCTCCACCCTCCGTCCATATCTATATCCCCCTCCATCTCTTCTTTTCTGTCTCTCTATCTCACCCCCCTAAACACACACACTCTCGCACTCCATATATATCAATCTCTTTGTCAATCCCCTCCTCTCCCCATCTCTCTCTTCTTCCCTCTCTTCACCTTCCATCTATATCTCTATCTTCCCCTTCTCTCCCTCTCCCATGCTAATATCTCTCTTTCCTCCTTTTGTCCTCTCTCCCTCTCTCTCCATCTTCCTTATCTCTCTCACTCTCCCTCTCTCTCTCCACATTTCTCTCTCTATGTCTTTCTTCTTACCTCCCTCTCCCTCCCCCTCCAAGTCCATCTCTCTTTCCCTCCCTCTCTCCACTCTCTCACATCCTCTCTCTTCCTTCCTCTCTTTCCCTTTCTCTCCCATCTCCCTCTCCCTCTCTCTCTCTCTCTTCACCCACCAACTATGTTACTATATCCCTCCCTCTCTCCTTATATCTCCTTCTCCCCCCCTTATCTCTATCTCTCCTTATTTGTCTCTTTATCTCAGCCCCAAACATACACGCTCTCTCTGTGTCTCTCCCTTGTCACTCCTTCTCTCTCTCCACTTCTCACTCTCTATATTTATTATTTCCTACATCTCTCCCCCTCCAACTCCATCTCTCTATCGATCCCTCTCTCCTCCTCTCTCTCTCTCTCTCTCTCTCTCTCTTTCTCCCTTCCCTCCAATACTCTCTCTTCCCCCATCACTCTCCTCCTCTCTCTCATCCTTCCCCTCTCTCCCTTTCTCTCCTACCTCCCTCTCTCTTTTCCCTCCAATCCTCTCTTTTCCCCCATCTCTCTCTCTCTCTTTCTCTCTCTCTCTCTCTCTAATCCTCTTTCTTCCCCCATCTCCCTTTCTTTCTCTCTCTCTTTCCGCCCCTCTCACTCTAAAACTACATTACTATATCCCTCCCTCTCTCCTTCTCTCTTCTTCTCTCCCCCCTTCTTTCCATACATCTTACTTTGTCTCTTTATCTCACCCCTAAACATACACACTCTCTCTCCATCTCTCCCTTATCACTCTCTCTCTCTCTCTATTTCTTCTTAGTTATGTAAACTAATGAACATATATTCGTAAATATATGGAGTAAATATGAAAAGAGGTTTTATTTACTTACCATACCTTATATTTTTATTTATTTACCATACCTCTTTTATTTACTATGGTATTTGGCCCATAGGCTTGTTATATAATTAGATTTTTATTTATAATCCTATTTGATATATTGTTATTTATTTACCTTACCTCTTTATACTCTTTTATATTTATTTATTTACCATACCTCTTTATACCTATTTTATATTTATTTATTTATCATACCTCTTTATACCTCTTTTATATTTATTTATTTACCATACTTATTTTATAAATATGGTATTTGGCCCATGGTATCAATATTAATTTGTCCCATGGTATTTGTCCCATAGGCTTCATCTAAATAAAAACTCTTTTTAAAGTTTTTTTAAATATAAAAGGTTTATGGAGTAAATATAAAAAAAAATTATTTATTTACCATACATCTAGTTTATATATATTTTTATTTATTTACCATAGCTCTCGATTGAGTATAAAAATAGGTTTTATTTATTTACCATACCTCATGTTTATTTATTTAAATTTTAAAATATTGCAACTTTGATGGGGAAATATTTATGTCTTTAAATATTTTAATTTATCCATAGAATATGGGTTTTCTTTTTAAGATTCATTTTACAAATATTTAATTAAAAAAAATATTAAAAGTTTTTGGATTTTGATTGTTGGTGTTGAGTTAACTATTTCCTTTGATTTAGGAAATGGTATTGACTTTAATAAAGAATAAAGATGTTTAAAATTTTACTTAATTTGGAAATTCAATGTGGTAAATTTTTTTGTTAAAGGTATGATCCATTCAAATTCGCTTATAAAATTTACTATCCACTCAAATTATATAAATAATACATAGTTGTATTTTAATAATTAATCTTAGTTCATTAATAAGTTAAAAAAGTTATATATAATCTAAATATTCAAGTTATATAAAATTCAATATTAGGTTAATGCTTTGGCTGACATTAGAAAAAGTAAAATATATTATTTTTTGAGAACGTGACATACCAGACATTGGGGTCATACTGGGCTGTAAATTGCGCCTCTGGGTGCAATTATTGATAATTAAATTAAAATTTTGGAAGCCCTATTTCAAAATAGACGTGTCTAGTTGCTTACAACTTAATCTGCCAAAAAACATGATGTTGCCACCAAGATTGTGTGAGATTTGATCGAGCCTAGACATCCCTACAATTGACTTCCACAATCAACCCCTCCCCATAAGATTTGAACCTACTAAAACCTACACTTCACAAAAACTAACTAATTTATACCTCAAAAAAAATAAAACCCAGCCACAAACGAGACAAGTCACTCCGGAGAAACTATATGATTCACTCTGTACTAACTATACCAGTCAATCAAGGATTAACTCCAGTTTACGAAATCACTAGTTGCGTATTTAAAGTGCCATGAAAATGTAGAGTTGTTGTATTTACAGAATACAAAAGCTTCCATAAAAATGTTCCAACTCCCCAAAATCCCTACCAACATATTCAGAAGCAGAAAGACCATCAAATCTACCCAAACTAACACAAATACTTTCATGTCCCAAACCCTCACACAGAATGAAAATGAAAATGTCACTAAACAACATAGAAATAGTCACTGCACTCAACTGAGGTCGAACTAAGGCATAGTGGTAGAACACATTTCAATCATAAATATACTGTATTTACAAACGCAAGAAGCCTCATCGGCTACATAGGAAGAATTTACTGCCAGTAATATAGACAGATTACTCCATGAAGATGCCATATTAAATGCAGAGGAGTTCCAATAGAAAAGAATGAATGCAGAGTTGGTGAAAAATCAAAGCACTTTGAGAATTTGCATAATGGCAATGGATTAGGGAGGTGTCCACTGATTCCAGTTATACAATCAGTAGGCATTGACATTACAAACCGTAGACTGCACCTTAAAAAGGGTTTTGAAATTTCTTGCCTCAATATAACCATGGGTTTCATTTGCATGATGATAGTAGAGCACCACTTGTTTCCCATAGCTATCATTCTTTGTGACTGAAATGTCATGGCAGCCATAGACTGTGTCGTTGAAGTTTCAGTTTTGACTGCAAACAACTGCAAATCATCTACTGAGATGGATGAGGAAGTCATTGCAGAGATACCCCAAGAAAACAAAGCTGAAAGGCATCATAACGTTGTGGCCTCAAAAGCCTACCCCTAGTGGTGAGAAGGCCAAGGTCTCCCGAAACCCTTCTCCACATTCTACATTGTGCAGAACAAACCTAGAGCAGGGAGAACAACAACATAACTAGGAAAAACAGAGGTTTATCAATTGATGACAAATCCAGAGCATGGATGCAGAGCAAGCGGGTTAGGGTCGATTGTTCTAGTACATGGGTCCATGAGTAATCCATGGAAGAAAGCACTGGATAGTTAATGGGTATAATACCTGCAAGCTCTGGCTGTCCTGCATATTGGTTTGTTTTCTGGTAAAAGCTCTCTGCTAATTGTTCAGAGGTAGCTCTCATTTCCATAATATGCGTTAATGCCACATTCTTTGGCTTTGGTACTAATATTGGGGTTTTTCTTTTTTTAATTAGGAGAATTGGTAAACTTGTTGTCAGGTAATATTCCAGTTTTCCAGGCAGTGTTTTATATTACAGGTTTTGTGATAGTATCATGCTATTTTATTGGTCAAAGTTCCTCTGTGCTTCAATATTTGTCACAAAATAATAGTTGAAATTAATTTAAACACCAAATTCAATTCAACAGGGACTTAAGTTTAAAATCTCAGTAACCCTAAAAGCACCCAAATCCCACACTAGTTGACTCAATAATAATGGATACCACCAATCTGACGGGACTTAAATCAAGAATGGAAACCAGAATGCGTAGCCTAAAGATAAAAACACAAATCCTAGACCTAAACAGATAGAATGAGGACCTATAAAAATATTTTAAAGAGTTTGTCACACATGCCAAAGCATCGCGCTATAACAAAAGTATCCTTCCAGGCAAAACAATTGCCTCTGAGAGAAAAAAAACCATGATATTTGATGGTGCTGCCCAGGTTCGAACTGGGGACCTTCAGTGTGTAAGACTGACGTGATAACCGACTACACCACAGCACCTGAATATGTCAAGGAGGTTTTGCAACATACACTTTTCTTTCTTCCAAGACTACCGTCTCATTATTCTTCATTAAGCCAAACCGCATGCACTCCAGGATGCTATATTTCATTAATTTGACAAAATAGATTTTAATACCACATTCCAGGAAATGCAGTGTTATCTTTTTTATTAACTTCGACAAAATAGTTATTTAATGCTGCATTCCTGGAAGGGCACGGTGTGGTTATATTTTATTAATTTGATGAAATAGATTTTTGATAATGAATTTCAGGAAAGGCATGGTTAGCCCGGATAATTGACGAAGGTTACAATTTCAGTCTTAGAATAAATCTAGAAAATTTTTGAAATTTTGGTTATAGCTATCAAGCTTCAGGATTTTTTGTGTATAAGAGGTTCTTGATGACGCTGAATCCATTTCCATCATAAAAAACAATTCAAAAACTTAAGGATTGAATTTCTTGAAAAAAAAATTGATTGGATTCCAACTAGAATTTCACCATCAAAGAGAAATTTTGGCTTTTCCTTAGACAACACCAATTGAATATAATAAATTCCCAGCACAAAACTATTGATTTTAATATTGTGCAAAACTAGTCTAGATGACTTAAAACTTGGAAAATGTAATTCCTACTTGTTTCAGTTGTGACTTTCTATGTAAGGAGTATGTTCTTATTGTGTAGGCGTTGGCTATATCTATAAGTTTCTAGTTTGGTGTGTAGTTGAGATATCCTCTCAACTAATTGATTGTGTGTCCAAGATTGTTTTCCTATCTTGAGACAACAATTCTTGTATGTATGTAATATCATAATTGATCAATGAAGATAGCGTGCATGCTCAAAATGTAGGGCTTACTGAGGAGCAATACTATACCACGTGAGTTCATATTGGGAGATATTTATTGAGGAAAAAAGACATGATATATTGGGGGATATATATGGGCTAAAGGTTTTTTATATTGGTAGGTATAAAAAATGAGCTCAAAGTTAATAAAGGAATAAAAAGAGGTATAAAAAATGTTTATGAAAAAATAGATACCTACAATATCTAGTGAAAGTAAAGGTTTTTTAAATTGAGAATGTGTATTTGGTTCATATTGGTAGGGGGTTAAATAATGTGATTTTTAAAGGTATTTTCCAATATGTAGTCAAATTAAGGGTATTGTTTAATATGCCATGAACACACGTGATATGTCAGTGGTTCATTGAGTGAAGCCCTTGTGGTATCAGAACCCGTTTGGACTTAGGCCTTGGCCCTTCTGGGTCGAGGGAAATAAAGACTTGTTTGTGAATAATTTGTCGTTCTTCATGGTTGGAGTTGTCGAATCCATCCTTTGACCATTGGTGTCCCACGCATCCACCTTGTTTTGCATTGAATGTGATGTCTGGGTGGAGGTGTATTGGAACACTAGTGTTGCTACTCGTGCCCATCACTTGAATGGGTGTATTGCATTTGACCTTGGTGTTGCTGTTATTTTATTGAGGCTGATTTGTGGCAAGAGAGGTCAAATTGTTTGAGGACCGAGGAAATTATTTCGGTTGCAAAGTTTACTGCTACGTTCAAGTTGTGCTTGTTTTCGACCAAGTCACTCAAAAAATCAATTTTGTCGATCGCTTTGGCTGCCCAGGAAGGGGTTCAAATTATGAACCAGGTCAAAACTTTGGTGGTCTCCGGCACAGGTCTTTGGTAGAATTGGGCACAAGTCGGCTTCAATGGGGATGAGTCTCTTCTTTGAGAATTTCCCTCAAACATATTTGACATTGTCTGTGTATTAATGGATTTTATGGGGTTGGTTTAGGATTTATTCGAGATAGATTAGGTGCATACGGGAAAAGAATTTTGGGAAGTGGCACTGAATATGTGCAAAGCAATGACATGGTGAAGTGTCGATCTGAGAGCCAATCTGTTGGGATCTATGCAACTACATGGTGAAGCGCCATAACCATCTTCGAATTGCTCAGTTTCACCAACATTAGGCAGA
Source organism: Pinus albicaulis (assembly GCA_034641835.2). Taxonomy (NCBI): domain Eukaryota; kingdom Viridiplantae; phylum Streptophyta; class Pinopsida; order Pinales; family Pinaceae; genus Pinus; species Pinus albicaulis. Next base: position 2,068,815,493 of record CM076575.1, on the reverse strand, counting down.
TAAACTAGATATCTTTATGTTTGCGCTCCAATACATGATGAATGAATATCTAGGGATTGAAGAAAGAGAAAATGCGCGCGACAATTGGGAAATTTGGTTTGACAGGAAAAGGTGTTGATTCATAATTTATCTGATGGACAGAGGAGTCACGTGATTTTTGCATGGCTTGCTTGGAGATTACCTCTGGCAGTGATCGAGACTCGACCATGGAGGAGGCCAAAGTCTCATAGATATTTTTTGCAATGTGTTTTGAACTGTGATCACGGTGAATGATTTTCTGTCAATGGTTTATCTTCCCGCGATTTGTTGTTGCCTATTGGCGAGGAAGAAGGTCTCTTGGGCAAGACCCAGATCAGGATGGAGGCCAACAAGGTTTTCCGCATTAGTCTAAAACAACGCCGGCATTTTCACTCTACTCTGAATAGCAGAGAGTCTCACCCGAGGCATGCCATGACCTTACTAATATTAGGATCAAATCAGGTATCAATCAAGCATAACATATAGAATAAAACAGATAGAACTGGGTGCTCCAAATAGGTATAAATACTCTGCAAATGATAATACTCATGAACGTATTCAGGACTAAAAACAAAATTTAAAGTAACCCACGCATTCAACTGAATCATAAACACATTACAACACTCGAGACATCAAACCTAGATCATAGTATGTTGCATTAACAAAAGAGACAGTTACATTGCTCCTCAGAGCGATCCTGGCAGAACGGATTACAATATTATCACATATAATAGAACAAAACGAATAGAGAAAACAGAGCAAACAAAGTGAACAGAGCTCTCCTACAACTCCCTTCCTCTGATCCCTACTGTGCCAACCTCCTATCTTCGCTGGCTGACTACCTATTTGTTCATTTGCCGACGTGACTGTTAGTTCTCCCTTCCTTTTCGCTCTACTGTTTGCCGCATCTCCCTAATTACTGGGAGTACTCTGTTTGTTCTTTGTTGCTTCCTCCTACCATCTGTGCCTATTTCTGCAACAGTCGTGCCACCTGCACTACAGCTCTTCGCAACCGTGACAGCTCTCTGTCTACTGTGGTTATGCTCTGCCACCTGTTATCCGTAACTCAAAACCGTTTTATTTCAAAACAAGGGCCCCAACAGGCCCCGACCACATACTATTGACTCGTCCCGAGTCAATTGTTTTCTGCTACATTGGTCTTCATCGGTCCGCTTGCCTCTGTGGCCAGTCCTGTCTTCTCCTTTTCCTCTTCTTGTCCAAACAAGGGCCCCAACTCGGGAACCTTTGCCAACGCGGATGCTTTGAGTTCTTTGAAGCCGACAATGGCTTTTTGCCATCCCTGCATGAGCAGGACTGTCTTCGTGGTGACTCGTTCTGCTTCTTTTTCCCCTGAGACGGTCGATAGCTTACCGAATACGTCAAGTTAATCTTACTATCGGCCTCCACGGCCATTTGCTGCATTGTTTGGGTAGTAAGATTGATAAGGCTACCTTAGCTCCTGGAGGGCCTGTTTGGCTGTTACTGAATGTTTCTCAATTCGTTGTATCTTGCCCTCCAGCTCTTCTGCTTGGTTGTACAATTGGTCAAGCCCATCGGGCTCTGTGGCCTCTTGAATCTCCTTCAACACCTACTGTAGTTGTGCAAAAATCGGTTGTGATTTCAAAGTCAACGAGGTTGAACACTCATGTAGATTTTTCAGAAGGTCGTATGCTTCCTTCATCGTGGTGCTTAGAGTTTCCTGCATCACGATTATTTGGTTCTGTCTTTCTGTTATTTTCTCTGTGTAGATGACCGCTGGATCTAGTAGCGCGGGCCTGGTCGCTAGTGCTACTTTCAGTTCCTGATGCTGTTGGTTGATATTCCAACATGCTATTCTGACGTGAAGGGACTGCCCGACTGGGTCACTATCTGATAGGTCGACCGATATCTGATCGTTGTGAGCTGTTACTGTGGGCCAGATATCCCTAAAAATATGTGTCACCATTTCTATTTGGTTCTACAAATTGTCTTTCTCTTTCTTTAACTGCATGCGCTCTTTAGTAAGCGCGATGATCTGTATCTGTTGCTGTTCAAATTTTTGCTGGAGATCGGTGTGGAGACCTTCAACCTATTGTACTACCCGCTGAATAAGACTGTACAACTACGCTGCTCCCTGGGTTTGCATGCTCTCAACCCCGGTCGTATCTTGATTTGGTGGTCTTTCTTGGAGTGGTTGACCGCTTGCAATGCACCTGACTAAGTGTTCCTGAGGTGATTGAGGCTGTGTCGGTTGCGGCAGCGGGTTATCAAGGTTACCCATGCTTGGAGTGGGCTGCATCCGGTGGAGTATCAAATTTGCTTGCTGAAACGGGTTCAGCTCTTTAGGCGAGGGTGTTGTATCTGCAGTAAAAGATCCCCCTCGACTTAAAAGGTCCTGAAATGTGACCTATTCAACCAGGGGTTGGTTAACCTTGGGTACCAATGTTGTACTGGAGTTAACTTCTACCTCATTGTTTCCATTTGTTTTACCCTTTGCTCTAACTGGGTCTGAGATGGTGGCTGATGTGGATGGAGTTCGGGTTGAATGGTTTTTGGAGGTGAATGATGTGTGGGCCAATGAATGGTGAGTGCGAGGTGGAGATATACGAATATTTAAAAATCAATAGGGGTTGAACATAGGTATCTCCTGAGTTACCTGGGGTCCTGTCACTAGTTCTTCCTAGATTGGATCTCCCGTGTCCATTGGTTGCATTTGATCCTTCCCAGTGAGATCAACAACCTAGCTAGACACTGTAATTTTTTCCTTCTTGGCCTTTGGTGTAGCTACGGGTGGCTTGGAGGCTTTACTCTTTTTGATAGGAACTGTGGTTATTGCCGGTGGTGAATTAAACAAGTTAAGCGGTATGGTCGTGACTATGGGGGATGTGATGGAAGAATATGTAGAGTTGGAGGCTTGAAAATCTGTGAAAGTCGGAAACAATGGAGAATCACTGGTTAGAGTTTGCATTACTCGGTTAAAGATTTGTACCTTTGTGTTCAGCTCCTCGATGATTGGTGTCAGCTACAATCACGAAACTCTGGCCATTGTTTCATCCGACGTTTCCCCTGGCAATGGATTTGGCAACATGCCATCAAATGAATAGAAATAGACCCCGCTTCTGACCTCCATTCCCACCCCTGGCCAGGAACACACTTCAGTGTGGAAAGATTTCTCATCGATTTGAAACTTCAACGGTTTCATTTTGAAGGTCGATTCTGACACACATGTTGGTTTGATGTGGGTTTGCCTGTGGCTGACTCCAAACCATATCTGCACAGAGTAATCGTCTAGCAAGCTCTTTGGGATTCTTTGCTGAGTCATCGCCACATCGACCATTTTTCCGTACCATAACTTGAATGCCTCTTCGTTCACCTCCTTGGTGCTGGGGTTCCCTGACGCCTTCCAAGGTGTGAATTTTATTGCTAACGGTTGACCTGTTGTCATTTCCATAGGCTGTATGATTCCTGGGAATGTCCATTTCCACATCGCCAACGCCATGATAAGATAACCATAGATGAACCCAGTGGCTCTCTTGTAGTTATCCTCACAAGCTTAAAATAGCTCATTAAGTAAAAATGAACACCAATTTAATTGCCCCCCCTAGATACAGTGCTCCGCAACTGAGATGGTATCAAACGTACACTCACCTTTTGTGTAATGTCTCATGGTTTTACTCGCAATCAGATAACAGGCGAATTTGACTACTGGCTTGTCTATAAGGTCTATCTTTGCCCCTTTTCCTCCTCTCTTGGTGTCATACTTCTTGTAGTAATTGCCATCTCCTGCCTTCTTCGCCCTCTTTAACACATTTTGGAACGCCGTGGAGACGTCTCTACCTTCTTGTGATAGCCCTGTCAACCTGTGAATATATTCTGCGTAAATTGGTATTTATTTTCCCAACCACAACGACCCATTGTGGATCCTACTCAACAGGAACTTTGTGCACTGCATTGTAGCCCCTGTGGTGCCGAACAATGGAAGATTTTTGAGGTTCAGTATGGTTGATTATTGGACACCTCTGATGTCTGGGAGTACTCTTGTTGCTTCTTGTCCTGCTTCGGTGGCATAATTTTCCATATAGACTTGTTTCTTCATCGCTGGGAATTGGAAAGAATCTGTCAGGTCGGTGTTGATCAATGACGCGCTATCATATTTCCCCACCAGTGACTCCATCTTCTAGATTCTCTTGTCGAGCTCCTGCTCGATGACTGCTGGCGCTACCTTGGTCATTTTTTATCTTCTCTGGTACACTTGCAAAGCTACTCCTTTTATTTCCTTGTAAATTCCTGCATTTGGATACTCCCTCTGGACTTATTCTGATGAAGTTTATGTTGTTGTTTCTGGTTCTAATTCGGACTTCTCTGGCATTCTCGTGCTTTATTTCATGCAAGTTATGTAAGTAACCGACACGCATGAGGTTGATAACACCCCATAACTAATTAATTTTCCCTACCTTTCCCCGTGGCTATAATCGTGTGATTAGTTACCGGGATGAGGTGGGTTCTGACAAAGTTGACTGTGACTTCGGGAGTTGGGCAGACATGATGGGTATTGATTATGGCCTATTATGGAAAATTTATTGCGGTATGGACGATGCTAATTATGGCAATTACTTCTCAAACCTTAGTAATCCTACAAACTGACATGGGTACTATGAGTCATGATGATGGAATGATGTTCGACATGCTTGTTCTCTGACATGGATGACACGCTAGACACTAACACGCTGGACACTACCCTCCCCCCGGCCACAATCAGTTGCGTTGCGGTCTCCGCATCGCAACTTTGAGTTTTTTCTGTGCTTGGAATTTTCTTTATTGGGATTTCTATCTAAGCTCTTCTCAGGTGCGAGAGAGTTATTGACTCTATCTATTCTAATTTACCCTACTGACTCCTCTCGATTGCGAGATTTATTGAAAATTGAAATGTAGTACTTACTCGTGATAGGGCTTCAGGCGTGCACCATTCACCCATCATGGTAGTATCTAGTCATCCAGTTGTGCTAACTGAACTGCTCCTGAATCTTTGATTTCTATGACGTGTTACGATCCCAGCTAATGCATTCTAAGCTTACCTAGGAACTTCTGGAACTTGATATCATAAAGTAAAACTTTTCCGCCGACCATAAATGTTTTGCGCTTGATATGGCGGTTGTGCCAATCTTTTTGTCTCTCCTTCTAGACAGTTTGGTGGAATTCTGCTAGAAACCTGTCTTCTTCCAGCTCTTGTAGTTCTTACAATCGTTCTTTCAGCGAGTCTTCCTCTAATAATTGAAGTGACGTTGCAATTAAGAGGCTCGGTATTACAAACTCAGCCGGTACTACTACTTCCCTTCAGTGCACCAGCTGGAATGAGGTATGGTTGTTTAGTCTTTTGACAGTTGTTCTGTACGCCCACAGAGTTGTTGGTATACGTTCGTCCCAGTCATCTCGTTCAGTGTTGTAAATGTTCGTTAAACCCTTTTACAAAATCTTATTGAATGCTTCTACTGTACCATTAGCTTGTGGATGGTAAGGACTGCTTTTATGATGTTGTACCATGAAGTTTTCTAGCAAAGATCTAATTGTGGCATTGATGAAATGCATACCTTGATCGCTTGTCAGACTTCTCAGGTAGCCAAACCTACTGATGATATTTTCAAATATGAATCGAGCTGTTGTTTCGGCTGTGCAATCATTCACTAGTAGCGCCTCTGCCCACCTTGTCAAATAGTCTGTTGCAGTTATGATATACCTGGCCTGTGAGTGCCTTGCGACAGGTGCAATAGGGCCTATAAAATCAGCTGCCCATTTCTCAAATGGCTGCAGTACCTTTACCGGATGAAGTGGGAGCTCGTCCCTATGTGATGGACGTCCCGTCCTCTGACATACATCGCATTTTTTTACAAATGCCTTACTATCCATGTGTACTATCAGCCACCATAAGCCTGCCTGCAGTATTTTCCTTGCCGTAAGTTTTGCTCCGACATGCCCTCCCGCAACTCCACAGTGGCATGTCCACAGTATGCCTTCCCTCTCATGATCCAGGACGCACCTTCGCAAAATTTGGTCTAACCCCATATTATACAGGTGTCCTACTATTAGTTGATACTTTGCTGCTTGGACTACTAAATGTCTTTTCTTGGTTGCTGTATATTCATCTGGGCACTATCCTGTTGTCAGATAGGTTGTTATCTGGTCTAAGTAGTCTGGGATGGCTTCTACTCTAAAAAGATCAGCATCCGACAGCTGATCATCCAAAGACCCTCCGTTTTCTCCGTTTTCTAGCCTTGACAAGTGGTTAGGCCCCACATTCAGTCTCTTGGGTTTCACTATCACCTCAAAGGTGAACTCCTGAAAGAGTAGGAGCCATCTGCAGATTCTTCCCTCCAAGATCGGTTTGTTAACTAGGTACTTTAAAGCTAAATGGTCTGTGAAAAACTTAAACATACCTCTTAGTAGGTAGTGGTGGAACTTTTGAAGGGAATATACCATTGCTAATGCTTCGTGCTCTGTTGTGGTGTAGTTCCTTTCCGCTGTTGATAACTTACGACTTGCAAAATTTCTGGGTGATCAATTGAAGTGTCTACTGGTTGAGCCAGAACTGCTCCAAGTGTGATACTGGAAGCATCAATGTGGACATGAAATTTCTTGTCCCAGTTAGGGTGGACCAGTATTGGCGCACTTGCCAACCTTTCTTTCAAGGTATTCAGGGTTGTCTTACAATTTTCTGTCCAAATGAATTGCTATGATTTCTGCAACAAATTTTCTAATGGGGTTGTTATCTTCCCATAGTTGTGGATGAATCACCTATAGTAGCCTGTGTGGCCTAGCAGCGATCTTAGTTGCTTCACAGTTTCTGGCACCTCCATGTTAATTATAACTGCCACCTTTGTTGGATCAACGCAAACCCCATGTTTGCATACAACGTGTCCTAGCAGTGTTCCAAAAGGCACTGCAAAGATGCACTCATTGAGGTTTAATGAAATCTGGAGTTGCCTACATCTGTCAAACATTATCCTCAATAACATTTCATAGTCCTTTAACAAGATGTAGATAGTCCAGTCATCCATATAGACTTCTAGGAATTTGTGGATGTATTCTCGAAACGCTGCTATCACAATTCGTGAAAATACTGCTAGCGCATTTTTCAACCCGAATGGCATTACATGATATGCAAATGAACCCCATTCGGTAGTGAAAGTTGTCTTCTTCTTATCTTCTTCAGCTATCCTTACCTGATGGTATCCTGAAAATCCATCTGTAAAGGAATAAGCCTCATTCCCCGCAACATTGTTGAGAACTTCGTCACTGAACGAAGTAGGGAACGGGTCATGTATGCACGCATTATTCAAGCTCCTATAGTCAACACAGACTCGAATTTCAGACTTATACTTTTTAATTTGTATGACTATAGGACTTACCCATTCCGCTTCTTCCATCGGGAATATCAACCCTGCCTTTAGCATCTTGGCAATCTCTGCCTTGACCTTCTCTTTCACTCTTGGATTCAGACAATAGGGTTTGTGCTTGACTGGTCTTGCGTTGGGCTTCAAAATTATACGCATCTCCCCCATGTATCCTTTTATTCCTTTAAACGCTGCTACTGAAGATGGGAACAGGTATTCATATTCTTTTAGCAGATTGAATATCTCCTTAGTCATCTCGACATCCCAATAATCACCAATTGACGCAAGTTGGGCTTTTCCTCTATCCCAATGTTCATTTTCTTGGTATTTAGTGGTAGCAGATGAATTCCTTCTGTTGTTGGGTCTTCTTTAATATCCTGCTCCCCCTCATTTTCCTCGAAATATAGATGTCTGAGACCTTCTAGATCATCATCATCCATCTCGCTGTTTATCTTTTTGCATGCTACTGACTGTCTGATGCCTTGGTTTGGGAGCGGTTGCTCTTCCTCCTCCTGAGTCTCCGGGAAGAACAATACCTTTTTAATGGCCTATAATACTTGGGTGACTGGTTCTGTTTTTCCTTCAAACGAGAAGCATTGTGTAAATTTATCCGCAACTTCTTGCCAAGTATTGGTTCCTCTTTTCCTTTCTTCAGTTAGGTACCAAGCCTGTGGAATCAAATCCAGTGAATGTATAAACTTGTGTACCCACAGTTCTCCCGGGTATCCTGCATTTTTCCATTGATCCTCACAATCTTTCAAATGTTTTCTGGTGTCTGAGTCCCCTCGATATTTTTCTGTGAAGTGTGGTCCTTCTTCTTCTTTGAACCTGGATTTCAATGCTCCCACAAATTTGTCCCATCGAGACAGTGAGTTGCAGTGGTTACTCCACCACCTTGCTGATGTGGATTGTAAAGCCATATCCATGAGTGGGACCCTATAGTCCGTTGGTACCTTATCTTCTATTCTGGCAATAAAAATGTTTACAGCGTTCATATTTGACAAAGTTGGATAATCTCTTACCTCAGTCCCGATCCAATTGATCCTTCCAATGGTGGCACATCTTATTGTATTAGTCCCATACCCCTCTTGCTGCCAATCATCCCAGGCTATCTCTGAGCCTAAGTCTGAGCTTTGAATACTTCTCCAACTCACAGATCCCCCTGCTATCGGGTTGATATAATCTTCCCTTTTCCTTGCAGTCATTTGATAAAGATGATCAAGAAGCTGGGCATATTCTCTGTTGTCAACGAACTATGTGCATCGGGGACCTTGATACAGGTCGAGTGGCTAGGTGACCTTGACCTCCCCATCTTCGAAGATAATCAGTTCCTTCTTTAAATCTATTACTGCATAGTTTTCGAAAGCCCAGTCGATCCCCATTAATGATGGATAGGGATCTTTATCCCCCATGATGTTTATCACCTCGAAGTCCGTGTATGTCTTTACCCCTGCAACATCGACTTCTACCTCCTCCAGTCTACCTATGGGCACAATTCAGTACTAGTTTGCCATATGGAGTTTAATTGGTGAGTATGTCAGCCTCGGTTTTCCCAATGCTTCCCACGTCTTCCTTGGAAAAATATTGACGTTTGACCCTAGGTCAAGCATTGTGTCCTTAATTTGGAATCCCGCAACTTGAGTGTTTACCCAGAATTCTTTCCCTGTCCTTCTCTTATTTCTTTTCACTCTGTGTATATATTTTTGTGTTGCTTCATTTGACTCCCCTGGTCCTGTGGTCTCCTGCACCACCATTTCCAGGTCTTCTTTAACTGTTCCAACATTGGCGCGTTGGTAACAACCTTTAGAAATAGACGGAACCATTCTTCAATCATAGTACTTATACTAGCTTGGTTCTCCTTACCTTCCTTGGCCTGTGACAACTCAATGCCTTTACTTCCCCCAAGTTGGGAAAATGTTTCCACTACTTCTTTAAAGTATTGCTTTTGTTTTTCTGGCTTGAACATCGGCTTTGGCGATGCTAGCCTCATCAATTTTATCGGGTCTGTCGTCTGTGCATCTTGCCCGGTTTTTTTTCCTCCTCGCGTCACTATGGCGATGTTCTGCATAGCTTGAGTCTCTGTTATTCTTGGCTCTGCGTTCACTAGATTTGTTTCTCTTTTTCTGGCTCTTTCTTCCCATATTTTAATGAGCTCTGGATAGTCTTTTGTTGCGTGCGTGTTAACTCTGCACTGAGAGCACCAGGGTCTTCTAGGAAGTGGACATTCCCTAGCCATGTGACCTTCTTGGTCACAGTTGTAACATTGTACTGGCCCTCTTCCTCCAGCTCGACCTCCTCTCATGCCTCCCCCTCGTCCCCTGGGAGCCTCATTCACTCTATATGAAGGCCTGTCCAATCGTTCCACTAATGCATCCAGATCCCTACACTGCTATGTGCTATGCATTGCAGAAGAAGAAAACTCACAGTATATGTTGTTCAGAACGTTGGAGTATTTATGCAATATTGGGCATAAACAGGGTGGATGACCCATGCTTTTGCATATCTCACAATATTCAGTTGCGGCTTGATTTTGTTGTGCGGGGAATCCCATGTACTGATGTTGCAGCGGATATAATCCCTTAGTGTTTATTTGTACAACTCCTCCTACTGGCGGAGCTCCCTGTGCCCCTACTGCCGATGTCCCCACATTCTAGCCCCGTAGCCTTGGACATTCGGTTACCACGTGTCCCTCCATTAGACAGTACGTACACCATACATTTGGTCTGGTTGGCCGCATTGGTTGAATTTCTTTCAAAATTTCTGTTAGGCTAGTTATCTGGTGTTGTAACCCTAATATGGAAGGGTCTTGCACAGATGCACCTCCTTTAAATTCTTGTGGATAGCCCACCATGGCCTATATCTTCATAGCTTGCTCCAATGCATCTTGTAACATCTCGATCTTCTGTTGTGTTAGCGGAGTTCTTGTTAATGGAAGAAGGGCCTTGATGAACCAATCTCTCTGATGGTTCAGGTCGATTTGATAACTCAGTTTTCTAATTACATCCTTGAATCTCCTCATTAGATCCCATGCAGTTTCCCCCTCTCGCTGCTTGATCTCCCACATCTATGACAGACCCTGCTGATCTGTTTGGGGTAATTTGAATTCCTTAACGAAATCTCTCTTTACATCGTCTATCGCTGGGTTCTGATGAGCTTCAGACCACTTAATAAACCAGCGTAGAGCTCTCTCCGTGAGATTAGTTTGAAATTTGATCAACTTACCTACCTTTGGTGTCTGTCGAGCCCTCCATATGGCCTCGTAGAGGTACCAGTGTTGTTCCACATCATCATTACCCCTCCCAGAGAACTCTGGGTATTGGGTAAATGATCCCACCATGCTTTCTTGCGTGGGTGTAACTAGAATAAAACCCTTGGCTCCCGGTTGTGAAATGGTATTACTAGCACTACTGCTAGTGTGTATTACTGATGTAGACTGAACACTATTCAACTTGTTTAATTCCCGTAACTTAACAAAAATTTCACCTAGTGGCTGATAGAGTACCAGGGGAAGGTCGGGACTAGAGCTACTTGAACTTTGGGGAATAGAGTTACCTTGTGTTATTGGTGTCGGCCCCTCTCAGAACAGTTTCTCCATCGCAACATGCAACTCCACATCGGACATCTCCATGGGGCGCGTGTCATATCCGTCGTACTTATTTCCCTTCTTTTTTTGGGCTGGGCTCCTATACACCTTTCGCACTTCCTTGATGGTCCCTCCTATATCTTGGGAACCCATCTGACCTTCCATCTCCTTTTTCATTTGAGGTGCCTTCTCCTTGTCGTTTCTACTACTTCCTGCTTCTCCAACTCCTTCATCACCCTTTCCCGCCACTTCTCAGCGATTTGCACCCTCCGATGTGCTCGTTGTTCCCTCAACCTACTGGAGGTCTCGACATCCATGTCTTATTCCCCTCTCCAACGTAGCATCTCTCCCTCAGCTCCTTCCTCCAGTACTGGAGGTTTAAGTCTCCATCTCATGTTTTTGAAACTCCATCAATCCTTCGTCTACCATCAAGGCTTTGATCCATAGAGGGATCTCCTTCAACAGCTCTCCGTGCAACCCTGATCTGAATATGTCCTCCACTTTCGAGAAAGACATTTTCACTCTACTCCAAAGAGCAGAGAGTCTCACCCGAGCGTGTTGTGACCTTACTAAGATTAGGATCAAATCAGGTATCGATCAAGCATAACATATAGAATAAAACAGACATAACTGGGTGCTCCAAATAGGTATAAATACTCCGAAAATGATAATACTCATGAATGTATTCATGACTAAAAACAAAATTTAAAGTAACCCATGCATTCAACTAAATCATAAACACATTATAGAACTCATGACATCAAACCCAGATCATAGTATGTGGCATTAACAGAAGAGACAATTACATTTCTCCTCAGAACGATCCTAGCAGAACGGATTACAAGATTATCACATATGATAGAACATAATGAACATATAAAATAGAACGAATAGAGCGAACAAAGCTCTCCTACGACTCCCTTCCTCTGATCCCTACTATGCCAACCTCCTGTCTCTACTGGGCAACTGCCTATTGGTGTGGAAGCCATAGAAGAGCATAATTGATAAGAGGTGTTTTAAGATGCTTTTGAGTGTGCATCATTTTGGTATTATATTCCTATAGAAAGCCATGCCACTAAGGAGACAAATCAAAGTGGTAGTGAAGTCGATCCCTCCTATGTCCTACCCCCTACACTTGGTTCTGGATGGATGACGGGACAGAAGGTGGTTCTTATGGGATAGCTGGACGGATGGAAGCGATAGCCTCATACGCGAGCACTCTGGCCACATCCGGTTCGATTGGAGCTGGGAGAGAGGCCCAGAACCTTCATTTACTTATAATTTCGCTTTGACTTCTTTATGGGTGTTAGCCGATCCTCTTATATCTATCTCTTTGATTCTTTTTCCATAAAGACTGGTCTGGAGCTCTGCTCAGGTAAGTACTATGGAGTGGAGTGGAGTGGAGTGGAGTGGAGTCGTGTTTTGTTCCTTTGCTAATGCGACTGTCAGTTCTCCCTTCCTTTCCGCTCTGCTGTTTTCCGCATCTCCCTGATTACTGGGAGTACTTTGGTTGTTGTCTGTTACTTCCTCTTGCCATCTGTGCCTATTTCCGCAACAGCCGCACCACCTGCTCTTCAGCGCTTCGCAACTGTGACAACTCTTTGTCTACCGTGGTTGCGCTCTGCCACCTGTTATCTATAACTCAAAACTATTTTATTTCAAAACAAGGGCCCCAACATTGCCATAGCTAGGGGTATTCTGCCAAAGAAATTTGCAGAAAATGTAAATATGGGGATTTCCTTTGTTGTGTTCATGTTGATGCTTAACTAAGCGTATGGAAGAATATTTATGCATTTGCATTAGTTAATGGATCTCAGTGCTCCCTGACATGATGTCATGTTGCCATTGCTTAATTTTTATTTAAGAGTTCTCATGTGAGCTAATGTAAATATGGTTGAATGAATTGATTTATTTATTGTGACATTTAGTTTGGCCAACTATTGTCAGGAGTTCAAGTCTCTGTTGGAATTTTCCATTCCAACAATAGACAAATTTATTTGCAGGAATGATTAACCACCAGATATAATGAAGACATGGCACTGAAGATGGCAACGTCAGAGATTGGAGGATGATGGATTGTGTGATTTAGTGTGAGTTTGTGGGATAGACTCACTAGCATGTTGTATTATGAGTCATACATTTTAATTGTAAGCAATTCTAGGATATTTTGTAGTGGTATTTGTAAAGTATGTACCTGGTAACTCCAAGAGTTGGAGTTGAGTTGTAAGCCTTATAAGGCATGTGTATCCCCATAAATTTCATGGTAATATTAAAACCACTTTGTAGTTGTAGGTTTGTGGTCAGCTAGAAACCACTTTGTAGTGTCGGTTTGTGGAAACACAAAAACCACGTGTGAGAGTGAAGTGGACAAGGATTCCTGTAGGCATGGTTTAGGGTCAGCCAACAAAAACCTTGGCATGGTTGAGGGTGAGCCGATGAAACTTTGGGCTTGGTTAAGTTGGGTCTATGGTGATCCTTGGTGGCTGAATTGAATGCCTTGGTGGAAGATTTGAGCCTTCGTGGCTGAATTGAGTGCCTTGGTGGTTGCGTTGAGCCTTGGTGGTTGTGTTGAGCCTTCATGGATGAATTGAGTGCCTTGGTGGTAGTGTTGAGCCTTGGTGGTTGAGTTGAGCTTTGGTGGCTGAGAGCCCTTGTTGGCATGGTTGAGGGTAATCTGATTGTTAGTCATCAGTATTTTTCACTATCTGTAGATGACTAGATTGGTTCAAGATTTCCGAAAACAACATTCCTTGAAATATTGTGAGTTTCAGAAATCTCACTGACTTCATTATCCTTATAGAAAATTTTTCACTATTATATCAACTTGCCATTCCATGGCCACCCTGTCACTCCTAAAAACTCCTTATGGGCTTCTACCTATCATTTTCAACCTCTTTCCCTGCCTATAGCCTCATTGCCTCATTTTTTCCCCTGTCAATGAACTCCACCTTCCCTCTAAGGTTTCCTATAGCTAACTCATTCCCATGTTCCCCAGGTTCCTCAAGCATTGATGGTCTCAAAACTATCTCTGTAGGCTATTTAGATAAATCAAGTACATTGGATTTTGGATCTTCAATACAACACTTTTGACAATACTTTGTTTTTCACTTAAAGCCTCCAAGCCAATTTACATTCAAAGACTAGGTCAAAGGACCCTCCCACTAGGTCATTAGGGTTTCACATGTTTTAAGGTTGTCTTTGGATGTTTTAGGCACTGCTTTTCCTTTGCTAGAATCTGGCTCAGATGTAATAGAATGCCAAGACATGGTTATTCAAGAAGGACCTAAAATATTTCCAAAGAAGACTATCCCTTCAGTTCGGAGTCTGCACATGAGGAAAATGGACAAACTTTGGCACTTCTGTAGAAGTGTTGAAAGGTCTATCAGCAGAAAGTACTGATAAGGTAGGTGGGCTGCTCCTAAATGAAGACAACTTGCAACAAGGAGAAGAGGAAACACTTGTTCTTGTCGATGATTAGAGTTTATGAGCTTGATGGTCCAGTTGAGTGCCAAAACAGTGATCAATTGCAGAAATGACATGGAGGAGACACACAAAGCCAAACATGAAAAAAACATATTAGAGAATATATTGAAGAGATAGGGAAAAAGGTGAGGAGAGTTGGACATAAATGAATGAACTTGAAAGGGCTATAGAGAACTTATAAGACAACACTGATGATTGTTGTAAAGCACTCTAGACACCTAGGGTTTTGGGAAAGTGCCCAGAGAAAGTGAAATGATGATTTTAACTCCATGATGGAAGCAAGAAAGGATTTTGAAGATGTCACTATGTGATCAGATCCCAAACTTGTAAAAAATGAGCTTGTCATGCCTAAATGAGCAAAAGATGAGTTGAGCTCTAAGGTGGGAACAAAAGAGGTTTTTGAAGATGCTGCTATATGACCAAATCCTAAAGTTTCCAAACTGAACTTGCCATGCCTCAAGGAGTAAAAGCAAAGCCAAGTTAATGTTTTCAGTCACCTGCAAGAAAAATGTCAAAAAATATTAGTGAGAAAGTGAAATAGACTTAAAACATTAGTGTTAGGGTCCCATGATTTGGCCGATTGGTGAGCCAAATAACGATGTAACATCAAACCAAGCTTTGGAGCCCGAGGACCTAGCCTTCCTGGACTCAGAGAGGGCTCTCTCTCTTATATGTAAAAGATATCGGTGTGTTTGCTTATTGTTTCTGATTTTAGGCTAGTTATGAAGTAAGTTTTTGATTTTTTGTTTTTAAGTTTGTGAGGGATGAAACTGATCAAAGATATAAAACAGGTAACAAGAAGTCAGACCAACTGGGCTATGGGGTCAAAAAGGTCAAGGAAGCTATCAGATGATGATACAAGGCTGCTGTAGGGCCGATTTGATTCAAGGTAGAAAGGATCTTTGGGAAAAATGGAGTAAATGGACATCAAGTTTGTGAATAAAAAAGAGTTTCAAGCATCACTGGTTTAATAGATAACATAAACATGGTAAAGAAAACCCTTAATCATGCAACATGTAACTATAAACTAATCAACACATTGAAACAAACATTCCAGCCATGCATAGAAGTATAAGACCCTCTAACTTCGGGAAATGGATATCAGACTTTGGGGAAAACACATAAGACAGACTAACAACTCATAAAACTATGCTGGAACGCCTAAACACAGTCTTTAAGTTATTGGGCACTTGGACAAACAAGCTTTCATAGTTTTAGGCAAAGGGCTAGATCGGGACTAGGCCTCCTTGGTTCAACAAGATGATAAGCTAATCGGTCAAAGAGATAGTTTTATGGACAGAACTATGGACAATCATAGGTAGGCAGGGCACACCATACATCCTACTCAAGATACATAGAACTTATGAATAAAACTAGCAACAATACCTTAAGTTACGAAAGAGCAGTTAAGAATTCTTTAGTATAACTAAGGAAGAAGAAAACATAAAGCTATGAAGATTCAGGAATTTTGAGGTGCCTCCATGGGCATATCTCAAACTTAATCTCTACTGATCTATAGCAACAAGAAGCATGTATCATGAATGAAAACTAGAAGACAACAACAAAGCAAGAAACACTATACCATTCTACCATGTCATGGAATCCATCAACAATCCTTCATCATTCATCAAAAGCATCCAAGAGGCAGTCCAAAATCATAACACAAGTATGTTCTTCAAAGCTCATATGACCAATATATTACTTCTTCTCTCAAGTTCAGCCTCTTTTACAATGAGAGCCTTGTGGAATAAATAGGCCCAAGTGAGGAAAACCTCATGGTGCAACTAGCTATCCCATTGGCCTAATCAAAATATCTAAACTTGTCCTTGAGGCTTTGCAAAGCCCAAGGCACAAAAATATCTCATAAAATATCTAAAAATTGCTAAAAAAGGGAATTTAATTGACTTTGGATCATTTTCCAAGTGTAAAAATAGCTAAACGCACATTTGGGAAAAACAGATTTTTGAGATTCAAAAATTACAAAAATACTTCAAATTTATATCAGAAAAAGGTCCCTTGTCTTGCTGGAAACAATTGGCAGCCTTCCCGGTGTCGAAACGAAGCTCATGATAGCTCGTTGGAAAGCTCTGAGTGTCTACTTTCCGGCACAACTGAAATCACCTCAATCTGATGCCTGGAAGTCCTCCAAATCTGTACCTGTGTGTAAAAAGCCAGAAAATTGCAGACTGCTGATATGCCGGGCAGAATGTGCAAAAAGTGAGCATTTTTCGCCGTTTTGAGGGGGCGAATGATCTCCAAATGCTCTGAAAATCGCTGAGGACCTGCTCATAGAATTATGGCATCAAATGGTATCATCCTCCTCTCTTGACAAATCTTCAAAATGAAATGGCTCATTTATGAGTTTTTGACCAAAAGCTCAAAAAATGCCAAAAAACAAAAAGTTGTCGAAACGAGCCCAAAATTGGTGCGCATGACCCTCAAGGGTCCCTAGCAACATGCTCCGAAGCTGAGGCCAAAATGTCAAGAGCTGATGTGCCTTCTCCTCTTTCCATGCCGGGGGCTTCCCCTTTGCTTTCTTCAATTTCTCTTGGGCTGCCTTTAGTTTGCGCCGGGCAAACTGATTCAACTTTTGAAAGTGATGTGTCCTCTTCCTTTGCAGCTCTAGATCTCTGTTTGCTCTTTCAAGCTTCATCTCCAAGTGTTTGTTGGCTCTTTCAAGCCATACCTCTTTGTTTTCTTCAATTTCCTGCTCAAGGAGTGCAGTGAGAGGAAAGGCTTGGAGATGGGCTTGTTCTTCTTCTTTCTGCTTTTCCAAGGCTCTTTTAAGCCCTATGGTCCTAGGCCTCTTCCGCCTAGGCTGTTCTTCCTCTTCTTCCTCATCAAAATCACCAATGAGTTCTTCTATCCTTGCTTGCGCCTTAGCTGCCTCATTCTTGTATTTGATAGCTCGTGCTTCATGAACTGTTGTATGAACATTCATCTGTTTATTTTGGGTCTCCAAGAAATAGTTGAAGTTCCTTGCCCGTTGAAGATCATTTTCCAATGCCTCAATTTTCCCCTCTCTATGGATTAGGAGGTTTTCAAGAATGCGGGCTTCATTATCGCTGTCATCACTTTGGATTGGAATGACAGCCAATGCACCTCCATGTTTTTTACTTTCTCCAACCTTGCTTTTCCCTTTGAAGGCCAATCTTGCACTTTTCCTCCTTGGCATGCTAGTGGGTGTCCTCTTGGGCGATTTTCTTTTGCTAGGGACAACTTTTGTCACTTTTGGAGTGGTAGCCTTAGACCCTTTCTTCCTTGCTGTGCTGAGCTTTGTTCTTTTGGGAGGAGGAGACACAACTGATTTACCCTCATCTTCTCTTCTTGAAACTGCTGCTCTCCTTGAGGCTGCTGGATGTTTTCTTCTTGCTGTTCACTTTGCAACTCTTGTTCGCCAACATCAATTTGCTGTTCTGCTTCAATGCCTTGTTCAATTTGTGTTTCAACTTGCTGCCCTTTTTCACCAAAATAAAGCTGCTGTTGTGCTTGGATTTCCTGCTCATTTTGTGGCTCAATTTGTTACTTAACTTCCTCTTGTACCTGCTGTTCATCATCTTCTGTTTGCTGCTGACCTTCACCACTATCCTGTTGCTGTTCCTCATCTTCTATTTGCTGCTCTTCATCCCTTTCCTCTTGCTCATGACCTTTCTCTTCTTGTTGTCTACTCCCTTCTCCTTCTTCCTGCTGCCTTGACTGTTCAGTGGTAATTTTGAGCCTTCTAGGAGTAGGCCTGCTGGACAAAGGTATAGGGCGATGAACAGGCTGAGTGGGAGATACATGGACCGGAGGAATAGTAGAGAAATCTGGGTGGCTGATAAAAACATCCCATGGAACCTCCTTTTTCTCTAGCTGGTGTAGGATGATAATTTTGATCAGAGAATGATGGAAAAGAGAAGGTATTTGCAGAGGTGGGGCCTTCTTCTGGATTGTGGATGCCATCTTCTCGATGCTTTTGTATAAAAAGTAAGGAAGATTTAGTTGCCTGTTTCTAGTGAAATGCATCAATAGTCGGACATGGTAGGCATAAACTCGATCAAACCTCCCTTCACAAGTAAAATATTTCATTATGACTTTCATAAGAGGAGCATAGTTGTCAAGAAGATAAGAAAAAGGGAAAATAGCAGTGAAAGCATCTCTATGCTCAGGCTTGATGAAAGGCTTGTAATCTTCTAAGTCAAGATGGGCCTGTTTGAACCATTTTTTGCCATGATATGGAATCTTGGTGGCCTTGGACACTGATCTTGGAGAAAACTTGAAATCAAGGTCCGCTACCTGGAAATGCTTGTTCTGGAACCTCAGGGCGCATAGGTGTGTTAATGGCGAAAAACTTTTGACCTCCTGTATCTTCTGGCAGAAGTCTAGACAACCTACTTCATGGAAGTTGAAAAGGATGGATGGATGAGCATTAACCTCTTCTGTAGAGATTGGCTCATATCTTTTATGCGGACCACTTCTGTTGTCTTGCCTTGGAGGCATTTTGACCTAAATGTGCTTTTGAAGAAACAAATTGCCTCACTGTGTGTAAACTGTCTTCTTGGAGTCAAACTGTGTCAATTCACTGTTTAGATAGTGAACAATGTTTTTGGATGACTGCACACTTTTCTCTCACAATATAAAGAACCCCTGCTCCCTTAAAAAGTGACCTTCTACCTTTAAAGTATCTCTGCCAACAGACTTTTCAATAAGATATCATACAATGAAAAGGAGACAACAGTTAGGTGAATTTTCTTTGCAAAGTGTCAAGAAATCACCTTGTTCTCGTGAAGTTTAGAGGTCAACAACACATTTATATCTTTGTCCCAAGGTAGACTTTCAAATCATTACAGCCCTGCCTTTCTTAGTGTGCCTATCACTCAACACACTTATGTTTTATGCAATCAACCCTTAGTGCAATCAGACAGTCAATGTCACAGTTCTGAACAAGGTGATAGAGTAAAAATGCTCCAAAAGTTCAACCAAGCCTGCAATAGTCTTCTCTTTTCAAAATAACTAGGACCTCTTATCAATGTAACACCTTTGGCTTTGTAGAAAAACCTTTGCTCTATATGGACATCCACTTATCAAAATAAACTCAAAGAACAAAAAACAGTCAAGTGGAAAACTCAGTGAAAAATTGTCCCTTCTGTGGTTTTATAGGGTTAATTTTGCCTTTTGGTATCTTGAGGAATAAAACACCTTTGTTCTTTGATTTAGGAAAAGGTAAGAACACACAGTTTGGCTCAGCACATACTCTTTCCCTGTAGAGACCTTTAATAGTAATCTTACACTTCAGCACAGTCTTTGAACAAGGATATTCACACAGAAACAACTGTTTGTTGTATATGGTGTTGTAGCAGTCTTTATGTGGGGCAGCTCCTTTTCAATATGGAAATCCTATCAATTTAGCAAATATCTTTATATCCCTTAAAAATCAACTTGTCAAACGAGTTTGGAGAGTCACGAAGGCAGCCAAACAGAACATAGAGAACAACTTTCCTTTCCTGTGATAGTAGGGGTAACTTCGTCTTTTGATGCTTTGAAGACATAAGGTATTCTTGTTCTTTGATATGCAAAGGTGAAAAACACACTACTCTTATTTCAACACATTTCTTTCCTGTAGGCACCGTTAACAACACATTCAGCTTTTAACCACAGTTCTACACCTCAGATCACCACACAGCAAAAACATTGTTTTTTCAGATGTGTTGACAAAGTTTGAAAGCTTTGTATGCTGTGGTATGAAAGAATTGTAGCAGTTCAACACACTGTTTTCTTTACACTAATCTGATCCAAACAAACTCCAACTGTATATGGGCAGCCTCAACTTTGCTTCACCACGGTAGTGAGGGTGTTTTGATGATCTTTTAATAAAAATATAGCTCACAGGTGCTTTGATATTTCAACAGTCAATCAGAAAAACACTATTTTTCCCTCACACCACAGCTTGAAAACAGAGCTTCTTAACCCTTCATATCACTTAGCACTTTGTTTGAAAAACTGAGAGGGTTCATGGAAATACCTCGAGAATATGATGAAAAACCTTATTGATGCGTTTTAGGCTAGCTCCAGAGGTGTTTGAATAGCTTACGAGGGTCATACAGATGCGCGACGTGCTGGGCTTTCAGAGTGCCGCGCCGAATCAGGTTGTCGGGTGGCTCTGTCGGGTCGGTCGGGCGCCGTGTACAGGCGCATCGCGCACACGTACAGGCGCGTCGCGCGGCGGTTGAACGCCAATGCAAAACTTCTCCTAGGCACGTCGCACAATTTTCCAGGCGCGTCGCGCGGTGAAAAAGTGGCAAACTCCTGCAAATCGACCCGAAACTTCTTTGTCTCGATGCTGAGAACATCAAAGGAAAACTTGCTGGTGATTTGAAAATGAAAATTCATTCTTCGACCTCACTCCTTTGACATATCAAAACTCCCAACGGTCACCTTTATTTTTTGAAATGCAAAATGCACTTTTGATTGGCCCTTGCAAGGTTTTCACAGCTTTTTGACTTTCTTCAAAACAACCCTTTGGCGTATTTGTAACTTGGATTCGGTAGCGATGCAGGCAGTGGAGATTTTTTTATGTTTTTTGGATCATGCTAACATGAATGAACCTCTTTACAAACAGCAGATATAGCTGGAATGGTTAAAACTCTATTTCACTTATGCACATGGGTCTGAAGGGTGATTCTTGTTGGTTTTGTCTCTCTGGTGACCATTTAACACAACAACTCAAATTTTGAATAATACCCTGATGACTCTCAAACCGTCCTTTGCCACTTTGTTTTTAACACTGTTGATGGCATCTGTTATGTAACCTCACTTTAAATCTGTCAAGAAAACACTGAAGACTGCTTTGCTATTTGAAAGGGTAGGGTTTGTATTTTCAACATGTTTTGACAGTTTTTTGTCCTCAATTGCTTCTTCAACCTCTTTCCCACTGCAGGTGCCCAAATTTGCTGACCCTATTTGGATTTGGTCATGGCTCTCTGATTTAAGAAAGGCTCCCCTTTTCAATATGCTTCCTCTTCTCAAAACATATCATTTATGATATCTCTGTCCTTTTGAATAATGAAAAACTGTGTTTGTTTCAAACCATCCAAACAATGACAATATGTCAAATGACCCTCTTTTGGACATGATGAACAATAGTTCCAAAGGTGATGTCTCTTGGTAATAAAAGCTCAGATTTTCCCTTGCCAGCTGATTTTCTTTCTATGCCTTTCAAAGTTTTCAAAACTCAGATGATAACTTGTGGATAAAATGTCTTTTGAAATTTTGACTGTTCTCTACTTAGAGGAGGAAATGTCTCTTTTTGGAGCAGTGGCATTTAGATTTTTCCTTTGATGATTCCAGAACCTGAAACACTGTGCCAAAACTCTTTTTGTACTTGATGAGCTTGTATACCTGTTTGTAAGAGACAAAATAGATCAAACACATTTTTGCTCTAGGTATTATGCCAGAATCTTGCCTGCAATGTAAAATCTAATTAGGTGATAGGTTTTTCTTGGCTGTAGATGCAAGTGCTACGTCTCTTTTAGCTTTCTTCTTTGACTGTGGGTAGAAGACAAAACAGGGGATGATGCATGAGATTTAGAAAGTGAAACAAGGAGAGCTGCTCTTTATGTTTCCTGTGAAGGAGCTCTTCACTGTCCCATTGCACTGCTCTTTGCTGAGGGGAACTGAAATGTCACCATTTGCCTTGGTAAACTTATGACAAGTCATTTGAAAGATAATCTCTGTGAGTAGGGAGGTTAGCACCCTTGAAAAACAACCACCTTTTCTTCTGCCTGTGTAATGACATGACTTGTCAATTTTTCTTCAATTTGGTCTTGTTGAAACAGCAGGCTGCTTATGATTAGAATTGTTTTCACTAATGATATGTCTCTCCAAGGTTTTAACAATTCATATGATTTGAAAAATTCAAATGACTTCCTTTACAAGACCAAAACTCTGTTTTCCCTTTTCTTGCACACTTCAGATCCTAGCCTTGTTATGATCATCACTTACACTCAGAAACCTAGAGTCACTGTTTTACTGTCTAGTAAAAAGCAAGCCTGTGCTTTTGTAATCATTAAAGTCAATAATGGCCAGCGCCCTCTGCTTGTAGATGAAGGAGGCACCTTAACCCTCTGCTTGTAGATGAAGGAGGTTCTTGGCCATGAAAAATTACCAGTCTGTTTGACAGTGGTGTCTTTCCTTTACTGTGATTTCATGCTGAAAGGAAGCTGCAAGGTCTTGATGAGTCACTCTTTGTCTTGCAGATATATCTCAGGCTCATGTTTACATTGAGAAGCAGCTGTTCTTCTAAATGTAGATTCAAGCAATTTCTTCTGAGATGATGTTATATTTCCTGCCTTTGCAAAATCCATAAAACACTGTAAAACACCTAATAATCAGCTTGAGACTGTAGTCTATGCAGTGCTGAGACTTAGGGGTGTGTAAGTGGCGCGACTTAGAGCTGTGATCAACTTGATTTGCAGAGTGGGAGGTTTGTCATGATTGGTCTGTAGCAGATGGAGGTTTCTTTTGGCCTTTTGATGGTTGCCAAGGGTAAAATGTCTTAAAGCGCCACTTCCTAACTTAGGGGAGGCTTTTGAAACAGACTTGGATTTTTCCTTTTAGAGCTGATGGGCAGACCAGTAGGGCTAAAGCTAGAAAAGGTAGTGATAATGGGTTTTAACTTTGACATGGGCGGACTGAAAAGTAAGAGGGCGAAATTTTTTTTATGAGAGATTTCTAGATGACAATTTGACATATGGAAATCAGCTTCTAGAAAACTCAGCTATGGAAATAGTCATCACTAACATGTGAAAAATACTGATGACTAACAATTAGGAAATGGGTTACCAAAGATAAATTAAAATCTACAAGTCTATAAAAGCCCATCTAAACACTTCAAACAAATCATTGTTTCCTTCAAAAATCATTAGATCATTCAAGAGAGAAAAACTGGTGAGTTTTCTAAGAAAATTTGGACAAGTTTTCCTAGCGTTGCGCGCTCAACTTGGCGCTACACGCCTGGGATCGAGCGCTGTGCCCTTGGTAAAATTCCTCCATACAAATTACATTGGCGTTGCATGCCTGGAAGTGAGCACTATGCGCTGGGGAAGGCATTGTGCCCTTACCCTTCAATCCCAGTGAAGAAAACCTTTGGCGTTGCGCGCTTAGCCTCGGCGATGCGCCCTTGGCCTTGGTGCTGCGTGCTTGGGCATGAAGGGTTCATAAACCATACAACCACTCATATCACTCCAAATCTCTTTCAAGCTTCCTCCAAGGTCCTCCAAGGCACTGATAAATGGTAATTGGATGCCCTAACCACATTTTCAAGCTATTTGATGATTTGTAATTGGAAGAAGTTGAAATCCTAAGAAGAAACCCTAGATGTTTAAACTTGGAATCACTGTTTACCATTACTTCAACTGCCTGTAAAGAAAATCAGTGATAGACAGAGGGATTAAACTATTTGGATATTGTTAATTAACCTAATCTGTCCCTACACTCATCCCATTCATAACACTCAGTCCCTTCACTTGCAAAAATATTGACATTCCATTTCCCTCGTTCATCTCCATTTGACATCAACCCAAGAGTGTTTCAAAACAGAGTTTTAAACATGTCAGCAGAAGGAGAAGACAGTGGCAGTGGTGGAGAGGCTCAAATGCCAAGGAGGCATGAGCACAAAGGTGGAAATATCAACAGATTTGAATCCTTCAACACAAAGGAGCTAATGGCATCTCGCCTTACTATTTCATGTTTCAAACATGAAGGTTGCTATGAATTTTGTGAAAAGGTGCAGTAGGTGCAAAACCACCCTAAGCTAACTAGAATATTTATCATTAACTTGCATGACAAACAAGTTAACCTTGTAGGGGTCACCTTTGAGCAATCTACAGATGCTATTGCCAATTCGATTGGGATACCAAGTGTGGGTGAGAAATGGTTCAAGCAGGAAAACCTAGAAATGAGCTACTTTGAACCCTACCTAAAGCCTAGGTATAAAGACCATAGCAAATCCATCTTTCCTTTTTCACATTTTCTTGATAGATATGCACCTATGATGAGGATCATTATGAAGTATTTCACATGTGAGGGAAGGTTCTCACTTCTTTACTCATACCACATCTGTCTGCTTATGCACTTTACTAGAGTGAGGATGCTGCACATACCCTATTACCTCTACAGAAGCATTGATAAAATGTCCTATATTGTACAAAAGAGAGACTATCCTCAACAAATCAAAGCCTTTTTCATCATTCTCTAATCAAGATGGTTGTTATGCACCAACTACAACAGAAGGGAATTCCATGGGATACCTTCATTACCAATGAGGTGTTCACTTCTCCACAAGCCCATCATCAACAAGACATTCCTTCATCTTCTAACCCTCCCATCCCCACTTCTCCATCACTTCCTACTGTTCCTACATCTCCACTCGCTCACATTCCATCACCTCATGATGATCCTCCTTCATCACCTTCCCACAGCCCTTCACCCTCATCTCATGAAACCAAAACATCAAATAGTGAAGAGAGTAATGAGGCAGATGGCAGTGAGGAAGATGGCAGTGAGGCAGATGGAAGTGATGAGAGCAGTGAGACAAATGGCACTAAGATGAGTAACATTGAGCCTTTTTCCTTTGAACTACCGAAGGGGAAATATGCATGTGTTTGCTGCCCTTAAGAGCCAAGGGGCCATGCCTTCTACATCAAAAAAACAGTTTCACAAAGGTAAGGAAAATGTCATTGATGAAGAAGAGGAAGACAATCATGAAACTGAACAAGAGTTTCAGCTAATTCACCTTGACAGTGAGAATGAGGATGAAGAAAGGATCACCAACATGCTGCTCAAAAGCAAAGATGCTCAGCTTAAAGAGCTGCAAGCCAATATTGGTAGGGCTAAGAATGTCATAAACTTCCTTGAGGCCGAAAATAAGAAATTGGAGACAGAGAAGGCCATCAGTGAGGTCAGAGCTATCAGAGCTCAGAAAGAGGATGGAAAGGCCAAGGCTACTCTAGATGAGGCATTGGGCACTTTTTATGAGGATGAAGAAGAGGAAGAAAAACTTCCTAGGAGGAGATCAAGGACAATTGGTTTGAAGAAAGCCTTAGCCAAAGAAAGAGAGAAAGATACAGCAGTGCCAGAGCAGCTCACTCCAAGTGAGCTTCTTTCCATGGAAATAGATTATGATAGGGAGTCTTGGCCAGAGAGGGAAAATGTGCACTTAGAGGATCAGATTGAGAAAGCACAAAGGAACATTAACATACAAAAGAAGATGGCAAAGCATTATGCCTTAAGAAACAAGATTTCAAGGGCCAAGCTCAAAAGAGCCCTTGAAAAGTTTCAAGTCCTAAAAGAGGCAAAGGAGAAAGACAAGCTGGATATCCTTACTGATGTATCCGTTCAAGCTTCCCAAACATGATTAGCAAGTTAAAATCCAATTTTGGCATCTTTTCATTAGGGGAATTTTGAGGTCTAAAATAGGCCTCCTAAGGAAAATGTACAATCAAAATTCACTTTATGAGAACCAATCACATTTTAGGGGATGACATCATCCCTAATGGTTCAGGTGGCATTTCTTGAGCTAAAAGTGCTTACTTGTCACATTCTCAATGGTGGATTAAAACTCATGGTTAACCATGGTAGTGCTCTAAGTACTTTTCAAGTCATAAAGTAAAGTACTCATAATAAATGTCATTTCACACTTTTTGAATAAAATAATATTATTTTCATTTCATATTTCTTGAAAGAAACCATGCATATCCCTATACATTTATTATATTATATTATTGTTATATAGTATATTAATTACATGTTATTATACAATTTAAATAATATAATTTTAATTAATAACATATAATATAATTAAGAATATAAATTTATATTTATATTTTATTTTAATTTATTTAAGTACAAATCACAAATGCATTATCTGTTCAATGATAATGATTTTTTCTTAAAAAGCTCATTCTTATTTATAGTCACATCAATACATTTTTTTATTAATTTTATTTTGGTACAACTATTGAATTGAATTTAACTATAGTTACATGGATTGTGGTGCAAAAAGTGAATTTCAAATTCATATATATTATTTTATTGGTTTAGATATTATTTTATTATTTCCTTAGGAGGCCCATTTTAGACCTGAAAATTCTCCTAGTGTGAGTTTTTGAAATTTTGACTATTTTGCTTGCAGAAAGAAGGGCCAAGCATGCAGTGCCATTGGAGCCGCACTCTTTTTTGGGGCACCCAATGGAGAAAAAATTCACATTTTCATGATCCTTAGGCCAAGGACATCACCCTCACAAATTTTCAAGTCATTTGGAGCAGAACTAGTCCCTCAAAAGGGCCAAAAACAAGCAAAACATCACCTTTCTGCCTTCTTTTCAGCACTGGCGCTGCGCCCTGAGCAGTCTTGGGAGAAATGGTTTTTGACTAGGAAGATGGGCACCAATATGAAAACTAAAGGCAGTTCTGGAAACTAGACAGGACAAGATTTCCAATGAGCTATCATGGAGCTCATTTGAACACCGGTAAGGCCTCCAAATCTTAGCTGCAAAAAGAGAAATTTTCCTAGTTTTGGCACTTCGCCCTTGGCGTGGCGCTGCGCCCTTGCCAGAAAGTCAACAAAAGACACTTGGAGTTATTGAAAAAGTTAATTTGAGGGTTTTGAAGGAAAATCACTCCAGATTTAGCTGAGGAGTTATGTTAGAATTTATTTTTGCATTTATTAAGTTAGGATATTTGTGCCTTGGGCCTTGCATGGTCTCATAAGACAAAATGACATTTATGTGTAATTAATGGCTTCTAAAACCCTAGCTAGGGTTTTGATCCTCCTTTTCAAGTTAAATACTGCATGGAGGCTTCATTGTTTTTGTTGGTTGTGTTATGGAGAAGAATACATAGACTTGGAGTTTTGAAGAAATTGGCTTTTGGAGCTTTGTGACTGTTTTGAATTCAATGCCATGAAGCAAGCACTTTCATAGGATTCATGAACCTTGTTGAATGGTGATGTGTTTCTAATCTTGTATTTGGTTCCTTATGTTTTACATATTGTCCATATTTTCTCTTGCAGTAGAACATAAAGTTTAGGTTAAGAAATGTTGTTTAGAGGCACCTTAACTCTGTCTGCTTTCTATTGTTTAAATGTTTTCCTCTACGAGGTTTTCTTGGAGAAATTAGGAGTTCCTTGTTTCTTCATGTCCATCTAGTTTGTTTCCTTGAGATTAAATTAGTAGAGTATGGCTAAAGAAGTTTATGGTTTGCCCTGTCCTTTGGTTTTTCTTGAAATGTTGTCCTCAAGGCTTTCTTTGAAGTGTACTAATTAGGGTTTGGGATAAAGAAGTTTATGGTTTGCCCTGTCCTTTGGTCTATCTTGAAATGGTTACTTTGAAGGTCTTATAGTTTGATTAAGGAATTTAGGAGTTCCCTGCTTTGATCATTACTTATGTATTATCTTGCATGTTTTCTTTCTCTGAAGGTAGATAGCTAGAGAGGTTAGGAGTTCCTTGCTCTCTAGGGTTTGATGGATAGTTGTTTTTAAGTTTACTTGATAGAGCTAGGTCAAAGAATTTTATGGTGCACCATGTCCTTTGATTCTTTCTTGATGCATAGTACTCTTATAGACTCTTCTTGTTATAGTTTATGTTAAAGGATTCTTAATTGCCCTTTAAACCTACTACGTTCACCATTTAATGTTCATTTCACACTCACTTAACCTATTTAGATCCATTTGGCTTTGTTAACTTTCCGTATGAAACACCCTTGACCTATTGTTGTAATTTCCAAGACCTTTTGCAGACTCCATAGCCCAATGGTCTGAAACTCTCTCACTCTATCTGTTCTGCTTGACTAGCAACCCAACCAAACAAAACAAACAAACAAACCCTATCATTATAACTAGCCTAAAATAAAAACCCTAAAATCAATCAAGATACATATTTTACACAAATATAGAGAGAGCCTTCTCTGAGTCCAAGAAGGCTAGGTCCTAGGGCTCCAAATTTGGTTTGATGTTACCCTTGTTCAATTTGGTCTTTCCAATCTGACAAATTATAGGGACCTAACATAATGGCGACTCCACTGGGGATCTGAGTAAGTATCAGTTTAAATATTCCTTAAGAACTCATAAATTCCCTGTCAAAACTTAGATAAATCAAGTGTTAGCCAAGAGTGATATCTGGTTGATTCACCATACTAGCACCATGGTGACCATACCGGAGAACACTTATTAAAAAATCTTAGTGTTACATAAAGAACTCAGAAAACCCAAAAACATATTTAGATTGGTATTTAGTTGTTGATGGTGGACAACAAGTACATCCTCAAAACAATAAGCATCATCCACCTGGTGACTCCACTGGTCTTTAGTAGCCCCGTTGACCCCATGATTTCTCACTGACTCCGCTGGGAATGTACCAATAATTCATAACAGTGTAAAGCCCAGTTACATACTGTGTGAACTTAGTACCCTTATAGATAGGTCTGTTTTTCAAAACTCTCATAAACTTTCAGCCTCTCTGTGTTTTGGGTCTAAAATCTGGCTTCACAAAGAATCAGCACCAGATATCACCCTGACCCAAACCCTCCTACCATAGTTGATGACCCAGAAATAATCTTATGGAAAACTTCTAGGACTGAAGACTCAACTATTGTTAGACCCATTCACAAAGAAATTTTTGTCCCTGAAAACCTCATAGCCTTGCAAAATACCCGATTTGACTTACACCATAGAAGAAATCTATCCAGAACTAAGTCTCAAAGTTGGATAGACTAGACAGACCTTGAGCCTACAAACTTACAACAAATTCCTAGTAGATAAGCCTCTCCTTCCACTCCTCCTGATTTTCAACTTCTCTAACACTTTGGCTCTTTTCATTCCAAATCTGCTCAAAATCAACTAGCTGGTCCAAACACATCTGCCACCCCCATTCATAAATCCACTGGGAAAACCACTCCACTTCATCCTCCACCTCCACTCATAAACCCTCCTCTTGTAAATACTCCTTGGATTCCATTACCTCCCATCATGGCAACATGGTATTCCCCTTAGGTACTACCACAACCTTTACTGCCTATGCCACAATACTACCAATATAAAACCCCTCACTTTACTGGAGCTAACTCTACTACTGCCCAACAACATGTAGACAAGATAAATGATGCTTTTGACTACCAAGAAATAGAAGAGGAGACCATAAAAATGAGAATGTTTGCCCAAAGTTTAGGAGGAGAAGAAAAGAAATGGTTCAAAAAATTAACTCCTAACAGCATTCATGACCTCCCTTCCCTCTATCAAAAATTCATAAACAAGTGGGAGACTAAGAAAAATCCTCTTCAAATCCTATCAGAGTATGATAACCTTAAGAGAAATGTCGGAGAGAGTGTCCAAGACTACTACACTAGGTTCAATAGTGTTTCCAATGCACTCCCACCTCACATGAAACCCCCACAAGGTGTAGCCTTAGTAAAATTTTTGGATGGATTTGATCTAGACATGTCTTATTAATTAAGTGAAAGAGATTCCCTTACCTCAGAAGACATGCAAAGGGGAGCAGTAAGTGTGGAAGCCAACCTAATTGATAAAAGGGCTAGATTGAGAGAATAGAAGAAGGTTACATACAAAGATGAAAATACAGCTTCCACATCTGATGCTAAAATTGACAGCCTAGTTAGGACTATGGAAAGGATGATGGAGAGAATCAACTTGAATGAAAGAACACCCCTAGGTAAAACCAAGAAAATCCTCAAAACATAAATAGAAACCAAAAATTCAGAAGAGATCCTTCTCAAATCAGACAAAGAGACAATGACCAGCAAATCAGGCCTCCTTTCCAAGAAAAATATGTAGATGAAGAGGAAAGAGAGTCTGAAGAGTCAGAAGAAAACCATGTAAATCTGATAGGCTCTGATAGTGAGGATGTTGCTTTTCTCACAGAAGAGGAACAAGGTCTGTTTTCCTCAAACCAAACTGAAAGAACCTATGAGGATTCTGAAGAATACAAGCTAGGATTTGAAAATTCTATCATGGAGGTTCATAGGCAGTATGACCTCCGAAGTAGGAAAATGCAGGACACCCATAGGAGGAACAAACCAAAAAATTATGCTAAAAATACACCTGAAAACATTCGTAAAAAGACAGCAGAAAACACCAACATAATGGCTAAGACTCCTAATCAGAGTAAAGACAAAACCAACCAACATAATGGTGACCAAAGCTACCCTAGTACATCAACTAGTGGCCCTAAAAAAACTACTTTAACTGACATTCCAAATAAAACTCAGCAAACTAAAGTTGCTGAAAAGATTATGTATGATAAAACTTATGTAAATATACCAAGAACACAAACACCATTCACTATTGAGGGAGAAATAGCCAAGATCAAAATAGTCATACCTCTTACTGAACAAGTGACTCAAGATGTATATAGATCCCAAGTTTTGAAAGTTTTAAACATAGGAAATGACATTGATACTCTAAATCTAACTGATGACAAGCCAAAGTTGTTGTTTGGACCTGAGGTAGAGGGAAAATATCAATAAGGAAATGTACCTCCATTCTATGTCAGTTTGAACATTCATGACAAAATCCTACACAATGCCATGCTAGACTCTGGTGCTTCACATAACCTCATGCCAAAGGTAGTGATGGAGAGATTAGGCCTCAAAATAACTAAACCTTACAAAGACTTATACTCTTTTGATTCAAGTAGAGTTAAATTCCTAGGTCTGATCAAAGATCTGTGTGTCAATCTGGCAC
Source organism: Pinus albicaulis (assembly GCA_034641835.2). Taxonomy (NCBI): domain Eukaryota; kingdom Viridiplantae; phylum Streptophyta; class Pinopsida; order Pinales; family Pinaceae; genus Pinus; species Pinus albicaulis. The sequence goes on along the minus strand of CM076575.1, from coordinate 2,068,784,310 downwards.
AAATACCAGCTAAGAGCCTAGTCATGGACATTGTAGTGGCTAACATTCCCCCAAAGTATGGCATTATTTTATCTAGATCATGGGGAGCCAAACTCCAAGGAAACCTCCAAATGGACATGAAATATGCTACCATTCCAGTATTTAATCAAATAAGAAGACTGTAAAGAGAATCTCACTTGAAATACATGGTAAGAAGCCAATATAGGAAAAAAAATACCCCTCTATATTCTATCCATTCAGACCTTGACTCATTTATCTTGTATAATGAAGATGACATTAATGAACAAGTAAATGAAAAAGAGGAAGAGTCAAACCTGTCAGAACAGTCAAACCAAACACAAAATGAATAAATTAACAGTCAAAACCCTTATAGCCATGAACAACCACATAATGACGAATCTGAACTTGAAACACTTTAGAACATGAGCTTTGATGGCTCTTGTGGCAAAGCTGGTTCAGGAGCAGGTATTTGGATACACAACACCAATGAAGGTTACTCCTACAAACTGGTTTTTCAATGTACAAACATTATTGCAGAGTCTGAGGCTCTTCTCCTAAGATTACACTTGCTAAAAAACATAGGAGCCAAGAAGATTTCTGTTCAAGGAGATTCTGAGCTAATCATTAGGCAAATCAAGGGAGAATATTCAGCCAAGAATCCTAGGCTAAGAGAATATAGGAATTATTCCTTAGACCTCCTGAAGACATTTGAAAAATATGAACTTATCTCTATCCCAAGAGCTCAAAACAACCTTGCCAATGAACTAGCCTTTGCTGCCAGCACTTGCCAATTACCTCATGCCAATGAACAATACACGGTAAAATTCAAAAAGTAGACCTACAATACCCGATAACATAGATTATTGGTAAGTATTTGAAGGTTACAAACACATTGAGGACTTATTACAATCCAAAAATGAATTTGAAATGCCAAAACTAGACTCGGATCATGAAGAAGACTGCCCTAATGAAGAACAAACACACAAAATAGAGCCATTTCCTACTGCTGATATAAATCTGCTAGAACACCTTCATGAGGCATAATTTTTTAGGGATCTGGATCAAAGGGACCTTGAGGTATTGCGATGCAAATATAATCTATTTCCAAAAGGTCTTGTCCCCTTAGAAGAGCTATTCGATTTCAATGATGTTGCTAGGAAGCCAAAAATGGAATCCACCGAAATTGATGTAGAAGAATGCAACATAGGCAGTGTAGAAGAACAAAAAATAATAAAGCTGTCCATAACTCTGCCACCTCACATAAAAAAAAAATACATTGTGTTGCTCAAATAATTTAAAGATGTGTTTGCATGGGGCTATGAGGACTTGAAGTCCTATGATACAAACATCATTCAGCATAAGGTTCCTCTCAAGGAAAACCAGAAATATTTCAAGCAGAAATTGAGAAGGATAAACCATGTCCTAGTGCCTCTGGTTGATAAGGAAATAAAGAAGATGTATGATGTTGGAATAATAGTCCCACTCAGGTACTCAGAATGGGTCTCAAACCTTGTGTCAGTAAGGAAGAAGACAGGTGAAATTAGGCTATGCATAGACTTCAGAAATTTAAACAAGGCCTCCCTGAAAGAAAACTACCCTTTACCTAAGATGGATCACATACTGCAAAGGGTGGTAGGTTCCAAAAGAATATCATTGCTTGATGGTTTTTCAGGGTATAATCAAGTACTAGTACTTCCAAGTGATCAAACCAAAATAACATTCACTACACCTTGGGGCAACTTCATGTATGTCAAAATGCCTTTTGGGTTAATGAATGCTGGGGCCACTTTCCAAAGAGCCATGGACATAGATTTTTCCAAAGATATAGGTTACTTCATTGTGATATACCTTGATGACATCATGGTTTACTAAAAAACCGATGAAGAACACCTAGCTCACTTAAGAAAAGTCTGGCTAGGCACTGAAGAATTCCTAAGCACCACTTTTTCTTTGCTAGAATCTGGCTCAGATGTAATAGAATGTCAAGACATTGTTATTCAAGGAGGACCTAAAATATTTCCAAAGAATACTATCCCTTCAGTTTGTAGTCTACACATCTGTACTGATAAGGTAAGTGGTTTGCTCCTGAATGAAGACAACTTGCAGCAAGGAGAAGAGGAAACAATTGTTCTTGTAGATGATTATAGTTTATGAACTTGATGGTCTAGTTGAGTTCCAAAACAGTGATAAATTGTAGAAATGACATGGAGGAGACACACAAAGCCAAACATGAAAAAAGTATATCATAGAAGATATTGAAGAGATAGGGAAAAAGGTGAAGAGAACTGGACAGAAATGAATGAACTTGAAAGGGCTATAGAGAACTTAGAATACAACAATGATGATTGTTGTAAAGCATTCCATACACCTATGGTTTTGGGAAAGTGGCCAGAGAAGGTGAAATTATGAGTCACAACTCCATGATGGAAGCAAAAAAGGATTTTGAAGATGTCACTATGTGATCAGATCCCAAACTTGTAAAAAATGAGCTTGTCATACCTAAATGAGCAAAAGATGAGTTGAGCTCCAAGGTGGGAACAAAAGAAGTTTTTGAATATGTTGCTATATGACCAAATCCTAAAGTTTCCAAACTGAACATGTCATGCCTCAAGGAGTAAAAGCAAAGCCAAGTTAATGTTTTCAGTCACCTGCAAGCAAAAATTCAAAAAACATTAGTGAGAAAGTGAAAGAGACTTAAAACATTAGGAAATGGGTTATCAAAGATAAATTAAAATCTACAAGTCTATAAAATCCCATCTAAACAATTCAAACAAATAATTGTTGCCTTGCAAAACCATTAGAGCATTCAAGAGAGAAAAACTGAGAGTTTTCTAAGCAATTTTGGACAATTTTTCCTGGCGTTGCATGCTGAGCTTAGCGCTACGCGCCTGGGATCGGGCTCTATGCCCTTGGAAAAATTCCTCCATACAAATTACACTGGCGTTGTGCGTTTGGAAGTGAAAACTACACGCTGGGGAAGGCGTTGCACCCTTACTCGACAGGCCTAGTGAAGAAAACCTTTAGCATTGCGCGCTCAGGACCGGCGCTGCGCACTTAGTCTTGGCGCTGCACTCTTGGCCTTAGCGATGTGTGCTTGGGAAGGAAGGGTTCCTAAAACCTACAACCACTTGTTTCACTCCAAATCTATTTCAAGATTCCTCCAAGGTACTCCAAGGCACTGATAAATGGTAAGTGGATACCCTAACCACATTTTCAAGCTATTTGACGATTTGTAATTGGAAGAAGTTGAAATCCTAAGAAGAAACCCTAGGTGTTTAAACTTGGAATCATTGTTTACCATTACTTCATCTGCCTGTAAAGAAAATCATTGATAGACAGAGGGATTACACTGTTTGGAGGTTTTTAATTCACCTAAGCTGTCCCTACACTCATCCCATTCATAACACTCAGTCCCTTCACTTGCAAAAAGATTGAAATTCCATTGCCCTCCTTCATCTCAATTTGACATCAGCATAAGAGTGTTTCAAAAAAGAGTTTTAAACATGTCAACAGAGGGAGAGGATAGTGGCAGTGGTGGAGAGGCTCAAATGCCAAGGAGGCATGAGCACAAAGGTGGAAAGATCAGTAGATTTGAACCCCTCAACACGAAGGAGCTAATGGCATCTCCCCTTACTATTTCATGTTTCAAACATGAAGGTTGCTATGAATTTTGTGAAAAGGTGCAGCAGGTGCAAAACCACCCTGAGCTAACTAGATTATTTATCATTAACTTGCATGAAAAACAAGTTAACCTTGCAGGGGTCACCTTTGAGATATCTACAGATGCTATTGCCAATGCCATTGGGATACCAAGTGTGGGTGAGAAATGGTTCAAGCAGGCAAACCTAGACATGAGCTACTTTGAACCCTACCTAAAGCCTAAGTATAAATACCACAACAAATCCATCTTTCCTTTCTCACATTTGCTTGATAGATATGCACCTATGATGAGGATCATTATGAATTATTTCACATGTGAGGGAAGGTTCTCCCGTCTTTACTCATACCACATCAAGTTGCTTATGCATTTTACTAGAGTGAGGATGTTGCACATACCCTATTACCTCTATAGAAGCATTGATAAAATTTCCTATATCGTACAAAAGAGAGACTATCCTCAGAAGATGCAAAGCCTTTTTCATCATTCTCTGATCAAGATGGTTGTTATGCACCAACTATAGCAAAAGGGTATTCCATGGAAGACCTTCATTTCCAATGAGGTGTTCACTTCTCCACAAGCCCATCATCAACAATACATTCCTTAATCTTCTAACCATCCCATCCCCACTTCTCCATCACTTCTTGTTGTTCCTACATCTCCACTCAATCAAATTCCCTCACCTCATGATGATCCTCCTTCATCACCTTCCCACAACCCTTCACCCTCATCTCATGACACCACAACATCAAATAGTGAAGAGAGTAATGAGGCAGACGGCAGTGAGGAAGATGGCAGTGAGGCAGATGACAGTGATGAGAGTAGTGAGACATATGGCACTAAGATGAGTAACATTGAGCCTTTTCCTTTGACCTACCAGAGGGGAAATAGGCATGTGTTTCCTGCCCTTAAGAGGCAAGGGCCATGCCTTCTACATCAACAAAACAACTTGACAAAGGTAAGGAAAAGTTCATTGATGAAGAATAAGAAGAAAAACATGAAATTGAACATGAGTTTCAGCTAATTCACCTTGACAGTGAGAATGAGGATGAAGAAAGGAACACCAACATGCTACTCAAAAGAAAATATGCCCAGATTAAAGAGCTACAAGCCAATCTTGGTAGGGCTAAGAATGTCATAAACTTCCTTGAGGCAAAAAACAAGCAATTGGAGACACAGAAGACCATCAGTGAGGTCAGAGCTATCAGAGCTCGAAAAGAGGATGGAAAGGCCAAGGCTAGGCTAGATGAGGCCTTGGGAACTTTTTATGCGGATGAAGAAGAGGAATAACATCTTCCTAGGAGGAGGCCAAAGACAATTGGTTTGAAGAAAGCCTTAGCCAAAGAAAGAGAGCAAGAGATAGCATTGGTAGAGCAACTCACTACAAGTGAGTTGCTTGCCATGGAAATAGATTATGATAGGGATTCTTGGCTAGAGAGGGAAAATGTGCTCTTAGAGGATCATATTGAGAAGGCACAAAGGAACATTAACATACAAAATAAGATGGAAAAGCATTATTCCTTAAGAAACAAGATTGCAAGGGCCAAGCTCAAAAGAGCCCTTGCAAAGATTCAAGTCCTAAAAGAGGCAAAGGATAAAGACAAGCTGGATATCCTTGCTTATGTATCCCTTCAAGCTTCCCAAACATGATCATCAAATTAAAATCCAATTTTTTCATCTTTTTGAGTTTTTGAAATTTTGATTGTTTTTCTTGCAGAAAGAAGGGCCAAGCACGCAGCGCCACTGGCGCTACGCTCTTTTTTGGGGCACCCAATGGAGGAAAAATTTACATTTTCATGATCCTTAGGCCAAGGAAATCATCCTCACAAAATTTCAAGTCATTTGGAGCAGAACTGGTCCCTCAAAAGGGCCAAAAACAAGCAAAAAATCACCTTTCTGCCCTCTTTTCAACACTGGCGCTGCGCCCTGAGCAGTCTTGGGAGAAATTGTTTTTGACCAGGTAGATGGGCACCAATATAAAAAATAAAGACATATTTGGAAACTAGACAGGACAAAATTTCCAATGAGCTATCATGGAGCTCATTTGGACACCGGTAAGGCCTCCAAATCTTAGCTGCAAAAAGAGAAATTTTCCCAGTTTTGGCACTTCGCCCTTGGTCTGGCGCTGTGCCCTTGCCAGAAAGTCAACAAAAGACACTTGGAGTTATTGAAAAGGATATTTTGGGGGTTTTGAAGGAAAATCACTCCAGAGTTAGCTGAGGAGTTATGTTAGAATTTATTTTTTCATTTATTAAGTTAGGATATTTGTGCCTTGGGCCTTGCATGGTCTCATAAGACTAAATGACATTTATGTGTAATTAGGTTTCTAAAACCCTAGCTAGGATTTTGATCCTCCTTTGAAAGTTAAATACTGCATGGAGGCTTCATTTTTTTTGGTTGGTTGTTTTATGGAGATGAATACATAGACTTGGAGTTTTGAAGAAATTGGCTTTTGGAGATTTGTGACTGTTTTGGATTGAATGCCATGAAGAAAGCACTTTCATAGGATTCATGAACTTTGTTGAATGGTGATATGTTTCTAATCTTGCATTTGTTTCCTTATGTTTTACATATTTTCCATCTTTTCTCTTGCAGTAGAACATAAAGTTTAGGTTAAGACATGTTGTTTATAGGCACCTTAACTCCATCTGCTTTCTATTGTTTAAATGTTTTCCTCTACTAGGTTTGCTTGGAGAAATTAGGAGTTCACTGTTTCTTCATGTCCATCTAGTTTTTTTCCTTGAGAATAAATCAATAGAGTATGGCTAAAGAAGTTTATGGTTTGCCTTGTCCTTTGGTTTTTCTTGAAATGTTGTTCTCAAGGCTTTCTTTGAAGTGTACTAATTAGGGTTTGGGCTAAAGAAGTTTATGGTTTGCCTTGTCCTTTGGTCTATCTTGAAATGGTTACTTTGAAGGTCTTATAGTTTAATTTAAGGAATTTAGGAGTTCCCTGCTTTGATCGTTACTTATGTATTATCTTACATGTCTTCTTTCTCTGAAGGTAGATAGCTAGAGAGGTTAGGAGTTTCCTGCTCTCTAGGGTTTGCTGGACAGTTGTTTTTAAGTTTACTTGATAGAGCTAGGTCAAAGAAGTTTATGGTGCACCCTGTCCTTTGATTCTTTCTTGATGCATAGTACTCTTATAGACTCTTCTTGTTATATTTTATGTTAAAAGATTCTTAAATTCCCTTTAAACCTACTACGTTCACCATTTAATGTTCATTTCACACTCACTTAACCTATTTAGATCCATTTCGCTTTGTTAAATTTCCCTATGAACCACCCTTGACCTATTGTTGTACTTTCCAAGACCTTTTGCAGACTCCATATCCCAATGGTCTGAAACTCTCTCACTCTATTTATTTTGCTTGACTAGCAACCCAACCAAACAAAACAAACAAACAAACCCTATCATTATAACTAGCCTAAAATCAAAACTCTAAAATCAATAAAGATACATATTTTACACAAATATAGAGAGAGCCCTCTCTGAGTCCAGGAAGGCTAGGTCCTAGGGCTCCAAAGTTGGTTTGATGTTACCCTTGCTCAATTTGGTCTTACCAATCTGACAAATTATAGGGACCTAACACCGATAAAAATCAAAGCATGGTTATGGGTAAGTTGATAAAACCCATGATGATGATGTTGGAGGGGGATTTGTAGGTACAGGTACATGTATATAGTTATAAGGGTTGACAGAAGTTTGTGAAGGACATCCTAGTAGACTGGAAATTGCAGCGGTTGGGCACCTGTTGGAGCGGGGTCCCCTGAGGCACAAGCTTCCTTGCTCTTTTTTTGTATGTTTATATGTGCGCGTTGCGCAAGGGTAGTCAAAGAGATTTTTGCCCCAATTTTGGGATATATTTAAGCTTAAATGTAAACTATGGGTCTCAAACCATGGTTTGAGACCATAGTATCTGTCCACTACCCATATTATAAATAGATAGAATTTGTCTAAGCTAAGTATTGGGATTAAGATATGAGATATTGATATTCAGATAATATCTGTGTCTATAATAGATTTTGGGTTTTTGGGTTGGGTAAAAGGCTCCTGCTAGCTGTGTGCGCAGAGACCTAGTATTGGCTGTGTGCGCGGAAGGGATAATAAGGGTTTTGTAAGGGTTTTTGAAGGAAAAAATGATGTATTAACAGATATGAAGGATTAATAAAAGGAACAGTTTTGGAGAAAGCTCTGTGTTATGTGTCTAATGATTGTTTATGCTTAGTGTATTATTTGATGAGATCACACTATCTGTTTGCTTACTTATGAATGCGTAGAGATACTTAATGTGTTTATGCATGAATATTGAATTTTGTTAAGTAAGAGCGAGATTTGGTTCTGATTTGTTGTCTGCGCTGAAGCGAACCCTAATTTGTGATGCTATATTTGTGTTTTGTTATAATATATTCTGCAAGATCTTTGGGTAACTTATGAGTAAAACTGTTTAAGTCTTTGATATGTTGTGACTTGGATCGGCTTTTGTTCTGTTTATTTGCGCCAAAGTGATAACAATTTTGTGGTACTCTGTTAATATTTATGCAGTCTCTGTGCGCACACCTGCATAGGGTTTCTTTGGGTTTTTACTGAGGACCACTCATTAATCTCTCCCTCAGGGTGCAGAAACTTAGTTCCAGTACCCCCCCATACTGCTTCGGGTGACACTTTGGTCTACACAAGCAGATCACTGCCGAAAGGGCCAGTAGTTGAAGGGTTCGTTAGTTTATCCATAAACTCTGAAGCTCGGTCAGGACCCCTCAAGCCAACAAATGGTTATGTTGAATCAGGCAGAGGCAACGTATCAAGCAACAGAAGCTCAGCGCGCTGCGCTGGAAGCCAAGATCAATCAAGTATGCCAGGATATTCCCGTAGTCGTGACCACCACTACACCTACAAAGAAGTTAGATAGAATAGCTGCTGCAATCAAGGTTGTGCACGTGGAAGCCCACACCCTTCGAGCCAAGTATGACCAGCAAATCATGGACCTTCAGACGAAGCTTTAGCCAGAGACACCGCCAAAATTTCGTGCCAAGAGAGTCACAAAGGTGAAACAGGCCCAGGAAATTATTGTCGCCGCAGTCACCCAGTGTGACCAGTCTCTAGCCGAGGCCATGGATATTTGTGCATCTATCTAGAATGATCCGATCATGTAGTAGTTGTGTGACACACTTAGCACCAAAGAGCAGTAGTTCGAAGAGATACACATAGTAGTGCCCACACTTGTGATTCAACATAGACTTGCTCATCTGCAAGAAGGTCACAGACACCAGGGCGAAATTGTAGATTTGCGCCGAAAATAACAAGTTCTCATAGAGAGAATGCAACCATGGGTAGAGGAAGCACTGCAACTCTCGCAGACGCTGGAAAACACGCCCAAGATCATCCAATAGACCAGCGCAGTGTGGAGATGGCTGCTAAAGGGCCCACGATAGACAAGATGGTTTAGCAGGTGCAGGGTGCATCAGCACAGAGCCTGGAGTTAGTGCTCCCTCTCCAAATTTCTGTCAAGACGCTTTGAGATAAAACCAAGGATACACCCGCAGCGCCTCAGTGACTTGGGACACGTTACATGTTTTTGTTGGGGGCCAGTGTAAGATTCCAAAATTAGCTTGCAGCTAATTGAAATTTTAATTTTTTCTTTTTTCATTTAGATAGATGAATAAGTGGGTAGGGAGACCCATAAATCTCTTTAGTAGAAATAAAACCACTTCTCATGTGAATGTGGATCATTTTATTAGCTGAATAAAGCACCTTGAGGTGTGAACAGGGGCTAAAGCATGTGGATAAGGTCAATGTTAACCAAATCAACAATGCTCTTATGGAGATAGTGGAGGATTAATGGAGGACAACGCAGTCATTAAGGAGGAGTGTATGCATGAGAGTAACTCCTTTAATGAGTGGGACCCAGGGTGAGGATGCTCACCAAGAATAAAAGGAATATGATGTCAGCCATAGAAGACATGATTTGGATTATTGATTTTGTGTCTTATATGAATATTTGCACGCTTCAGCTGTTTAGCTAAGTCTGTTGTGCTGTTTAACACAAGGGTGTTCCTGAGCGAGAATACCACCCTCATCCTCGGGGTACTTCGAGTGCCTACTTAGGAGAGGTATCTTGAGCTACATTTCCACTATCCGGCATCAGGCCAAGATCTAGCCATCATCCACAATGCAGTCTATTCTAGGATTGGGTTGTGTTGCAGGGTTGTAGTAGTGGAGGGTTGAGAGACCCAATTTATGAGATTTTTTTCCATTGGAGGGATCATCCTTTCATTTGGAAGGCTAGTGAGGAAGATCTTGGTGCATAATTTGATATTTAGTTGTAGGCCAAGTAGCTACCATTAGCTACAATGTAGTTCCCTTCAGGAATTTCATTATTTCAACGAGCAGTTGCAACAGAGACTTTAGTGCCCTAGTTGAGGAGATAGATTTCCAAAGAGGGGATTATCCCTTCATCCGAGAGATCTATTGGAGGAGTTCCATATATTTTCTACATCAAATCATCCGCCTCCTATCAACTATCTAGTTGCAAATATTATTCAGCCCTAGGGCCATATTTTTCTATTTTTGTATTTTGAGTATTTCCGGAAACCCTTTCTGGGTTGTATTGAAAATGTGTTTTGGAGCTTAAATATATATTCCTGACACTTTTGGAGCATTGTATCAACAACTATATATATTTATATTTTTCAGTTGCAGTTATTCTCTCATAGGAAATGTAGTTACAACATTCTGGCATTCCATGTATTAGCAACATTTCATGTATTGTTTCATGGGAGGCTTGTTTGCCCATCTTGAGTGACCTTTTCCTCAAGATCTTGTACTTATTTTTTGCTAATAAAAATAATGGAATGGCTCTATGGTTATCTCATGTTTTGATCTATTGATATTTACTACATATTTCCAGTTTATGTTCAATATTCCAGTCTTTTCCATTTTGAAATATTCTAGTGGTATCAGAGCATGATTTCTGGCTCAGCTTTTGGGCAATACATCTTATGACACAAGAAGAAGAGATCCATGGATATGGAGGGAATGAGTTTTTCCTCATTTATTTTCAGATCTATGAAGGACCTCTTCAAAGAGGTCAAGCAAATGAGAAGGGAGGGATGCAATGAGACCTCAAGAAGGTTTCAAGATGAAGAAGGTCCAAGCACCTCCTATCAGTAGCAGAAGAAACCAGTATTGCATAGAGCTCCAAAGCAATCTACTATGTCCACTTTCTTTGAAGAGGAAGGTGAAAGGCATGGAGATGGAGGACACTTAGATCATGAGACTCTAAGTGATTATATTGCAGAGTAAAAATCTCAATCAAGGTCTTTCAAGGAAAATCTAACTCTCCAGCAGTTCTTTCAGATCAAATAAGAGAGGATACCTTGCAACAACAATAGAAGAAAAAATAGATTTCTATTGTCTACATTTGATGGGTCATCCACAAGCATAGAAAGGGCTTGGAGGAAGAAGTTAGATGCATTCTTCCTGCTACATCCAGTAGCAGAAAGAGAAGTTGTTGAGATTGCAGCGCAACACCTTGAGGGTGAAGCAAATATTTGGTGGTTCAGCCATTTGAAACATGCAAGAGTGACTTCTTATGAAGATTTTACTCAAAGGATGACCAAGAAGTTTGATAAGAAGAAACCAAAGGCAGCTCCTATTGATAAACTTCCCAACGTAGATGAGAAATCACATGAGGAGCCAAGGGAAGATGTCAGCGTTATCATTACGGAAGAAGAGAAACTTCCACCACTTGCTATAGGAGTAGTTACATTAGGAGAAGGAACACTTGAATCTTTGAAAGATGGTCTTTATCTCTTGACATTGAGAGTCCCATGCATTATTCAGGAGATGCATGAGGAAGAGGAGGCATACACCAGCGCTGGTGCAGCAATAGAGGAGCAGCCATCACCATCACCAGCAATTGGAGGAGTCATTACACTGGTAGGAGGAACCCTTGTAGCTGTATAAGATGTTCCCAAGGATCAACTTAACCAAGGTATGCAAACATTTCCACCCCATATTATTTCAGCACATCAAATGGAGAGTTGTGGGGACATGCCATCTGGGAAATTGCATGACCAAGGGTCAAAGCACACTACTGATTTGGAGCAACAGAATATCACTGCGCAGAGGACCCTTGACTGGTTCAAGGAGGAGATGTATAGCCATCCTGGTTTCTCATTGTTGAGCTGCACAAAACACTTTGGGTTGGAGTGTAGAGTTTTGAAGGATAGGGTGAGAATAATCCCAATCAATCCAATGCAGAACTGTATGTTCAACATTGTGCATGATCATGAGACAACATATGCACCATCATGGATATCAGCAACACTGACACTAAGCAGTAGTGATGAGTTGGGGGCCCAAATATTATTGTATCATTCCAATGATCATTCTACTTGTGTAGCATTGGATAGGCATCTGGTTGATGAAAGACATATTATGATGGATAACATCTCCCATTATTATGATAGATCCTTCTTAATGAGCACTTCACAGCTCAATGAGAAATTTTTTCCTACAATATATTTGGAACCTTATGGGTTCAACTTGGTCATTGATGAGTGGTATTTTTGTATATATATCCAGGAGGTTGCACTTCAACATCTCATAAAGGGTAAAGATAATGATCTGATTTGGGAGGATGGTATTCTTCATTGGATGGATACCAATTTGGATCATGATAGGAGACACCCACAATTGTATGGATGGGTGGGGATGATGAGCAAGGGGTTGGTGAGCCACTTTCATATATATGACATAGGGCAGCAGGAGGCATGGTTGCGCTGGCTACTCTTGAGAGAGTTTGGCCATCATGTGGCATATCCTATGTCAAAGGGTGTCTTATGGTTTGGGGCATTGCATGGCACCCATATGTTATGGCAACCGAGGATTTGGTTGTATGGGGCATTCTACAAGTCAATCATCATGATGTTACTCGATGACTTGTATGATGATGAGATGAGGAGGCTGTTGGTCGCTTTAATTGCTTTCACAATTCAAGCTCCACATAAATTGTCAACCCGAGGAAGTCTTTTTATTTCAAAGATAATCACGCACTGGATATGCTCAATTTCAAAAGCAGAAACAATGTTGCAGTAAAAACCACACAATTATTAATCTCACAAACCTACTGATTCACACTCTGTTTAATCAAAGCTGAAGTCCCTTAAGTTATAGCAGAACTAATTTCTATGTTGCAGTTAAAACCCAAACAAAAGAAGACCAATCTGCAAGAAAAGAAATCAATCAACCATAGCAGGAACAGGACCCTATTCCTTAGTTAGGAACTTCAGCACCTGCTGCCTGACACTTAATCACACTGTAGGAAAGGCAGCTTCAAGAGACCAAGACCCTATTCCCATGAACAGGAATCTTCAGCACTTGTTCTCTTGTTTCTAATCACACTTCAGAAAAAAGGAAAGCAATGAATGGGAGCAGGACCCTATTCCTTTATACTGGAATCTTCAGCACCTGCTTCCCAGCATCATACACTCATACAATTAATAGAAATGGATTTCTCAACTTCCAAGAGTGAATGTGTTCAATACATGCAACGCTAAAGAAACAGAGTACTACTAAACTGTGCAATTAGTGTTCAACAGCAGTATTAAAGTAAAGTGCAAACAACGTAAAGAATTAAACAAATTACAGGAACCAAAGGGTGAATCTTGTGAGGAAGGCGGGCCCTTTCCCTCTCACAAGATTCCCTGGGGGAAAGAATTAAATTAGAGCGCTCAAAAGAAGAATTTATTCATCTGTCAAAATAATTGATACATTACAAATGGAGACTAGCTCCAGTTCTCACACAATGTTCTCCTGTAGCTTTACAACAATGAACTCCCCTCTAATGATGATGTCTCCTCTTTTTAAAGAGGAGACATCTTTTACAATTTACATGAGAGCAAATCTACGTTATCCAAAATCTGTTCTTTTTCCCAAAACAGGACTATTCTGTTCTTCCAAAAAAAGATACTGTTACAACAGAGACAACAAGAATGCTATCTTCAGGATAATCCAGGTAACCGTGTCTTCATGTTGTTACTACTATTCCACAAAAGGTTCTTCCAGAATCGCAAATTACGCATGACGGAATTTGCGTGCTTGACGGCTGTTTCAGCAACTGAGTCAGTTGTTTCAGCAACGGCCGCTTGTTCCTAGCAACACATATAACTTATCTGCGATCTTTGGACTTATGTTAGCAATGATGCACTTCAATTAATGATAAAATATAAGAGTATTATGGAATTAAATGTAAAACAAATTAAACATATAATAAAGAGGAGGATTTTATATACCTTGGGATAAAGTAGATGAAAATGATAATGGAATCCTTTCTAATCATGGTTATAAAAGTAAAATGGTGTCAAAGTATATAGCAAAAATGATACATAGTGGAGTCCTAACATCCCCCCCAGCTGAAAATGTTGCATGTCCTCAGGCAACCCTTAGTCTGAATCAGAGTCTGAGTACTGGTTCTGAGCATGCAAATTACTCAAGCAGTAGCTGGAGAAGGTGGAATCTGTAGGAGCTCTGAATCCTCTGTTGTTCTGCAAGTGTTGCCATGCCAAGGCTTCATCTCTGTCAGTCAACTGGTAATGACACTGATATTTCTCTGAAGGCAGCCATAAAATTGGAAAATGAAAATGATACCCAATCCAGTTTACTCCACAATGTTGAATGCAACCAATGTAATTAGGAACCCTGGATAATGTAGCTTGAAGATTGTGAGGGTTAAAAGGGTGATAATCCTGTCTTTCTTTACATGACTGCTGCCAAAACATAATATTGGCCTTCAATGCAGCAGTACCCTTTACTCTAATTTGCTGTTGACACTTAAGAAGTGTTGAAGCCCGTAATTGTTGTATATACCTATGCATTCCTGGCTTCTGTAAGAATTTATGATATTGTGCTATGAACATGGCTGGGCTTAAAGGTTCTGGTCTGATCCACAGGAGTCTATTCTCCTCATTATGACTGCTTGCAGTGAATGCAGTTTTCCAAGTGAGCTGGTTAGACAAAAATGAAACAAATGCCCTTATTTGTATATCTCCTGCAATTGGAATAAGATTAACTCTTCTATTGTCGGGAATGGCCTCATTATGAAGGTAGAGTTCGCATAGCAAATGCTGATCACTCTCGGGGGCCTCATTAAAAGTCTCAACAAATTTTTCTGAAGTAATTAACTCATACGGTCTGCCATCTTTTATTGCTTTTAATTGAAAATAAACTAATCGTTCAGAAAGAAAGAGAGAGTAGTTTACAGAGGGTTTGCGCGTAGCCATCAACTTTTGGACTAATGAAAACATCAAGGCCATCTTTTCCTTAGATTCCTTGACTTCCTTTTTGGAGTCCTTGAGCTGTTGCATCATTTGTTCCCAACTATCCCAGTTGGCATATACGTGGTTCTGCCATGCTAGCTTATGCTGGCGTAATATTGTATCTTGTTCTTCAGCATATTGCTTCTTCCATTTGTTCATCTGTTCCAATTGATTCCATGGCAAGGTCTGTGTCTTGGCATCAGAAGTACTGGGTTGGGACGTTGTTTGAATGGCTACACTGACTAACTTAGGCCGAGATATCTGTAGTGGTGCTTCTGTCTGAGTGGCTGCATTAACTGGCACAGGGTGAAGTATCTGTGGTGGTGCTTCTGTCTGAATGGCTGCATTAACTAGAACAGGGCGAGGTATCTGTGGTGGTGCTTCTGTCTGAATGGCTGCATTAACTAGCACAGGGCGAGGTATCTGAGGTTTAATTTCTTTTTCTTCCTTTATAGAGAGCCCTACTGGTTCTTGTGGAGCAGTAGGGCATCCCTCTTTTATTCCAACTGATGTAGATGCCTCAGATAATTGAATTTTAACTAGTTTGTAGCCTGCCTCATGGTAAATGTTGCCACACTCATGGCACATGTATTCCTTGCATGGCTCCTTATTTTGCGTTGAGGCTGTGTGTGCTAACATATAGAGATTCAGTTCTTTATCAAAAGCCTCTCGTGCCAAGGTTAATTCATTCTTGTAGGCCTCCAATTCAGACTTCAAGAATTCATTCTCCTGCAGTAAAGATGTCATAGTATGTAAACCCTGTGCGCTGGTTGACTCTGTTGGGGTAGTCTGTTGATGCACAGTCGTAGCTGGTTCTTGTGGGACAGCTACTGCTGATCTCCCACTATCATCATGCTTGGTGTATTTTTGTACCACAGTGGCTGGTTCTTGTGTTTCAGCCTCTCGGTAAGTGACTGGTTCTTGTGTGACAGTCACTGCTTGAGCCATAAACAATGTCGTATTATCCCGGGGCACTGGTTCTTGTGTGGCAGTTCCACCGGACGAGACGGGTTGGGAGGTTTGAAATGGGGATGAAGATTGGAGTTTTAACAGAATAGTGGCAGGGTCAGGGGAAATGGAGGTCAGTCCTGTCTCAACAGTCATCTTCATTTTTCTTTTTGGTAGGAAAGCAGCAAAGTTACTGCCTTTCCTTTTCTTTGAGGGGGAGGGTTCTTCTCTGGGGGAAGGGCTTTCAGAAGAAGTGAGAATTTGAAATTTAGCCCTTGTCCGTCGTTTGGAGACTGAGACTGTTGGGGTTCTTTTCTTTTTATAAGTGGGTGGGGAAGGGGGTGTTAGAGAGTCATCACTAGGGACAGAAATAGTGGGGACAGTTGACTCTGCTAAGTGGGGCGAGCTCGGGGTTGGGTCAACTGGGGAATATGGAATATCGTCCTGCTGTCCTTCGTAAGGAATTTCAGGAGTATCATGAGAACTTTCGGGTTGTTGGGATGTTTGAGCCTGCTGAGGAATTTCAGGCAGCTGGGGAACAGGGAGTGGGACATGCAGAGGGGGATTTTGCTGAGCAAAACCTCTCTGTATCAACAACTGGCATAAACGGTGGTGGGTGAGGGATAACATTGGGAATTTAGACCGTCTACAATAATAAGACATGTTTCTAATACAACCAAGCAGATAATAGGGGATATTAATCAGTCGTCCATTTCTCAAATGATTCATCAAGACAAAATCGTGATTGTACACTACCTGGTAACGCCCTTCACACGTTAAGTAGTGCTTGATGAACTCTGCCACCAATGGCCATGGTTGAGGAAGTGAGTGCAGACTAACCCCGCGGCCTTTGAGTTCGACTGGCTCATCTGGACGAAGAAAATCTTGCTGCGCATTGAGAATAACCTGCTTTCTGCTGAACCAGCGAGTACCAATAGCTGGCAACCCTGATACCTTAACTATGTCCTCCTCTGTTACTGAAATGCGAACCCCTTGAACCACTGAAAAATCGCCTTGAAGGTTTTGTGCAAACTCTAAGACTTGTTCCTGGTCAAATTCACCCAATCTTTCAAAATATACGGTCCATCCCGCTTGTTGGAAAATCTGATAGGCTTCGGGAAACAATTGAAGAAGATTTATGGAGCCGGGCTCATGTCTAATGGCCGACCCTCCCATGGCTGTAGCTTTGAGTTATACGCAGAGGCACAGAACACAGTAAACACAGACCCTGATCGCGCTAGTTGTTGCAACAGAGGCTGCAAGGTCTAAATGACGACGGAAGTAGATATGACAAGGGACAGAGGCTTGGTTAATGCGAAATGATTGTTCAATTTTTGAAATTCCCCCCCCTACGTATGGTGTAATGATGATTGGGCGTGTAAAGATCTGTAATCATTATGAATTAAATCCTCTCTTTAATATAACTTAACTGAATTACATTAAAACCTCATACCTTACATTTTCACCTTTGATTTAATAATTCGAAGTGTCGAGTGCTTCAGAATGGCTTAGTATACATGGAAGAATCTGTAGATTTCTCTGAAATTTAGAACAGGAGTGTAACCGGATCTTGCTCTGTGCTGAATAATTTTTCACCCAAGGGATCTGAAGTATGAACGTGGAGAACCAAAAAGCTTATATAACAGTGAGGAGAAATGATGCTTTAAAGAATCAGGTTGTTGAAACTGGTGTTTCAGCAACGGAAAAATGAACGATACGTTGCTGAAACAGGTGTTTCAGCAACGGGAAAAATCAGAAAAATGGGATAAATGACTTGGGTCTGTAAGAAGTGGGGAAAATATTTGATAGGGGATAATTTCAACAGTAAGGGATGGGAAATGCTGACTGAAGGAAGATATTTCAGGGATGGTAGGAGTGGGAAAGATGGAAAAATGGAAATAATGTAGAGAAGGGATATTGCTAGGAAATGGGGTAAAATGAAGGGAACAAGCTTCTGTGATTGAAGCTTCAGATCTTCTCATGATGAATCTGTCCTCCTTAATGAGCTTTTCCAGAATCTGCAAAATTCAATTGTAATATGCCAATCCTTGACAAGGATTATTAGTGCTAAATCTAATCTAATACTAAAAATACAATGCATAAAATTAAATGATGTGAGGAGCAGAAGACTCCCCTAGAAAAAGATAATGAATATCAGTCATGCAAGCAGTCTTGAAATCCTCTTTAGAAACAGGGCGCTGATATAGACGGAGCCTATGACCATTGACTAGTAGAGGTGTTTTAGAATCATCAATTGTTAAAAGTCTTACCGTTCCATTAGGAAAAACAACATCTACCTCATATGGTCCAAGCCAGCGTGTACGTAGCTTACCCTGAAAATTTTCAAACCGAGAGTCATACAACAAGGCCCAATTACCTTTTTGGAACTGCTTGTGTTTGATCGTTTTGTCATACCACTTCATCCTTTGTTGCTGTATCATGGTTGTTTGATGGATGGCATCTAATCTCTTTTCATCCAACTCCAGAAGCTGCTGCAACCTAGCTGTCTGCACATCAGTCAAATCAAGATTAACAGCTAAAGCAGTTCTTAAAGTTTTAATCTCGAATTCCACAGGAAAAACAGCATTTTTACCATAAACCAATTCATAGGGGGAAAAACCTGTAGTGTTTCTCCAAGTAGTTCTGTAAGCCCATAATGCCTCAGGGAGCCTTTGGGACCAATCCTTCCGGTTGTCCTTCACTGTTTTAGTTAGAATGGCTTCTAAAACTTTATTTGTGCTTTCCACTTGCCCATTGGCCTGGGGGTGGTATGGTGTAGTCATTCTATGTTGAATATGATATTTGTGAAGGGTAGATTTAAAACCATGAGAATTAAATGGAGGTCCTCCATCAGTAACTAGCTCTCTAGGAATTCCAAATCTAGTAAAGATTTCTTCAAATAAGAAAGCTAGGACAACCTCTTCATTGGCTCTAATAAGTGCTTTGGCCTCCACCCATTTGGTCATATAGTCTGTACAGACTAATATATAAGTTCTTTGATTGGATGGAGGGTTAATGGGTCCTATGAAATCCAAGGCCCATCTTTCAAATGGTTCAGAAACTACCTGGGGGTTTAATGGCATTTGGTCTCTATGATTGGGTTGACCCATTCTCTGGCAGCTGTCACAAGCCCTTACATATTTCTTTGCATCCTTGAATAATGAGGGCCAATAGTAACCCATCCTCAAAAATTTGTGTGCTGTTCTCTTATCAGCAAAATGCCCTCCACAAGGGCCATCATGACAAGCTTTCAATATGTCATACACTTCATCTTCTCTAATGCATCTTCGGATTTCCTGATCAAGCCCAGTGTAGAAAAGACACCCGCTTATCCAGCTGTACCTGGCACTTTGTTGAACAATTCTTCTCTTTTCTCTGTATGACAGGTGTGATGGTAATTTTCCTGCAACCAAATAATTAGCAATATCCGCATACCATGGAGAGTGAGCAGAAACTGCAAACAAATACTCATCAGGAAAAGAATCATCTACTGGCATATCATTATCAGTTTTTAACCGTGAAAGGAAATCAGCCACCACATTTTCTTTACCAGGCCGATCTACAATTGTGATATCAAATTCCTGCAATAATAATAGCCATCTGGTAACTCTAGCATTTGTGACAGATTTATTCATTAAATACTTAATAGCCGAATGATCAGTGTGCACAAAAGTAGAATAACCAGTGATATAGTGTCGAAATTTATTAATAGCATAGATTACTGCAAGAAACTCCTTCTCTGTAACTGTATAATTAAGCTCAGCAGGGGTCATGTTCTTACTGATAAAGTATATAGCATAAGGAAGATGATTTTCCTCTTGTCCCAAGACAGCTCCAATTGCAGTGTCTGAAGCATCATAAGATATATGAAAAGGGAGATTCCAATCAGGCCCCCTCAAAATAGGAGCAGTAGACAACTGATGCTTGAGTTCTTCAAAAGCTTTCTGACAAGAATTACTCCACTTAAATTCAGCATTTTTCATAAGCAACACAAATAATGGAGAAGCTATCTTAGAGAAATCTTTAATAAATCTTCTGTAGTATCCAGCATGTCCTAGAAAACTTCTCACATCAGTTTGAGTTTTAGGAACAGAAAGATTCTGAATGACCAATATTTTAGATGGATCTACCCGAATACCTTGAGATGAAATAAAATGTCCAAGCACTATTCCTTCACTCATCATCATATGGCATTTTTCAGTACTTAGGGAGAGGTGAGCTTGTATACATCTTTTAAGTACTTTCTCAAGGTTTTGTAATGCATCTTCAAAAGACACACCATAAGGAGTAAAATCATCCATAAATATTTCCATAGAATCATTCAACATATCAGAAAAAATTCCTATAACAGCTCTTTGAAAAGTTGCTGGTGCGTTACATAGCCCAAATGGAAGAACTCTATAGGCAAAAGTTCCCCAGGGGCTGGTGAAAGTGGTCTTGTCTTGGTCTTGGGGTGCAATTCTTATCTGATTATACCCACTAAATCCATCTAGAAAAGAAAAGAATTTCTTCCCTGCCAGACTATCCAAAACCTGATCAATGAAGGGTAAAGGAAAGTGATCTTTTTGAGTAGCTTTGTTTAAGGCTCTGTAGTCAACACATACTCTCCATTTCCCGTTTTTCTTAGGGACAATTACTAATGGGGAAACCCATTCACTGTCAGATATAGGGTATATAAATCCCGCATTAAGCAATTTTTGAAGTTCTTCCTTAACAATTTCTCGTAAATTAGGATTCATTCGTCTTTGGGGTTGACAAACAGGTCGGCATCCTTCTTTAATGTAAATTCGATGAGTACATAATTCAGAAGAAATACCTTTCATATCCGTATAATCCCATGCAAATGCCTCCTTATATTCATGCAATAACTTCATTAATTGTTGTGTTTCAGCATCTGTTAGATCAGGATTTATGTTTAATGTCTTGCCGGGTTCAATTTCAACTGTTATGCTTTTAGATGAGATAGTGGTTAAAGTCTGAGATGAGTCTTCAAATTCGATCTTTTCTTGTGTATCAGTTTCAAAAATTGCAGTTAATTGATTGTGTGTTTCAGCAATGACAGAAGAAGGTTCACAAATAAAATTATTAATTATCTCATCCTCTGTATTGTCTTTAAGAGTTAAAGCTTGTCCAATAGTTAGAATAGGCTGAACAACATTATCATCATAATCCATCCACATAGAATCTTCATTATTAATTATTGGTGTAGCATGAGGATAAAGAGTAAGCCGTTTTGTTTCATAACCATTAGAAATTGTCATTGAACCAGATCTACAACTGATAAAAGCATCAGCTGTAGCAAGCCATGGCCTTCCTAGAATTAAGGGATGTCCCCCCAGCTTTGTTTTAGTCTGCAATACAACAAAATCAGCTGGGTATTTCCAGGATTCAACTGAAATAAGTAGGTCCTCAACAACTCCTTCAGGTTTAATTGTAGAACGATCAGCCAACTCTAGAATGGTGGGTGTATCTCTGATTGTGTTATTCAGCTGTAACAATTGTGAAGTTTCAAGAGTCATTATATTAATTGCAGCACCTAAATCTACTAGAACTTGGGGAATCATTGTTTTACCAATCTGAACTGTTACCGTAGGATGGCCGGGATCACCATATTTCACAGGAGGGGCTTTTCCGGACATTAATGTAGACAAGTCCCCCATCACATGCACTGTAAGGGGGTCCTTCGTTTTCCTACCAGGTTTCTTAACACAAATATCCCTTAATGTTCTGGCATAAATTGGTACATCTCTTAATGCTTGTAAAAGTGGAATTTTAACATACAAATTTTGCAATTCCCCTAGAAGATTAAAAGCAGGTGTTTCAGCTGTTCTGGTTAAAACCAAACGCTCGGGGAATGGTGGTTCTGTTATTTCCACATTCTTGTTAGGAGGTGGTTGTGCTTTCTTATGTTTCTCAGTTTCCTCTTTATCAGAATCAGAAGAAGTTATGTCATCAATAATAGGCTCTACTATTTTTCCAGATCTCAAATGAATATCGTTACATTGCATAGTAGGAAATATAGACTGCTTCTGAATATCAATAACTTGCACAACTTTATTATTGGGGTTAGGATTTGGTTGCACAGGTAGCTGGGGTCTCATTTGGTTATTTGGCGGAGCATTTGATGGCAGAGGAAGTGGTTGTTGGAATTGAGGCAATTGATTTGGATACGGGAGTTGTTGACTTCTCCAATTTGAATTCCAAGGGTTAAAAGAAGATGGCTGCTGTGGAGGCCAAGGAGTCCACATTGAAGGATCAACAAAGGGTGGGTTTGATTGCTGCATGGGTGGGAAATTCATTTGATTGAAGGGTGGGTATTGCATTTGATTGAAGGGAGGGTAATTTGTTTGACCAAAAGCAAAATAATTGTTCCAACGATTAAATGGCATACTAGAGTTCATACCTTGTCCTTTTGGTTGCCATTGTCTTCTTTGAGTTAGCAGGTAAACTGCTTCAGCTTCTTCTTCTGTTGGCTGCAATGCTACCTTTATTCCTGGTAGAGATGGACATTGTTTTGTCTCATGATCTTTCTCACAAAGGGTACAAATTGGTATTTTATCCATTGGGCATTCCCTTAGTGGATGTTTGTCTCTGCACTTCGGGCAAAAGACAGCCAGAGTTGCTTCTGCTTCGGCTTGCTTCTTCTTAACCTGCAAAGTGTCAATTTGTGAAGCAAAAGAACTTAACATCTCATTTTTAAATTCTTCAAGTAAATTACCTATTTCAGCTCTTGTTGCTCCTCCATTGGCTGATTTCTGCACTCTTGAATAGGTGGAATCTCTTGTTCTGTTTCTTGCAGCTCCCCTAGAACACCTCTTAGCAAGTTCACAAATCTCATCATATGATTCCTTAGATATATCTCCCTTGGCAAGAATGTTTAACATATCTAAACAATCATCCCTTAAACCTTTAAGTAATATTGTTTTGCGAATTTCCTTACTTATATTCGGATGATCAGATCTCTGTATGTTGTACTGCAGCCATTCTATATAGTCCTCCGGACTCTCATCCGTCTTTTGTGCCATATTGAATAGTTCATCCTTCTTTTCTCTCGTCCGGCAGTAGTCTTGATATTTAAGCAGAAATTTATGTTTCATCTGCTCCCATGTTGTGATCACCTGACTTCCAAGGCTCATGAACCATCTTAAAGCATTCCCTTTTAAGGTGGTTGGAAACAGTTTCAACTTTTGAGCATTAGTAACATAATCATAACTTCTGCATAATATATCAAATTCAAAAAGAAATTCATCCGGATCTTCAGAGGATAAACCATGAAAGTTAGGTAAAGCAGACAATGGAATATTTTTCATAGGAGTTATCCCTGCAGGAAGATCACCGATAGGAAATCCCAAGGTAGAGAGGGAATTTTCATTCCTTCCTTCTCCTTCAGGATCTACACATCCTCCACCAAAGAAACCATCATTGTTTCCTTCCATTTTTGGCTCACCTACTGCACTTGCTCGATCGTCAAGATCTTCTACTGGCTCTTCAATGTTTTCCACTGGTCGTCCAACGCTCTCTACTATTTCCTCAATGTGCTCTGCTGATTTACTAACACTCTCTTCTGACTCTCCAGCACTGACTGCTGGTTCTTCTATATTTTCAGGACCCACAACTTCCTCTGTTTTGTAATCTGATTGAGGGGAGTGCTGAAGTTTTGATTTTCGAGAACTTAATCTCTGTGATGATTCAGCCTTTGATACAATCTCGTCAATGAAAGTTTTTCTTCCTCCCCTTCCTTTGCCTTTGCCACCTGTGGGGTTAGTTTTCTTCTGGTTTCCGCGTCCTCTCATACAATCTGCACATTTAAAAGAAAATATTAATGCTTTTGAAATCTATAATTACCTTCCCCGGCAACGGCGCCAAAATGTTGGTCGCTTTAATTTCTTTCACAATTCAAGCTCCACATAAATTGTCAACCCGAGGAAGTCTTTTTATTTCAAAGATAATCACGCACTGGATATGCTCAATTTCAAAAGCAGAAACAATGTTGTAGTAAAAAGCCACACAATTATTAATCTCACAAATCTACTGATTCACACTCTGTTTAATCAAAGCTGAAGTCACTCAAGTTATAGCAGAAATAATTTCTATGTTGCAGTTAAAACCCAAACAAAGGAAGACCAATCTGCAAGAAAAGAAATCACTCAACCATAGCAGGAACAGGACCCTATTCCTTAGTTAGGAAATTCAGCACCTGCTGCCTGACACTTAATCACACTGTAGGAAAGGTAGCTTCAAGAGACCAAGACCCTATTCCCATGAACAGGAACCTTCAGCACTTGTTCTCTTATTTCTAATCACACTGCAGGAAAAGGAAGACAATTGATGGGATCAGGACCCTATTCCTTTATACAGGAATCTTCAGCACCTGCTTCCCAGCATCATACACTCATACAATTAATAGAAATGGATTTCTCAACTTCCAAGAGTGAATGTGTTCAATACATGCAGTGCTAAAGAAACAGAGTACTACTAAACTGTGCAACTAGTGTTCAACAACAGTATTAAAGTAAAGTGCAAACAATCGTAAAGAATTAAACAAATTACAGGAACCAAAGGGTGAATCTTGTGAGGAAGGCGGGCCCTTTCCCTCTCACAAGATTCCCCGGGGAAAGAATTAAATTAGAGCGCTCAAAAGAAGAATTTATTCATCTGTCAAAGTAATTGATACATTACAGATGGATACTAGCTCCAGTTCTCACACAATGTTCTCCTGTAGCTTTACAACAATGAACTCCCTTCTATCTTCTAATGATGATGTCTCCTCTTTTTAAAGAGGAGACATCTTTTACAATTACATGAGAGCAAATCTACGCTTATCCCAAAGATACATTCTTTTCCCAAAACGGGACTATTAGGCTATTTAAAAAAAAGATCTTTGTTACCATGGGGAACAACGAATACTATCTCTTGAGGATAATCAGTGCTTAGTGTCTTCCATGTTGTTACTACTATTCCTAAAGGTTCTTCGAGAATACTTAATTACATTGGACGAATTTGCATTAATAACATTTGTTTACATTAGCGGGTGTTGTTTCGTATTATTGTGTTCTAACCAACGTTTATAACTTATCTGCCGATCTGAATTTCTATTTAGCAACGATGCACTTCAATTAATGATAAAATATAAGAGTATTATGGAATTAAATGTAAAACAGATTAAACATATAATAAAGAGAAGGATTTTATATACCTTGGGATAAAGTAGATGAAAATGATAATGAAATCTTTTCTAATCATGGTTATA
The DNA here is from genome assembly GCA_034641835.2 of Pinus albicaulis. Taxonomy (NCBI): domain Eukaryota; kingdom Viridiplantae; phylum Streptophyta; class Pinopsida; order Pinales; family Pinaceae; genus Pinus; species Pinus albicaulis. The sequence goes on along the minus strand of CM076575.1, from coordinate 2,068,759,138 downwards.
AAAGTAAAATGGTGTCAAAGTATATAGCAAAAATGATACATAGTGGAGTCCTAACAGAGGCAAAAAGAGTTATCATTTCTTTGGTTACTCTTGGGAGAGTATTGGCTGATTTTGTCCCATACCTTGCATGATGTTTCAAGAGTAGAGGGTGGCTCAATCATGGTGAAAAGGGGCTACTCCTTGGCTTTGGAGGATTAGGAGATACTTCCACATGGGAAGGAGTCTCCCATTGATAGTAGCATTCCGGTATGTGACTTTGGCATTGGGCATGTCAAAGAGGGGAGTTATGAGATGATATGAGCCTTATCATAAAGGCCAACATCACTGTCACTTGGGAGTATAGATCTATTGATGGAGTGTTCCAAGGATCAATTCACACATGAGGTACTTGATGGGAAAGTAGGAGATGAGAGATATAGAGAGGCGAATGGAGTCATCTATTACCAGGATATGATCTTCTTGACTTGGATCTCCAAGCACAAGAATAAGGCTCTACATGCAGCACATGATTTCTTCCTTTCCATTCACCAAGGTCTCATGGAGACATTTCATACCATTATGGAGAGATTCTCATGGGAGGGCTCATCCATGGAACTCATTATCATCTTACTCAAAATACATTGTAAGAGTTGTGTTTTTGTACTTATTTATCATCTAACAAAATATTTGCATTCTCTTGCCATTTATATACAGTGCATTGCTCCACAAGAGGGGAAACTTCTATCTGGGCTTCATGGTCTTCCTAAGACCAACATCAGTGATGGAGATAGCCATTTATTTTATGGATTTGGGCAATTATTGCTCTATTTTTGGTATGCTTAGCTTATATACAATGCCATTTACTACCTCCAAGTAGATGAGAAAACATGCATAACTAGCAAGTGGTTGGGGGACAACTTGCCACATTATGTTCAAAGACAACAGGTAGAAAAACTGCACTGTAACCACTTGAGAAACTATTGGCACCATCCAACATTTCACATAACACTCAGTATATTTCTCATCTTGATGCCATGTTGTGATGGTGTACTATTCACTATATGTGGGATGGTTTGGGCAAGCAAGGTTCATAGAACCAAAGAGTGGGTCTTTAAGGATCCAGTTTCCTTTTTTCCTCTTGAGGGAAACATTATTGCAGCCCAAAATCAACAGCAGCTCTACACATATCATAAGTGGATAGAGAGACAACGTGGGATAGAAAATTTTGTCTATCATGTTCATCCATACATCCAATCTACATTGCAGGAGCAAGAGATGGAAGATTTTTTCTATGAGTTACCACTTTGGAGGGTGACCCATTTTGTTTGGATGATAGCTTGGGGATTGGAGCTTCTCAGGGGGATTGAGGTTCCCAACTTTTTTCAGATCCCATGCCTCAAAAAGGCCTCTAGACAACATATAATTGCCTCCATGGATATCCCACTTCTTCATGATGAGAGCCATTTGGATTTATCACCAAAGGCTAACTTGTACACTTGGGATGAGTAACTAGGGGACACATTTATGAGATAAAATCTTGTTCAGTGGAGGAGCTTATCAGATGAGGATGCTACAGTAGGAGGAGAGGAGGCTTTGCAGTGTCTATCTTTGCAGTTGCTTGAGGACAAGCAACATTTGGGAGGGGAGGACTGTAATATTCCAAAATTAGCTTGCAGCTAATTGGAATATTAATTTTTTCTTTTGTCATTTAGATAGATGAATAAGTGGGTAGGGAGACCCATAAATATCTTTAGTAGGAATAAAACCACTTCTCATGTGAATGTGGATCATTGTATTAGCTGAATAAAGCACCTTGAGGTGTAAACAGGGGCTAAACCGTGTGGACAAGGTTAATGTTGAACAAATCAACAACATTGTTATGGAGATAGTGGATGATTAATGCAGGACAACTCAGTCATTAAGGAGGAGTGTATGCATGAGAGTAACTCCTTTAATGAGTGGGACCCAGGGTGAGGATGCTCACCAACCATAAAAGGAAGAGGATGGAAGCCATATAAGACATGATTTGGATTACTGATTTTTGTGGTCTTGTATGTCTATTTGCATGCTTCAACTGTTTAGATAATTCTGTTGTGCTGTTTAGCACAAGGGTGTTCCTGTAATATTCCTATTTAGGAAAATCAGCAATATAGGCACCAAAAACGAATTTTTCAGAAAATTATGCTATAACAGTCAAGAACATCACATGCATCCATTATTTTATACATTATAGCAACCAAATATGAAATGATATTAGAAAAACATCATTATACCTTAGTTAAACAGGCCTCCCAAGCCCAGAACAACCCAAAAACACTACAACCCCATGACTACTGCAACACAAAAATTATGAAGAAAGTAACAACACAATTTAATGAGGGTTTATGCTAAAAAAATAGAGAAACAAATGGATATACTGATATATTACTCAAGAGAGTTGAAAAATTGAGATCTAGTCTCTTTTACACAATTCCAAGATAACCCGACAAGGGTTTCTTGATAGGCATGAGATACAAAAAGTATATATTGCATATCTGTGGCTGAATCACACTATCTAACTGAAGATTTACATAAATATGTCTGAATAGACAAAGAAATGGTTGTATCTCCTCCTTACTAGCTCTTCGGGTGAAACGCTGATCCTCTCACTAGGAAACTAGCTCACAATCAGGGGTTTTGACCCTTCCACTGCAACACCATGAAAAATAACGTAGTTACTCAAGGAGAATGCGCTGTGGCTATAGGTGACTACTTGGCCCAATTCCGGATGGTGGAAATGAAGCCCAGAATACTCCTCTCAAATTTCTTCAACAAATCCTCCAAGGAAGAGTGGGAATTCCCGCATGAGAATACCCTTGTACTAAACAATACAAAAAACCTAGCTAAACAGCTGAAGGATACAATAAGTCATAAGACTCAAACATAAAAAATATTATAAATGCCCCATATGGCTTCCATTCCTTCCATTATATACTTTATGAGCTTCCTCACCATGGGTCCCACCCATTTATGAGGTTACTTCCATGCAAAGAATCCTCCTCCAAAACTACGTTGTCTCCACTAGCTCCATTCTCTCATTTACAACGATGTTTGATTTGGTCAACCTTGATGTAGTCTCCATCCATTTTCTCCTTTCACACCCAAGGTAGATTTATTCTGACTATCTAAATTGATCCACATTCACACTGGGTTGTCTCTATTGATGATTCGCTCCCTCCATACCAGCGTTGTTGACTTGGTCAAACTTGACCTTGTCCACATGCATTAGCCCCTGTTCACACATGAGGGTGATTTATCCAGATATGAATATGATCCCTTTTCACATTAAGAGGGATTTTATGCCTACTAAAGAGATTTATGGGCCTCACCGATTTATTCATCTAACTAGATGTCAAGAGAAAAATTAATATTCCAATTAGTTGCATGCTAATTTAGGAATATTACAATCTTCCCTTCCCAATGTTGCTTGTCCTCAAGAAATTGGAAGGGTACTGCAAAAATCTCCAATGGATATCTCTCCTCCCAAACATACAAGTTAGCCTTTGGTAGATAAACCAAATAGTTGTCATTATGGAAAGAGTTATATGTTGTCCATTAACCTCTTTAAGGCATAAGAGATGGTAAATGTTAGGTGCCCCAATGTCAATGAGAAACTCCAATCTCCATGTTATCATCCAAACAAAATGAGCCATCCTTGGTAGCTCATTGAAACAATCATCAATTCCCTGGTTCTACAATGTATAGGGGTTGCATGGCTGAAAATGAGCGATGATTTTGTTCAACTCACGTTGTCTCTCTCTCCATTTATGATAGATATGGAACTGCTGATATTGGGTTGCAATGATATGGTCATTAAGGAGCCAAAAATCACTTGGACTCTCATGACCCCATTCTTGGGTTCCAAGAATCACTCTTGCCCAATCTATCCTACATATAGTGAATAGAGTATCATCACCATATGGGACCCAAAATAAAAATGGACTATGTGTCATGTAGCATGTTGGATGGTGATAATAGTCCTTTAAGTGAGACCAACATTGTTCTTCTTCTTGCTATCTCAAAACATGATGTGATAAGTGGCCATCCAACAACTTACTTGCTGCCATAATCTTCTCAAAAGCATGAAAATAGTAGAGGATATTAGGTGTTGGCTGAATATGATCCAAGAAAAACATGTATTTCCCAAAATCCTCCATAAAGTGGTCATCTCTATCACTGAAAGTATTCCTAAAAGGACCATGAAATCCACAAATAGGTTTGTTCTCTTGTGGAGCAATGTGCTGCAAATGCCTAGCAAAGGAGTGCACATATATTGTTAGTTGATAAATAAACATAAAAACACAATCTTTACCATATGTTGTAGACAAGTTGGTGAAAAGGTCCATAAATGAGCCTTCCCATCTCTCCATTAAAAGGGGAAGTGATTGAAACAACCTTGCAAGGTGGTTTCTCTCCTCCTCATACATCAAACAAACTACATATCTTCTAATATGTTGGTGCACATCTTCTTTGAGATTCTCCCAATAGAATCCCTCCATGATGGTGTAATAAGACTCAATGAATTCTACATGTCTTGAAGAGAGTGCCTCATATGTTGCATGTAGAATCCCCTCCTTGAGCTTGGAGTCTCTAGTTAAGTAGATCCGATCATGGAAATAAATGACTCCATCAACCACTCTATATCTCCCATCTACCACTTGCCCATCAAGAACCTTACATGTGAAGAGGTTCTTGGAATATTCCACCAATAGTTGGGACTCCCAATATGGATCTAGACTTCCCAATAAGGACAGCGTAGTAGAAATCTGAATTGAAGCTCCTGTCATATCATAGCTCTCCTCTTTGACATGCTCAATGCCAAAGCCACATGTTGGAGTACTGTCACCCCATTTTCGCTGCCTCCCTTGTAGCTGATCTTGCTCAAGAAAATATTGAAGTACATGGAAGTCAACTTCCTCTTGGAAGGCATTTCCCCTCCAAAACTTCCATAGTTTGGCCAATGCATACAAGAGTGCCAATAGCCTCTTGTAATATTTAGAAATCTTCCTCATATGTGGAGGTATCATTTATAGTTCCAAGGTTATGGAATAGCCTTTTGACACCATGCTCATTCTATCATAGATTTCTGGATCATATTTTTCCAGTGCAAATAGCTGAGTGGGAGATAGCAATGTTCATATCAGAAAATTGCTCACCCCTCCTTGGAACCCATCAAAGGTTCTCAACGATGTGCTAGCTCCTCCCAAGGCTCCTTTCTTAGCCAAATATGTCAATGTTGTACTACGTTGAGATAACACTTTATTCATCTTCCAATTAGGGGGTCTCCCTGGTGGAATGCCTCCATGTAATGACACATCAAGGCCTAGAGCAGGATGTTTATGTGTGTGGACTGATTTGTCCTTGTCCTTACTGCACAAATCTTCCTACCTCTTCTATGCATCAACCTTCTGAAATAGAGAGGGGTGTGTGCTCTCAATCATATGACGCTGATCATCCTGCCTATCTGCTTCTTTTATCTTCAAGATCTCACCATATATCAATGATGGCACATGCTTCTCATGGAATATGCTCTGATCTCTGTATGCCATATTATTTGGAACTTCTTGTGTACATACAAGAACTCCTCTCATGAGGTGCTAGATATGCTCCTGATGTGACAACGCTATTACCTACAACCTTCTCTTCCTCTTCAACATCAATGTGAGTTACCTTATCATCAATAAGAGGATCCTATTTTGAAAAAAAGATCTCCATGTCCTCTTCTCCAGGAGAGTGTTTTCTATGAAGTAGGGATCTTGCCTCTAGCAAGGTATTCTGCAAAATTTTATCCCCCTCAATAGTTTTCTGAAATGGAGTTGGGTTTATAGATCCTTCCAACCCATGCAAAGGCTTTGTTTGTTTTGGCTTGACTAGCTCCACCAAATATGTTTCAGGATGTTTTTCATCAAACCTTTCCACTACTCTCCTAGTGAACCTTGCATAAGTAGATGTATTTTCATTTTTTAATGAGAAGGATTCAAATAACCACCAAGCATGAGCCTTAACTTCAAGATGCAACACTGCTACTCTAATGGATTCATATTCTGAGACTTGGTGCTGCTGCAAATAAGTATCAAGCTCCTTCACCCAAGCCTTAGCTGAACATTTAGGTGACCCATCAAAAGTAGATAGGAAGAATATACCCTCATCATGCTGCTTTCACCTTGTGTTTCTATCATGGTTGCTAGGTTTTTTATCCTCTTTGATCTTGAAAAACCCTTGGAATTTCAGGTGATCTTTGAACCTCTTAGATTGAGATTCATACTCTTGGAAATAATCACCAATAGTCTCCTGCTTTGGCACATCTCCTTCCTCCATCTCACTTGCTATGACCATAAGCCTGGTAGAGCATTGTAAATATGATGGTGTGGCTGAATTCTCACACCCATAATATGAGGAACTTGAGCTTTCCTCATGTACAAATATTGTTGAGGGATCTCCATGTCTTTCCCTCCTCATCTCTTTGATGTATTTCCTAATGCACTGCAAGGTTTGAAGAAGAAGTTTTGAGAACTCCTTCCCTCCTAATAATAAGGTTTTTCCTTGATATCTTCTGTAGATCTTTTCCTTCCTATGAGAAGCCTCCTTAGATGACATAATGACTGAAGTCCATAGACTGAGCCGAGATCAGAGCTCTGATACCACTGTAATATTCCTATTTAGGAAAATCAACAATATAGGCACGAAAAATGAATTTTCTAGAAAATTATGCTATAACAGTCAAGAAAATCCCATGGATACATTATTTTATACATTATAGCAACCAAATATGCAAGGAGATCAGAAACAAATCATTATAGCTTAGTTAAACAGGCCTCCCAAGCCCAGAACAACCCAAAAACACTGCAACCCCATGACTACTGCAACACATAAATTATGAAGCAAGTAACAATGCAATTTAATGAGGGTTTATGCTATAGAAATAGAGAAAAAAATGGATATGCTGATATATTACTCAAGAGACCTAAAAACTGAGATCTAGTCTCTTTTACACAATTCCAAGATAACCTGACAAGGGTTTCTTGATAGGCATGAGATACAAAAAGTATATACTGCAGATCTGTGGCTGAATCACGCTGTCTGACTGAAGCTCTGCATAAATATGTATGAATAGACAAAGAAATGGTTGTATCTCCTCCTTACTAGCTCTCTGGGTGAAAGTTTGAACCTCTCACTAGGAAACTAGCTCACAATCAGGGGTTTTGACCCTTCCACTGCAACACCATGAAAAATAACGTAGTTCCTCAAGGAGACTGCGCTATGGCTATAGGTGACTGCTTGGCCCAATGCCAGATGGTGGAAATGAAGCCTAGACTACTCCTCTCATATTTCTTCAACAAATCCTCCAAGGAAGAGTGGGAATTCCTGCATGAGAATACCCTTGTACTAAACAGCATAGAAAACCCAGCTAAACAGCTAAAGCATGCAATAAGTCATAAGAATCAAACATAAACAATATTTTGAATGCCCCATATGGCTACCATTCCCTCCATTATATACTTGATTAGCTTCCTCACCATGGGTCCCACCCATTTATGAGGTTACTTCCATGCAAAGACTCCTCCTCCAAAACTACGTTGTCTCCACTAGCTCCACTCTCTCATTTACAACGTTGTTTGATTTGGTAAACCTTGAATTAGTCTCCATGCATTGTCTCCTTTCACACCCAAGATGGCTTTATTCTGACTATCTGAACTGATCCACATTCACACTGGGCTGTCTCTATTGATGATTCACTCCCTCCATACTAGCGTTGTTGACTTGGTCAAACTTGACCTTGTCCACATGCATTAGCCCCTGTTCACATATGAGGGTGATTTATCCAGCTATGAATATGATCCCTTTTCACATTAAGAGGGATTTTATGCCTACTAAAGAGATTTATGGGCCTCCTTACCCATTTATTCATCTAACTAGATGTCAAGAGAAAAATTAATATTCCAATTAGCTACATGCTAATTTAGGAATATTATAGTTCCCAAGCGGGAATCCCACCCTCATCCTCGGGGGACTTGGAGTGCCTACTCAGGAGAGATATCTTGAACTGCATTTCCACTATTCGGCATCATGCCAAGCTCCATCCATCATCCACAGTGCCGTCTATTCCAGGATTGGGTTGTGTTGGAGGGTTGCAGTAGTGGAGGGTTGAGAGACCCAATTTCTGAGCTTTTTTTTTGCATTGGAGGGGTCATCATTTCATCCGAGAGGCTAGTGAGGAAGTTCTTGGTGCATCATTTGATATATGGCTGTAGGCCAAGTAGCTACCATTAGCTACAACACAGTTCCCTTCAGGAATTGCGTTATTTCAGTGAGCAGCTGCAGTAGAGGGTTTAGTGCCCTAGTTGAGGAGACAGATTTCCAAAGAGGGGATTAGCCCTTCATTTGGGAGATCTATTGGAGGAGTTCCATCTATTTTATACATCAAATCAGCCACCTCCTATCAGCTATCTAGTTGCAGAGATTATTCAGCCCTAGGGCCATATTTTGTTATTTTTGTATTTTGAGTATTTCCGAAAACCCTTTCTGGGTTGTCTTGGAAATGTGTTTTGGAGCATAAATCTCTATTCACGAAAATTTTGGAGCATTGTATCAACAGTTATATATATTTATGTTTTCCAGTTGAAATTATTCTCTCATAGAGAACGCAGTTACAACATTCTGGCATTTCATGTATTGTTCCATGGGATGCTTCTTTTCCCATCTTCAGTGACCTTTTCCTCAATATCTTGTACTTATTTTCTGTTAATAAAAATAATGGAATTGCTCTATTGTTGCCTCACGTTTTTATCCATTAATATTTACTGCATATTTCCAGTTTATGTTCAATATTCCTGTCTTTTCGCTTTTGGAATAGTACAACCTATTGGAGCGGGGTCCCCTGAGGCACAAGCTTCAATTATCTTTTTTGCATGTTTATATGTGTGCGCTGCGTAGGGGTAGTCAAAGGGATTTTTGCACCAATTTTTGGATATATTTAAGCTTGAAAGTAAACTATGGGTCTCAAACCATGGTTTGAGACCATAGTATTTGTGTGCTATGCATATTATAAATTAATAGCTTTGTCTAAGCTAAGTAGTGGGATTAAGCTATGAGATATTGATATTCGGATAATATCTGCATCTGTAAGGGTTTTTGGGTTTTTGTTTTGGGTAAAAGGCTCCTGCTGGCTGTGTGTGCAGAGACCTAGTCCTGGTTGTGTGTGGACTCCACTGGCTATGTGCACATAACATATAGTAAGGGTTTTGTAAGGGTTTTTGAAGGAAAAGTTGATGTATTGACATATATGAAGGATTAATAAAAGGAATAGTTTTGGCAAAAGCTCTGTGTTATGTGTCTAATGGTTGTTTATTCTTACTGTATACTTTGATGAGACCGCAATATCTGTTTGCTTACTTATGAATGCGCAGAGGTAATTAATATGTTTATGCATGAATACTGACTTCTGTTAAGTAAGAGCGAGATATGATTATGATCTTTTGTGTTCTATTATAAGCTATTGTGCAAGATATTTGGATAAATTATGAGTAAACATATTTAAGTCTTTGATATGTTGTGGCTTGGATCGACTTCTGTTCTATTTGTCTGCGTTAAAGTGATAAGATTTCTGTGGTATTATGTTAATATTGTTGCAGTCTCTGTGCATGCACTTGTATAGGGTTGCTTTGGGTTTTTACCGAGGAACACTCATTAATCTCTCCCTCAAGATGCAGAAACTTGGTTCCAGCACCCCCCCATACTGGTTCGGGTGAGACTTTGGCCTGTGCGAGCAGATCTATCCAACTCGTGTTCTCCTCAGGTTATAATAAATGCTAAATAAATCAGTCCATTCACTGGCTGTGGGTTTCCATTTGTTATATCTATGAACCCTCTGTGATTCATGTATTTTATTGTAAATCATGGTCAGTGTGATCGAATAAAAGTCATCTAAGCTTGTATTACAAACAATCTAGGGATTAGATAGAGTTAAAACTCGGAATTTAGTTGTGACAAAATTCTAAGGTGGTGATCTGTCCTATGCAACCAGATAACATTCATATCGTAGCCAAAATATATGGAATTATGATGATAGAGTGTACAATTCCTATAGAAAGTGTTTTTCAATATTAGAAAGTGTTCTCCCATATCAGAAAGGATAAAAATTTTGAGTTGTGTAAATGCAATTTGTCTATCAATTATTGGGTTGTATTTTCTCAAAGGGAAAGGCACTTTGAATAGTCCTACCAAGACTTGTGAGCCATTAAGTATGAGTAGCTACGCATTTCAATGCATATTTAACTAAAGAATTGTTTATGAATGGGAATTAAGGTTTTTTTGGGTTCTATTTGCTCTAGGGAAAGGCACTTTGAATAATCATACCAAGAATTGTGAGCGCTAAGTATGAGTAGCCATATATTTCCATGCATATTTGAAAAAAAAAACGTTTTTGAATGGGCATTAAGGTTTTGTTGCTTACATGATAGCAAGTGTCTTCCCAACTGTGAACCAACAATTGTTGATTTTTTTTTTTTTGCCTTGGTGAATACAAGACTTTATAAAGCATGGAATAGGTAAATATTGTAGGCATAGACTTGTTGACATTGCTTCACTTACATATTTCAACCCTGTGAGTGAATATGGGATTTTTAAGAATTATTTTGAGGATAGAGGGCAAATTAGAAGGTGTTGTAGCTGCTACACACACCACCCAAAATTTTGGGCATATTCAAAATTTCAGGTCCTCCTTACTCACTCAACCTATTGAGGTTCTGATCTTCTCATGACATTTTCCTACCAAACCCTGTCCTTGTGCCCATTTATGCAATGCACACCACACTCACTTTCTTGATGTCTCATGATTGCATTAGGGTTTTGGGGGTTTCTCCTTCAAAGAGTGTTGATAGTTCCTCTGGGGATTCGAAGCTAGGTTGTCCACAATGTTCATCACCAATTACTGAGGGGACTGATCCCAGACAAACATCGCTTCAATCTGGATATCATTATGTTGAATATGCCAGGGTTTGGGGGAAACCCTAATTTGGAAAGAGAGTGATCCCTTTCCTATTTTAGCCTAATTCATATATCCATAGGACACATTTAGCGTTGCATGACATCATGCTGAGCATCATTACAGGCCCTTGACTGGTCCTATGCCTCAGCATGTGCATTGAGGTTTGTGAGAATTTTATGTTCCCTTGCATCCTTGAAACCATAGGCATCTGTTATTGAGCGTCCAAAAATGTTGGGAATTAATCCTCACTCTCTAGGGTGCTTGTCATCCTCACCATTCTCATCTTATATCGAAACATGATCACAACAATAGAATTAAGGTTTAGGGGAATACCTCTTGTCTGTAGCTTCACCTTGCCATGGTCCTCGCACCTCCCAATGGCATCAAGGTTGGAAGGAATTCATCTTCAGAGGCCACCAACTTTATTTCTCTACCATGTGAACTATAATGGAACAAAGACATCTTATGTTATCACCATGGCATATTTCAATGGCGATTAAAGTTTACTAAACATCCCCCGCTTCTCATGCATTTTTAGAATCCTATGTTGTCATGATCTAGGATCCAACATTGCTTTGGTTAGTCCCCACTCTCGAGAATATGTCTTCACCTCAAGGCACTCACATTACAATTGCATCATCATCACGAGAAGCGCACGATGATGAACTACCTTACAATAAGTAAGCCCATTATAGTGCCCAAATTTTGAGTTCGTTTCGAATTCAATCATCTCTTATTCTACCCATAGATTTGATTTGTAATTGTATTAGCACCTCCAATAATTTTAAATGGATTGCTTTCAATTTTTAATTATCTAATCCATTTTCGTTTCAGGCATTTAAATGGAGCTGCTTTGGGCATATAATGAATGAAGAAAGGTAAAATTGAATAATAGGCCGAAAAGACACCACTTATGAAGGAAATATTATCTAATAATATAAAATATTCACTTCATGTGGCTTTGTAACGAACAACAGGACAAGGCATATTCTTGATACAGGACATGGTACTCCCTTATTGAACATGGTTTATGCTTTCGTGTTTTAAAGAGAACTGCTGCCAAGAATGATTCAGAGTCGTGTGGCCACCATAAAACCAACGCAAATTCTAAAATGATGCACGGAGAAAAAAAGGAAAAAGGTTTGGAAAGTGTGTCATGAGAGAGAGTGAACCACGCATACCATTGCACATATGTATCAAAGCGGATGCTCTAATGTCAAAGTGATAGAAACACGTTTGAATCCCTCATGGGCGCAGTTAAGGGGAGATATTATCCTGCATGCGTTCAAAAGCCATATAATTAACAAAAAATGTACAGCAGAATCACCTAGAAACGTGAGACAAAGCTCACACAAATCAATGAATTCAATTGCTCAATTACATCACACTTATATAGGAAACTCACTCACCTAATCTTCCTGAAGAAGAGGAAACAAATCTGAATAGATGGAACTGATTTCTAAATGCACACTCTCGTTCAACAAACCAAAACTAAATCTATTTCTAGATTATTCTCACACATATTTAAAGTGTAAAGGAGGGATTTTAATGGCTACACGTTATGGAATGTTTTAAGGGCCATGAGCTAACATGGGCATAAAGCCAACTCCATACAAATGCGTGCCCTATTGAGTACCCAGAGAGCCATATTTCGCGAAGGCCTGAAGACTATAGCACAGCATGGGAACATATGCATCGTAGAACCTTATTAACTGGGAGGTAGTATGGTCAAAGGTAGTTATATTGGATTACGTGATATGTATGTTAACGACATTGAGCTCTCCACCACATATGCGTGGGAAATCCTTAGAAAATTCATATATGATACATCCGCGGTATTCAAGTTGTTGTGACTCTGAGCCACACAAAAGATAGAATGCGTTGTTCGTTGAAGGTCATTTGCGACCAGCTCAAGATCTGGAGTGCGACTGGATCAACTAGTCGCCATGTCACATTTCAATACGCTGAAGGAGTAATCGGGGAGTGCGACTTGTGTATGTTGCGACTCGGCGACCTCGTTGAGTCACGTTGCAGGAGATTCCATCCATGCGACATGCTTTCTGACCGTGTGACCAAGTTGTGAGACCGCAGTTGGAGATACATATAATTTGCGTCATGCAAACAAAATTCATGATATCTTTGTTGTTTGGAAAATACCATAAGATTTAACCTCCAAACAAAACTGCGACTTCGAGCTTTATCAACCTCCCTGGTTACTGAGCATTTCAACTGCTTTGACGTTTTGTGGATCCAATGAATCTTGAAGTGAACCCATGGGAAACAATTCACATTGAGCATACTATTGCATCGAGTGATAAAATAACAGAAAGGCCACCATACCTTCAACCACGGGTACAAATTTAGGGACTACGCATGGATAATGTTGAACATGTACTTGGAGTTCAGTCTCCTCTATGTTTCTGGTGATCGTCATGGTTGACGTGGGTTCAAAAGCGAGTCTCAGTTGAACGAGCACCATTTGAAGTCGTGTGTGGCATCCACATGATATGGTTGATAGGGTTATGACATTTCACTGTAATCATCTCCTCTTTGATCGGTATTTGGCACAAGCACGACAATTGGAGTTCCAGTATTTTGACCTTTAGAAGGACATGAGAGAACACAACGTGTGTTAGTTTCTTTACGAGGAGTAGTGATACGGCTTTGTCTTGGCCTCGTCCTGTCAAGTTCTACTTTCATATCCACTTCAGACAAAGGAATTCACAGTGGGCATCCATCATTTTATCCAAATTCGTAACACGAAATAAAGTTCCAAATGTATTTCCAATACTAGCTCGTATAAGTTTCCTCAAGCGCGTTTTCAGCCTGGCGAGATCTGTTTTCAAGACGCACATGGCTCGTGGATTTAAAATTGGCGGCCCAAAGGTACTCTAGACAGTCGGACTGCCCCAAGCAATCTCTTCCGAAGTCACACAGTCACAGGTGTTACAACAACAATGGTTTCCCAAGGATGCAACTTGTGCGGTGGGATCCTTCACAAGAGGGTATGCCTCTTGCGATAATACCTTGGAAAAATGCACACATGGTCACAGAAAAGCACTTCACGGGTCCATGTCGCAAAGTCGCAACCTGTGCCACCGGTCGGAAGATGTGACCCAATGCCAGCGCGACTGTGTGACTTCTCCTAGGTTGCTAAGTTGCAGAATCGCGCCCAAGAGAGCACACAACTGGTGCGACTCTCCGACTATGCAACCTTCGCACCAGGATTGCGACCTCATGCAAAGTCAACACCTATGCCCATTAAATGGTTAGGTGCACTCTCAAGCATTCAAATCGCATAATATGGGAATACACTCAGATTATAGGAAGTGGTATGCGCTTTGAGGAAGGAAAAGGGCACGTTGTATGTTATACACAAAGGGCATTTTCATCTGATGTGAGGTTGTATGGAGATAGGGAACATTGGTCATAGAGCTTGCGTGACAACATATTTTTGAGGTGCGAAGAGAATAAGAAAAGACCCACCTTTGCATGTAGCGTAATTCCTTATACGCTCACATTTGAGAACTGTTAAAGAATTAGTTCCGCTGTGTTATGCAGATTAGTTTAGAAATCAGTTTTGATTTAGTTCCATTTCTGTTTCTCATAACTGTCCAGTTAACCGTCCAGTTTACTTGTATAAATTCAGGTTAATGAATCTATCAAACAGTGATGTGTGTTCTCACCATTTCGCTGTTCCATTTTTCTCACTGTTTTGCTGTTCCATTTCGTTCTTACTCTGCTGTTTAGTTTCTCTGCCTTCTGTGAATTTGTCATGGTATCAAAGCTGGGTTAGAATCTCTATTGCCTGAGCGTTTGTGCAGAGAAGTCGTTGTTTGAAGCAGAGTCGTTGTTTGAAGCAGAGGAATCGGTGCATGAAGCTGCTGTTTGAGGGATTATTTTGGAAATTTGTTTCCATTGAAGAAAATCGATCTGTTGGGCTGTTTGCTGCCACCAAAGAACAACATTTTAAAGTTGCCTTCTGTTTGCTGTCTGAACCTGTTGCTGGCATTTTGAAATCGAACCAGTACTTCGAATCTTGAAGATCTAGCTTTGCTGCTGCATATACTGTTGGACCAGTTTGAGATGAGTTTTGGTCAAATTTGTAAGCTTTGAGAAATGAGTTCCTTTCTGCCGGAGTTGATCGCTAGGAAAGATTTGTTGTTGTAAACATTATTTGCTGGTTTTGTTTACATTTAAAATAGTATGTTGGGTTGAGGCTCCTTTTATTTGTTACTAGTAAAGGGGTAAAGACTGCTAGTTTATTAAAGGTGATTGTTTTAAAAAATGGCTTCAACAAGTCAGTTTGCCATTCCAACACCATCATTTAGTGGAAAAAATTATGATTTTTGGAGTCTTAAAATGCAAGCATGTTTACAAGGCTTAGGGTGTTGGGAATTAATGGAGTTGGGGTTCCAAGAACCTGACGCAAATGAAATTGCTGGTATGACTGCTGCCCAAAGAAGACAATTTGATGAAATTAAACAGAAAGAAGGTAGAGCAAAGTCCTGCATTTTAAATTCGTTAGATGACGCTATCTTTCCTAAAATTACTGCTGCTAAAACTGCTAAATCAATTTGGGATATACTTAAGGCTGCTTATCAAGGAAATGATAAAGTAAAAATGGTAAGATTACAGACACTTAGAACCCAATTTGAAACGCTTAAAATGACTGACTCAGAAATCATTGATCAGTTTATGACTAAAGTTATGGGTGTTGTAAATCAGCTTCGGATGAATAGTGAAGAACTAAATGACCAAAGAATTGTTGAAAAAGTTCTTAGATGTTTGCCAAAAAAATTTGATATGATTGTTACTGTTTTTGAATCGAGAGAATTGACAAAATTATTTGTGGAAGAATTAACTGGTTCTTTATTGGCACATGAAGCAAGAATTAATTTAGATGTCAGTGATTTAGAGCATGCTTTTAAATCTAAAGCGTCAATGGATAGAGGTAGAGGCAGAGGTTTTCGTGGCAGGAAAAGTAAAGGTAGAGGACAGTCTCAGTCTGATGATAGACCACAGGTAACTGAAACACATTCAGAGAAGTCTCAAAATGATCATGGTCATAGGTGGATAGATAAATCTAAAATTCAGTGTCACTACTGCAAAAAATATGGCCATTATAAGTCTGAATGTCGAAAACTACAATATAAAAATAAAGCCAATGTTACAAACACTGAATGTGAAACATCCGATGCTTTATTTTTGGCATGCCAAGTAACTGTGCAAGTACCTAATAAAGATGTTTGGTTGGTTGACAGTGGATGTAGTAATCATATGACTGGTAATAGTGATTTGTTTTCACATCTTGATACATCTTTCAGTTCATCTATTGGTTTGGGTGATGATCGTCAAGTTAAAGCTTCAGGAAAAGGTGTTGTACCTGTCTTAACCAAACAAAATGTTGTGAAGAATATCTATGATGTTTATTATGTACCCAATTTCAAGCATAATTTGTTGAGTGTTGGTCAGTTAGATGCACATGGTTATGATGTTAGTTTTCACAACACTACTTGCACGATTGTTGATAAGCATAAGTCTCTTGTTGCAAAGATTCCAATGACAAAGAACAGATTGTATCAGTTACAGTTAAAAAGTGAGAAGTTGTATGCACATAATGTTTCAACGCCAACTAACTCTGATTTGTGGCATTTGCGATATGGTCATTTACCTATCAAAAGTATGAGTTTGTTGCAAAGTCAGTCCATGGTGAAAGGGTTGCCTTCTTTGTCTGATCATATCTCTTCATGTACAAGTTGTATTATGGGTAAACATAAACGAGATAGTTTTGCTTCAGCCACTAATAGAGCCAAAGAACAACTAGAGTTGGTGCATACAAATTTATGTGGTCCTATGCAAGAAAAATCAGTTGCTGGCAGTCTCTATTTTCTTACTTTCATTGACGATTTTAGCAGGAAAGTTTGGGTGTATTTCATCAAATATAAATCAGAAACATTTTCAAAGTTTAAAGAGTTCAAGGCCGAGGCTGAAAAACAAAGTGGCAAGTTTATTAAAGTTTTAAGGTCTGATAAAGGAGGTGAGTATGAATCTAACGAATTCATTGATTTTTGCAAACAACATGGTATTAAAAAACAAACGACAACCAGCTATACTCCACAGCAGAACGGAGTCGCAGAAAGAAAGAATCAAACAATTATGAATATGGCTCGAAGTTTGCTTAAAACACGAAATTTTTCTAAAGATCTATGGGCTGAAGCAGTTGCATGTTCGGTATATATTTTGAATAGATCGCCAACTTCTAGTGTTCAAAATTTTGTACCTGAAGAAGCATGGAGTGGACAAAAGGTAACAGTTTCACACTTTCGCGTATTTGGTTGTATTGCTTTCGCTCATGTTCCAGAAAAATTGAAAAAAAAGCTTGATGATAGGAGTGAAAAGTATATTTTTATAGGATATAGTGATCAATCTAAGGCATACAGATTGTTTAATCCTATAACTAAGAAATTTGTTGTAAGTCGAGATGTGAAATTTCTGGAAGATAAGTCTTGGAATGAAATGGAGAACAATACTTGTCCTAATCCTTTTATTCTGTTAGATGAACCTCAGACACCTGCAACAAGCACTCCAAGATTACAGGTTCAAGAAAAAACCAGTAGTAGTTCATCGAGCAGTAGCAGTTCATCGTCTTCTGAGTCTGATTCTGATAATCCAAAGATGAGAAACTTAAGTGATATTTATGCACAAGATGATGTTGAGGATATTGTAAATTTTGCATTTCTTTCATTCCAACCTACTTGTTTTGAGGAGGCTATAAATGATAAAGTATGGGTAGATGCTATGAATAATGAAATCGATGCTATTGAAAGAAATCAAACTTGGGATTTGGTTGATCTACCTCATGATAAAAACTCAATAGGTGTCAAATGGGTTTTTAAAACAAAGTTAAATGAGAGAGGTGAAGTTGATAAGCACAAAGCACGATTAGTTGCCAAAGGTTTTTCTCAGCAACCGAGCATAGATTATGGTGAAACATTTGCACCTGTAGCAAGAATTGATACAGTTCGATTTGTATTGGCTATTGCAGCACAAAACAAGTGGCCTATTTTCCAAATGGACGTAAAGTCTATTTTTTTGAATGGTGTCTTGAATGAAGAAGTGTATATTGATCAACCCCCTGGTTTCGAAATAAAAAATCATGAACATAAAGTGTACAGGTTGAAGAAAGCATTGTATGGCTTGAAGCAAGCTCCAAGAGCTTGGTACAGCCGAATAGACCATTACTTGTTGAATAATGGTTTCCGAAGGAGCGACCACGAGCCCACTTTGTATATCAAGAATGATCATCAAGGTAATATTTTGATATTGTGTCTTTATGTTGATGACATAATATATACAGGTAACATGCAGTTAGATGAATTTAAATCTGCAATGAAAAATGAATTTGAAATGACAGATCTTGGATTAATGAGATACTTCTTGGGTATCGAAGTGAAACAAACACAGGATGGTATGTTTATGAGTCAACATAAGTATGCTACTGACATTTTGAAAAAGTTTAAGATGGACAGATGTAAACCGGTTGATACTCCTATTGAAGTTGGTACAAAGTTGAGTAAAGATGATGTGGGTACTATTGTTAATGCGACTTTGTATAAGCAACTTGCTGGTAGTATTATGTATCTTACTGCTACTAGGCCTGATATAGCATTTGCAGCTAGTTATATCTCCAGGTTTATGGAATCTCCTAAAGACTGTCATTGGAAAGCTGGAAAAAGGGTGTTAAGATACATTGCAGGTACATCTACCTATGGTTTATCGTATGCAGCCTCTGCAGACAGTAAGCTTTTTGGTTATACAGATAGTGATTATGCAGGATGTATTGATGATCGGAAAAGCACTTCTGGCTATGCTTTTCTATTTGGCAGAAACTTGATCTCATGGTCATCCAAAAAGCAACCCATAGTTGCACTATCTTCAACAGAGGCCGAGTACGTTGCAGCAAATTCCGCATCATGTCAAGAAGTGTGGCTAAAACGGCTTCTCTCTGACTTTGGATATACAGATAATGAACCGATTTCAATCCTTTGTGACAACACTTCCGCTATTTCCTTGTCGAAGAACAATGTGTGTCATCAAAGAAGCAAACATATCGACACTCGTTTTCACTTCATTCGTGAACTCGTCAAGAATGGTGACATTGTTCTCAAATTTTGTGATTCCAAGGAGCAGTTAGCGGATATTTTCACCAAACCGCTAGGAAAAGTTAATTTTGAATTTCAATGTCATAAGTTAGGAATAAAACATATGTAACCGTCAAAATTAAGGGGGAGT
Organism: Pinus albicaulis; assembly: GCA_034641835.2. Taxonomy (NCBI): domain Eukaryota; kingdom Viridiplantae; phylum Streptophyta; class Pinopsida; order Pinales; family Pinaceae; genus Pinus; species Pinus albicaulis. The sequence continues at coordinate 2,068,739,838 of CM076575.1, read as the reverse complement.
GTTAAAGAATTAGTTCCGCTGTGTTATGCAGATTAGTTTAGAAATCAGTTTTGATTTAGTTCCATTTCTGTTTCTCATAACTGTCCAGTTAACCGTCCAGTTTACTTGTATAAATTCAGGTTAATGAATCTATCAAACAGTGATGTGTGTTCTCACCATTTTGCTGTTCCATTTTTCTCACCGTTTTGTTGTTCCATTTCGTTCTTACTCTGCTGTTTAGTTTCTCTGCCTTCTGTGAATTTGTCAAGAACACACAAAGGATGTGCCAAGGAAATATGCGTGTATACATATATTGACTGAGCCAAGGATGCGATGGTACATTGTATTCAGAGCCATGCAAAGAATGTACAGGAAGTGACCAAGAAAGCACTACGTGAAATGTTTGAGAAATATGCTAGGTGTAAATAAACTTCATTTGGTCCTTCATTGGTGCCATGCCACAGAGAAGGTGGTATTGGGTTAAAGAGCAAAGGGTTACCATATAAAAACCACATACATTGATAACACTGCGGCATGTTAACGGACCATACAGGGGTATAAACTAATGTTATTTTTTAAAATAATTATTTCAATTAATTGAATACGATTCCAGCATCATTATTTGATTATAAAGACATGTGATCCATGTTATTCGTTTGCAGATAGAAGCTATTGATTTGCACGAAAAAAGGGAGGGTTTTCCCTGGCAAGCAAGGTGGTTCCTTACAAAACTCCAAGAACCTCACTATAAGCTCAAAGGCACATCTATCACTCGGTAATTTGCACAGGACTGATGCACAGGAAAATACATCTTGTTTTGCAAGGTCCAAGCTCACCAAAAGAGAAGTGTAAAAAGGAAAAACCCTAGGTTGTGACTCCCTAGGTTGCAGTTCGCAAATGATCTCAGGTCGCATATGACCTCGGATCGCAAGTGGCCCTAGTCGTAGGTTAGCCCAAAAGTTGAGGAGACCAAGAGCCAAGGGAAACTCAAGAGTCATGTCAGCCTATATGTACAACTTCAGGAAATTTTGTAAGGGACTTTTAGCACTTGAGTTGAGGATAGGATTAGATATCGAATTTGTGCTTGATATTTAAAGGCACTCAAGTCTTGGTAGCTAGTAGAGGGAGGTGTAGTGAGGCTAGGGTTTTGTATCAGGCATTGGTATGAATAGCCCATGTTCCACTATTGGGTTTTGACGAGTTGCAAGATATGTATTTGAAATTTCAATAACATTAACAATATATTATCTTCTTTTACTCGATATTGATTCACATGCTTGCTCATGGTGGTAGTATTATTTGTTTGATATTTCACTATATTTATATGTGTGCTTTCATACACACAATATGTTATGGAATGATTCATAGTGGCTGCATGTATGTTTTGCTTCAAATGGGTTTTTACTTGTTTCTTGCAATGTCATTGATCTATTGTGAACTACTTTACAGTTAACTTATGGCATGTTCTCTTTCATGTATGTATGACTGGGTTTTGGCTCACTGATCCCACTATGGCGTACCCCTTTTTACCGCTTCTTATACTTTCTTTTATATCTATCTGTAGTTTGTCAATCTGGGATGATTTTATTTCATTGTTTAGTCATTTCACCCTTGTCCCCGCCTCGTCACCTTCTCATCTGATAGCCAAGAAGGAAAACACTTATGGTGGCAGCTGGGCCCACATACCAGATGGGCCCCCTATCCCAAACAATGTGAGGTCTAATTGAGACCTCTCACTGGGAAGACCCCCTTGTTATTGGCGGTACAATTTTTCCCGCCAACAGAATTGGCACTAGAAAGAGGGCCAAATGACAAGATGAGCCCTTGGAGCCTGCAATTTAATCTCATATCTGTAAATGTCTCATCCCCAAATCATCTGCCTGAGATGTTTATTGGGTTTATATATTTTTTCAATGCTTAATCCCAGACAAACCTCTCTATCACTTGTCTTAATTGAAGTTCGATGGTGAAAATGGAATTTTCATAACCGAGCACCTTTATGATTTTATCGAGTTTTTTGAATCTTACGAAATTGATGATGAGGAGTTTTCTTGTGTGCTTTTCTCCCTCACCGTTGAAGGACGTGTCAATAAATGGTGCCACATACTGCCAGCAACTTCCATTCATTCATTCGAGCAACTCATTGGTGAGCTTCAACAAGATTTTCACAGGTACAATTCTCAATATGTATTAATAAGGATAAATGAGATCAGAATGAAACCTTAATAATCACTGGAGGATTTTGTTATTAGACTTGTTCATACTTGTTTTGAGTTCCCTGAAAGAGATGTCGATTGGGAATATTTAATTGAACAGTTTCAACAATTTTTTTTTGTTTCTTTGTAACACCTTCGATCTGAAACAAACCCCGATCCTTATGGATGTCATGATAATCTTCAAGTTACTAGTTATCGCGATTCTTTCCCTAACATTGTCTTGCCCATATCTCTTATACTGGAATGACTTCAAACCTCCAAGGAGGTAAGTATTATTTGTGTCATTTCTCATCCTCCTCCTGATTTCCTACCTAATGGAGTTTTGGTCGCAAATAGTTTAAGTGATGAAGGATGCTTGCAGGTAAATGAACCATGTTGTATCGCCTCTGAATCTTTCATACACCTTTTTGAATATAAACTTGAAAGCCAGGTTGATTTAATATCTCTCTCTGTTAATGAAACCAATATTGTGTCCACTAAACATATGCCTGGGTCTAGTCCTAAATCCGATTCACCTACCGGCAATGACTTGGGCCTTGTCCCAGATGAAGTTGACTGTCTTGTAAAATACATGAACCATGACATGCATGTAGTTTCATTGTTCCCTTTGGATGACACTAATGTGCAAGATGAAAGTGTTGGTACCTCCTCATCTGAATCATTTCATTCATTATTCCCTGATTCATTTCTTGAGTCTACCCAATAATTTCTACAAATCATTCAGAAATTTCTTCTACTGGTGTTGGTGGCAGTGATGAACATAAGGGTGATGTTTCACATTCACAATACGAGAATGATGAAGCTATTATTTCTGATCTCTTCCATCCACAATCCTCAACCAGCCAAGAAAGTGACCTTATGTCTCTACAATATCAAGATGTTTCTCTCACTAAGTCATACCCATTTTTAACCCTAGAAGAGCCTACTATACCAGATGCCCAACCTGATCAAATTGGTGGCTCCAATTATTGTTATTTATTTGAAAAAATATTCACTCTCACCTCTGGTGACTGTCACTTGCATCTATTTGTTGACCTTATGAAGCCACCAAAATTCGATGATTCACTTTTTAAAGATTCAAGGGCTCATCAGGAATTTGAAGCACTTCAGCTTCTATTGATGGTTATGTCAGGTTCTCATGATCCTGGTGAGACCCTTGAACCCAGTCAAATTATGGTTTTTGAAATTAGGGTTTATGAAATTATGATTTCCACACACCACACTCCTCTTAGCATAACTATGTCGAGTGCCATCTCATCTGGGCAAGCCTCCGATTCAAGTGATGTTTCTTTGATCACGTATTTTTGTCCCCTAATGGCTAATATGCATCAACCTCTTTACCCTAATTTGTTCATTGGAAGGAGGACATTGACCATTGTCTCAAATATTTTTTATTGTTGCCCAACTGGTACATGTTGTAGTATGATACACGCATATGATGTGTTACAATTCAACCAATCAACCTCTCTGTTTCCTGAGACTCTTCTAATCAATTCATCTCATCCTTGGGAATCTAAAGAATCTGAACTATTGAATTTTCAATCTATTAGTATGCAAACATATGACCAAATTAATCATTCGCTCTCTAACAGTTATCCAGTTGCTACAAATAATGACTACATGAATTCGCCAGTTAATCTCACAAAACCACCAAAGTTTGATAGCTCCCCGTTTGCAAGTTCAGAGTTTTTCCAGGGCATTGAGGAACTTCAACTCCCATTGACGACTACATCGGGTCCTCATGTCCTCGACAAAACCCATGGAAAAATTCAAACTAGGGTTTTCAAAATTAGGGTTTCTGCACTTGAATTCTCTTGCATCTCAATTTCACCGGTCCAACACTTATTTGCTTCATGTCATAAAATTGATCATCCTCAACATCATGATAAGTTTGTTGGATAGCTTGAGGGATCTTATCTGACAAATGTGTCTACAAGTAGACAATGTATTACCTCACTCTCGTTAAATTTAGGGTTATGCATGAATGGATGTATAGATAATTATAGGTTTCAAGTAAATTTCCTGTTTATCAAGATGAGATTGCAGTTAAGTTTGAACAATCAATTCAAGCACGTTCTCTGGTAAGTAGCCATGATCTTCTTGTTGTTGCACATGATTTACAAGTAGGTTTTGTTGTTGGTGCACAATTTTTTATGCTAGTTCTGATTGCGGGTACTTTTGTTCTTGCAAGTTGGAAACTAATGCGATGGTTGCACTGGAAATATGATTTCACATAACCCAATCGCCTCTCTAATTAAATTATTGTTTTAGGTTTAGGCTAGCTAGGGTTTTTTAGTTAATGTTTACTTGTTCAAGTTGTTAATTAGGATTTACTTGCTAGGGTTTGATTTATGGTTTAAAATTATGTTTGTCATCTTTTCTTTATGGTAAGTAATTTTATGCATTTCAATTTTCCATTAGTTTGCACTCATACTTTTGCATTTTCTCATTGCTGCACGATATTCATATAATCACTGCATATAATTTTCATTTTTCTTTATCTACAATTAGTTGATTTCTCTCGCACATAGCATTGAATTGCATCATAAACCTTGCCCGTTGCAAAACATCATGCATTTTCCTTCTTGCATAGTATACAATGGCTATTGACCTAGACTTACATTTCCCTCTAGGCCACATACTGCTACATGATCCTTCCTTGAACCCAAAACCTTCAAAATTTTTGTGCAGTGACTGGCCTTCTTACACCTGCCCGCACATGATTGAACTCGGATGGATTGCTTTGACCTCTTTGCGCGCACCGAAACCCTAAAGGTCTTCCTTGATTTTCTTACCATAATGTTGAAATCATAACCCTAAAAATTGTGTGAGGTTGTGATGGTTACTTCAAGAGGCAGCTTCTCTCAGAAGTGACCATTAAAGTCACGTCCTGGGCATCATTCCTATGAGTCTAATTCATTAGCCAAGGAGATACGGGCAGGTTTCTTGTGGGGAACCTTAATCAGTTCGAGTGACCTATATCCATAACCCGAAACCTTGTGCTCAGTATGATCTTGAATGTCTTAATGAATTGTGTTCATGATTCACCTGTTAACTGGAGATGGGCTGTGAAGGCTTGGCATGAGGACATACCCAAATTAGAATATCTTTCATTTTATGTCAAATAAGAAACAACCTCTCGTGCCCGTAAAATAATTCGGGATCCCTCATCTGCCCTGGCGCAATGAACACCCAGTAATAAGTGCTAATGTGCACATAAAATAAAAATGATATTAAATAAAGGGTAAATGACTGAGAAAGGATTCCTGCGCAGAGAGGTAATGCAACGACTCCGTCAAGCTACTGACCAGGCTCGCTGGCAGTGGAGAAACGTTTGTGATTTCTTGAAGTGACTCTATCGAGCTACTGTCTAGGCCTGCTGGCAGTGGAGCAACATCACAAACTTGTTTTAAAATTTTGAATATAATAAGCCCTCTGCCTTGTTCTTTGCATCATCATAAACTGTTGGCATGCGTGAATTATTACTTGGGTGTTTACTTATTAGCAGGACCTAGCTGAGGCACAAGGGGAAGGCATATCCATAAAGGTCAAAGAATCATAGGAGTTTCACATAGTGCCTATCCAATATTCCTTTGTGTCACCATCCAGATTCAGACCAGTGTAGGGACGTTGGCAGAGATGCTCGATTCTACCAATGGTTCACCAATTGTTGTAGCTGCTACAAACACCACCCAAAATTTTGGGCATATTAAAAATTTTAGGTCTCCCTTTGCTTGCTCAGTCTGTTGAGGTTATGATTGGTTCTCCAGTTGGTTAATCTCCCCATGAACTTTCCCTACCAACCCCTGTCTCTACGCCCATTTACGCGATGCGCACCACACTCACTTGTCTTGATGTCTCATGATTGCATTAGGGTTTGGGGGGTTGCTGCTTCAAAGAGTGTTGAGAGTTCCTCCGGGGATTCGAAGTTAGGTTTTCCATAGTGTTCATCACCAATTATTGGGGGACTAACCTCGAACAAACAATGCTTCAATCTGGTTATCATTATTTTGACTATGTTAGGTTTTGGTGGAATCCCTAATTTGGAAAGAGAATGGTCCCTTTCTTGTTTTAGCCTAATTCATATATACCTATGACACATTCAACATCACACGACATCATGGCGAGCGTCATTGCAGGCCCTTGACCGGTCCTATGCCTCAGCATGTGCATTAAGGTTTGTGATAATTGTATGTTCCCCTAGATCCTTGAAACCCTAGGCATCTGTTATTGAAGGTCCAACCCTATTGTGAATTAAACCTCACTCTCTAGGGTGCTTGTCATCCTCACCATTCTCATTGTATATCGAAACATGATCACAACATTAGCATTAAGGTTTTGGGGAACACCTCTCATCTGTAGCTTCACCTCGCCATGGTCCTCGCACCTCCCAATGGCATCAAGTTTGGAAGGCATTTGTCTTCGGAAGCCTCCAACTTTATTTCTCTACCATGTGAATTATAGAGGAACAAATACATCTTGCATTATCACCATGGCATATCTCAATGGAGATTAAAGTTTATTAAATAACCCTCCCCACCATGCACCCACCACCCACCCCCTCCTTCTCATGCATTTTTAGAATCCTATGTTGTCATGATCTAGGATCCAACATTGCTTTGGTTAGTCCCCACTCTCCAGAATGTGTCTTCACCTCAAGAAACTCACATTATGATTGCCTCATCATCCTAAGAAGCACATGATGCCTTACAATAAGCAGGCCCATTATAGTGCCCAAATGTTGAGTTGGTTTAGAATTCAATCATATCTTATTCTACCTGTAGAATTGATTTGTAATTGTATTAGCACCTCCAATCATTTTAAATGGATTTCTTTTAGTGTCTAATTATCTATTCCATTTTCGTTGCACGAATTTAAATGGAGCTTCTTTGGGCACATATTGAATGAATAATGGTGAAATTGAATAATAGGCTGAAAAGACACCACTTATGAAGGAAATATTATCTTTCTTTCTTCTTTCTTTCTAATAATATAAAATATTCACTTCATGCAGCTTTGTACGAACAACAGGACAAGACATATTTTTGATACAAGACATGGTGGGCCCTTATTGAACATGGTTCATGCTTTCGTGTTTTAAAGAGAACTGTTGCCAAGAATGAATCTGAGCCGTGTGGCCACCATAAAACTAACGCGCTCTCTAAAATGATGCAGGGAGAATAAAAGGAAAAGGGTTTGGAAAGTGTGTCGTGAGAGAGTGAAACACACATACCATTGCACATATGTATCATAGAGGATGCTCTAAGGTCAAAGTGATAGGAACACTTTCAAATCCCTCATGGGCGTAGTTAAGGTGTGATCTTATTCTGCATGCATGCAAAATCCATATTTAAAGTGTAAAGGAGGGATTTTAATGGATACATGTTATGGAATGTTTTAAGGGCCATGAGCCAACATGGGCATAAAGCTAGCTCCATACAAATGCACGCCTTATTGAGTACCCAAAGAGCCATATTTCGTGAAGTCCTTAAGACTGTTGCACGACATGGGAACATATGCGTCGTAGAAAATTATTAACTGGCATGCAGTATGGTCAAGGTAATTATATGGGATATGTGATATGTATGCTAACAACATTGAGCTCTCCACTACATACGCCTGGGAAATTCTTAGAAAATTCATATATGAGAAATCCGTAGTATTTAAGTTTTTTGTGATTTGAGGCACACAAAATAGAGAATGCGTTTTCCGTTGAAAGCCATGTGATACTAGCTCAGGATGTGGAGTGCGACTAGATATACTAGTCGCCAAGACGCATTTCAATACGCCGAAGGAGTGCGATTTGTGGATGTTGCGACTTGGCGACCTCGTTGAGTCACGTTGTGGGAGATTCCTTCCATGCGACGTGCTTTTTGATCGTGAGACCGCAATTGGAGATACATATAATTTGAATCATACAAACAACCTTCACGCTATCTTTGTTGTTTGGAAAATACCATAAGATTCAACCTCCAAACAAAACTGTGACTTCCGTCTTTATCAACCTCGTTGGTTACTGAGCACTTCAATTGCTTTTGTGTTTTGCGACTCCAATGAATATTGAAGTGAACCCATGGGAAACAACTCACATTGAGCATACCGTTGCATCGAGTGATCAAATAACACCAAGGCCACCATATTTTCAACCACGGGTACAACTTTAGGGACTACGCATGGATTATGTCGACCACCTACTTGGAGTTAAGTCTCCTCTCTGATTCTGGTGATGGTCATGGTTGACGTTGGTTCAAAATCAAGTCTCAGTTGAACGAGCACCATATTTGAAGTCGCGTGTGTCATCCGCATGAGATTCTTGATAGTATGATGAAATTTCACTGTAATCACCTTCTCTTTGATCGGAATTTGGCACAAGATCGAAAATTGGAGTTCCAGAAGGACCTGAGAGAATGCAACATGTGTCAGTTTATTTACAAGGAGTAGTGATGCGGCTTTGTCCCAGCCTCCCCCTGTCAAGTTCCACTTGCATATCAGCTTCAGACACAGGAATTCGCCGTGGGATTCCATCAATTTCTCCAAAGTAGTAACATGAAATAAAGTGCCAAATGTATTTCCAGTACCAGCTCGTATCTCAGGTTTCCTCAAGCGCGTTTTCAGCCTAGCGAGATCTGCTTTGAAGACGCACCTGGCTCGTGGATTTAAAATTGGCGGCCCAAAGGTACTCTGGACAATCGCACTCCCCCATGCAATCTCTTCCGAAGTCGCACAGTCACAGGTGTTACAACAACAAAATCCGACTTGTGCAATGGGAGCCTTCTTGTGATGTATTTCAGAATTAATCACATAATTAGGATTTGGTATATGCCTCATGCGATAATACCTTGAAATGATGCACATATGGTCGCAGAAAATCACTTCACAGGGCTATGTCGCAAAGTCGCAGCTTGTGCCATTGGTCGAAAGATGCAACCCAACCCCAGCGCGACTACGCGACCTCTCCCAGGTCGCTATGTCGCAGAACCGTGCCCAAGAGAGCCCACAGCTGGCGCGACTCTCCGACTATGCGACTTTCGCACCAGGATTGTGACCTCATGAAAAGTCAACACCTATGCCCATTAAATTGTTAGGCGCACTCTCAAGCATTCAAAACATAAGATGGGCATACGATCAGATTACAGGAAGTGGTAGGCACTTTGAGGTAGGAAAATGCCATGTTGTATTTTATAGACAAAGGGCATTATCATTTGATGCGGGGTTGCATGGAGATAGGGGACATTGGTCATAGAGCTCGCGTGACATCATATTGTCGAGGTGTGATGAGAATAAGAAAAGACCCACCTTTGCATGGAGCGTAATACCTTATACGCGCACATTTGAGCACATACAAAGGATGCGTCAAGGAAATATGTGTGTATACATAGATTGACTCCATCAAGGATGCGATGATACATTGTATTCAGAGCCATGCAAATAATGTACCGGAAGTGACCAAGAAATCACTACATGAAATGTTTGAGAAATACGCTAGGTGTAAATAAACTTCATTCGATACTTCATTGGTGCCATGCCACATAGAAGGAGGTATTGGGTTAAAGAGCACAGGGTTACCATATACAAACCACATACACTGATAACACAGGGGTCTAAACTAATGTTATTTGTTAAAATAATTCTTTCATTTAATTGAATATGTTTCTAGCATTATTATTTGATTATAAAGACATGTAACTTATGTTATTTTTTTTGCTCATAGAAGTTGTTGATTTGCATGGAAAAAGCTAGGGTTTTCTTTGGCGAGCAAGGTGGATCCTTACAAAACTCCAAGAACCTCACTATAATCTCAAAGGCACATCTATCACTCGGTCATTTGCATAGGACTGAGGCGGAGGAAAAGACATCTTGTTTTGCAAGGTCCGAGCTCGCGAAAAGAGAAGTGTAAAAAGTAAAAAGCCTAGGTTGTGAACTCTCCAGGTCACAGGTCGCAAATGACCTCGAGTCGCAAGTGCCCCTAGTCACAAGTCATCCGAATACTCAAGGAGACCAAGAGTCAAGGGAAATTGAAGAGTGATTTCAACCTATATGTACAACTTCGGGAAATTTTGTAAGGGAATTTTAGCACTTGATTGAGGCTAGGACTAGATAGAGAATTTGTGCTTGAGAGCTAAAGGCACTCAACTCTTGGTGACTATTAGAGGGACTTGTAGTGAGGCTAGGGTTTTGTATTAGACATTGGTATGAATAGCCCATGTTCCACTATTGGGTTTTGACGAGTTGCAAGATATGTATTTGAAGTGGCAGCAACATTAGCAATATATTCTCTTTTTTTTTGGCACCGATTCACATGCTTGCTCATGTTGGTAGTATTAACTGTATGATATTTCACTATATTTGTATGTGTGCTTTAATACACACAATATGTTATCGAATGATTCATAGTGGTTTCATGTACGTTTTGATTTCTAATAAGTGTTTACTTGT